>JAVJGI010000050.1:84975636-85110968 GCA_035590275.1 Ibycter americanus | reverse complement strand
CGCCATGAGCCACCCAGGCCTCCCCTCATGGCGGCCCATGGCGGGCAGCCTGCGCCCTGCCTGAGGAGAGGTTGTCGGTGGGGCCTAGCAGGGTTAATCTGCCTGTAATTTATCCCGACGGTGCTGCTGTGGATGTTTAATGATAAATTTGCTTTTCCGGGCGGTTGTAGGTAGTATATGCCGGAGGTTTGTAGCGGGGTATATAAGGAAGGTGGTAGCAATGTAAGAAAACGCTTAAAAAATGGGAAAGCTTTTTACATGGCAGTGCCGCGGGCGTGATGTAGAAGGCTTCCTGGCGTGAGGGTGTCGAAGAGGCTAAAGTGAGCCCTTGCTGTTTTCCAAAGGCAAATCAGCTCATGTAGCAAGGAAGAACAAAGATAACACGTATGGATTTTTATCCCTAATCTGCTTTTGATACTCTTAATTTCAGTCTAGAACTCTGTGCCTAGTTGGCTGCCACCTCTGAGTGCGTATTGGGTGCCTAAAGGTTATTAATTACTCAGACCGTGGGGCTTTTGCAACCAGATCAGGCAAAGACTTGGCTGATCTCGACTCACTGTTGGATTTAAGTGGGCACAAAATATTTTGAGGTTTTAACTTTTTGCTGACAGCTTTCATGACAGATGAAGTACCATTGCATTGCAGCAGGGGGTTATTGAATATTCCACATATTTTTTGGTAGCTGTTTTCCTTGTCTTTGCCCACAGGGCAAGTCCTTCAGTATTACTGATGTTCAAATATAAGCTTTCTCTTTGGCTTTGGAGGGTTATTGCCCTGGGGTCTGCTAAAGTCTTTTCCAAAAGCCTGGCTTTGAACTGGATTTTGCTTTGAGTCAGACCTTGTCTAGCACTATGCCTTAGATGGGGCTATAATTTTGGTGACTATATTCCTCTGGGCTTTTTCCATTGGCACACCGGCATGGAAAGATCGCAGAGTCAGTTAGGCCGCCCTCAACAGATAGGTGTATCATTTGTCTCTTGGGTTTGATGCCAGTTTGCAGTCTGCTAGGGTGAGTAGTCTCACCGCTCCGGGAGAGGAAGATCCTTAAGGAAAGTAGCTTGAGGGCCTGATAGCCATAATGCACAGTGCATGGTGGGGCAGAGCGGGTTGCTGGTCCTCTGCATGAGAAGTCAGTATGTGCAGGATGACTTTGGTCGTTTGTACTTTTGATTTTGTTTGTTTTTTCCCTTCAGTGGTACCGATAAATGCTAGAGACTTTACCAGCAGAGGAAACACGTTTCCAGCTGTGGTGCATGATGAGCCTTGCCGTGAACCATCACTGCAAAGGAATGGTTTCCAAAGGACTAGGTTCCTGTAACCCAATGGTAATGACTGGGGGGAAAAAATTATCCTGAAACAAGAAGACACGTGTATGAAACAATTCATGGCATAGACTTCTGGTTGGATTAGATTTTGATTTTTAAAAGCATTCACTGAAGTAAAGCTGTGTTCATGCCTTGAATTCTCTATTTCAAGCCGTTTTCCTGGGGAAGAAACGTTCTAGAGAATCGCAGCACATCCTGCCTTCCTTACCAACATGGCTTTGTCATGGGTTCATTACCGTGGGTTCTCCGTGGTGGGGCGGAAGGTGTCAATTGTCCCCTGTCTCGGCTCTCCCCCACTGCCATGATGAGCTCTCATCTTTCCCTGCCACACTGCAAGCTGGGACTTCAGCACCTTAGGGGAGAGGCAGATTCCTGTTTTGTGAACAGAGAGCATTTGCTGTTCTTCCTTAAACTCTTTTTCCCCAACATTTACTTCTTTTTAGTGTCCTTGAAGTAATATATTGTTACTTAGACTTGGTCTTCAGGACAGCCGTATTACTTTTCTGTATCTATTTACAAAGAGTCACCTGCATTTATAGAAGGTACAGAAAAGTTTACATCTCCCAGGCATGTGTATTTTTTTCATTGAAAGCTAGACTATTGCTAGGTTGTTTTGTTTCTATTTCTTTATGGTTCTTGCAAGGTTGGGGAAGAAAGTGGTGTGCTTGGACATGGAAATTTTCATGACAACTTTACAAGTCTGCATTTATGACAATATCCAAGCAGTAAATAACCATTCTCTCAACAGAAGACAGTCAGTTATCTTGTATTGTAGTGAGCTAATGCTGATTTGCTTCTGGATATTAATTTTGCATAAACTGGAGCCACATCATGAGCTGACAAGAGAATTCTTTTGATGATAGTTTTACTTTGTTTATTTACACATTTTGAGTTTTAATTTGGTTTTTGCCCTTTGGAGGACATGGAAGATAAATAATATGCTTTTAACTATTGGCACATTAGACTATTGTATGACATCCATCCCCCTGGATCTGCATGCTTATGCCCACAGTTAGAAGTGGGGGGTGCGAGATAAGTGAGTGAGAGGCTTCAGCCTCTCTGTTCCACACTGCCTGCCCTAGCGCGGAGCCCACTGCAACCTGCACAGCACGGCGGGGTGACAGGAGCCCGAGAGCTGCCAGCAGCTGCAGCAAACGTAGCTGTGCTTTCAGCCGGAGAGGAGAGAAGACACAGTCTTCAGTATGAGAGGAAGCTCAGCCTCTGCCTGCCGAGATGGCACACGTGCAATCCCCGAGCAGCACAGGGAGGATGGAACAGCAGCTCTGTCTGAACGGGCCTCCAAGCTTCCCTGTTTCCCTGTGAGAGGTAATCTCGCTTTCCCTGCCTCTGCTCCAGCCCCAGGCAAACGGGGCGAGCAAAGGGCTTGCTTCTGCTTGGGCTTCTGTGAGGCTGGTGCTGCCTGGCCTCAGCAGCAGCTCGGTGACAGGGGGAGTGCTCTTCTCTCTGCGTGCCGGTAGGGAGAGACCTGGCAGCCTGGTTTTCTTGTTTTAAGGAGCACTTAGAAGTGAAATTTAGAGTATTTAGAAGAAAATACTTGGGTGTAGTGATCCCAGCCGGTCTCCTGTGGCTGCACAAAAAGGGGTATGTGTGGGATATGGGGTCTTGCTGAGATACCTCCTTCCCATCCCAATTCATCCCACGATGGACAGCAGGAACCAAGCTGCTCCCCAGTAGGCAGGGCCAGAGGGGTGAGCGGGTGGGCAGAAGGCACAGCCAGCACTGTGCCCAGGGTCTCCAAACGCCTTCCTTGTGGCAGGGTGCAAGACAGCGTTTGAACTGGAAGAAGGCAAGGCAAAAGACTGGTCACTTCCCCAGGGGAGTTTTTGGGAAGGATGGATTGTTTGAGCAGAGTAGCCTTTGGGTGCAGAATCTGACTTGCCCTCGTGAATTTGAGGGGAAAATTGTTATCCTGAGAGGCAGCAAAGGCAAAGAAAAAGACTTAAGAACACCAGGAAGGTGACAGCCTGTGGACTTAGGTACGCAAGGAACACAGGCTGCTGGGGACAGCGGGCATCCGCGTATGCTCTGGTACAGAGAACATATGTGGCAGAGAACAAAGACCGCACAGGGGCATGAGATTTGCAGCCCAGACAAGGCAAGAGTGCAAAGAAGGAAGGGAGGGAGGAGGAAGCAAGGTGGTGGTGTGGGAAGGGTGTTAGGGGACTTCCTTGGACAGAGCAGCCTGTTGAAGAGTGCTGCAGGTAGATGCATCCTCAGATTTTCAAAGGCAGCGGTACAGTAGCCCCATTGACTGAAGTCATGCTAATGATCCATCGCTTGACAGTTGGTGTTGTTGGATGGCTAAATGACTATAAAATTCAGTCTTTAGAAATTGCTAAGATATATGGGACCTTTTATTTCTTAATTTGGCATTATCATAAATATGTTTGATTAATTTATATCTTGAGAAACCTTTGGAATATCTATGCGCTTCTGACATTTAAAAATTGTTTTTAGCTTTTCATTCTCCTAAACGATCCTGAGTCTCTGTTTGGACTTGATAAGCACATCTGCATGATTTACGATGGGAAGAAAGATGATATTTCCCTCCTCAGTAGCTGCACAGATGCAGGGGAAGAACATAAATGAGGAATTAATGTTAGGAAGGAAATGATAGCTCGGATTTGGGGTTCAGAAGGAAATGATGAAGTGCTTGTGGTCCGTGTCTTTGGGTTAGCCTCATTAATTATAGAAATGCCACTAGATCAGGCTTTAATGCCATGGTTGTGAAAGGGAATGTTGCTGGTCTGAAGCAGCCAACAAGCCCCATCCTTTGATTTGTGCTGCTTAATATTCAGTGGACATGAAATGTGGGGACAAGGGAGGAGAGCTGTTAAAATAGATTTTGACCACTGTCAGATTTATTGTGTATAATTTTAAAGATGACCTTTTAAACAAAGTCAGTGTTCAATTTCATTTGAAAGACCTGAAGAGTGAGAGCACTTGGAAGATTTGTGTCTGTACAGTGAGAGACACAATATGAGAGAAACAAGGGCAGTATACTAAAATGGCATCACTAAATGATACTTCAGACTAAAAAGATCTGAAGATGAGGTTTCTGGATAGCAAAAGCAATACAGGGATG
Source organism: Ibycter americanus (assembly GCA_035590275.1). NCBI lineage: Eukaryota > Metazoa > Chordata > Aves > Falconiformes > Falconidae > Ibycter > Ibycter americanus. Next base: position 85,106,537 of record JAVJGI010000050.1, on the reverse strand, counting down.
TTAGCAGAGGCGCAGGTGGGCTTCCATCAGCTGTTCAGGTCTGAGAGATAAAGAAAAATCGGATGCTAGTTTCCCTGATGCAGTGTTTGCAATGGTTTGTTTTGTTTGAGCACTGCTGCCACTGCTGGCTGTGATTTCTCTAATTTTTAGCCATTTCTCAGTTCTTTCTTTGAGGTGTTCCACTTTTTAAGTTCACCGTTTGGTTTTCTGTGCCAGTTAACATCATTCTCCCATTATTTCTGGGCTCATCCAGCAAAAGGAGAGTAATAAGAAAAGTAACTTCAATAAGCAATGGACCAGAAAATGCTTCCTCTAAGGCTTGCTCCAGTAAATAGCAGCTGACGATACAGGCATTGTACAGGTCTTGTACAGCTGAGGATACAGGCCTGAAGATTTTTGTGGATAATGTGAAACAAGTTATTCAGTCCTTCATAATAACAACACTAATAGCAGTTGTGGAAATGCTAATTACCACTTCAGATTGAAAAGAAGCCAGATTAAAATTGGAAATTTTCTTAACCTTAAGATGATTCTTTTTTTCCTTCTGAGGCCAAATTTTGATTAAAAACGAAGTTATGGTTTTCTTTTTATAGCAGAAGAGTATTTTATGTCAGCAGAAACATTTTTCAGGTGCTTTGTGTGTGTTCAGACATTTAAAAATGGCTTTCAAAAATATGCAGTGGCTGCATGTACAATACATAAGACTCAATCATATAGTGGATACAGAAGTAGCAGCAAAAAGTGCAAGCAGAGCATCTTTTCAAGTGTACTGAACGTGGCCCCTGTCTGCTTCAAGCCAAGATGACATGGCAACCAATGTGCTCAGTAACCGTGAACAAACAGCTTGGCGTTGCATGTCTGTAGTGTCAAAGCATTAATTTAAAGTCCCACTTTCATTACGAGATCTTGTTTTACTTTGTTTTGGCAAACCTGCACTTATTTCAGTTTGTTAAGCACGCCCCATGACTCTTTTTGTTATTTTATTTGCATAGTAAACTAAAACTGTGTTTTCTTTCTGTGATGTTTCAATACACCTTCTGCTCAGTTTGTGGCTCAGGAGCGCCTGCTCAGGAGGTCTGTACCATCCTGGTGGTGGGGTCAGCTGGGCTGGACCCCAGTCCTGCTATCATGATGCGCGTTTTGGTATAAAAGCTATTTAACTACATGTCATCTCCAGTGCAATCCAAAATCCCAGCTGGCTAGCAGTGTGGGCCAGAATGCCATCTCTTTCTCTGGAGGTAAAAGGTGTTTCTTCAGCTTTTGCCTATTGTAACACTCTAAATATATGAAAGAAGCTGAGAGCCGCCACTTTATGAGAGTGAGAACCATCTGATGTGTAGGGCAGATAGCTGAAAGGACAGAGGTGAACAGACAGAAAAGAAAAAAAAAAAAGCAACTTTACCATTGAAAAGAGCAATAGCTTACTTGCTCCTAGGTTTTTTTAACATCTTTTTTCCCACTGATCTGTATAAAGTTGGATGGCTGCCTGTTTTTGTTCCTGTTTTCAGATTAAGGAGGACAATTGCCTTTGGCTCAGATTAAGCTTTTGTAATACTGTTGAGGTCTCCTGAATTTTGCCAAGCGCCTGTACCAAAGCAGACATGTCACTGATCTGCACAGCTGTGTGCTTCAGGCACGCTAGCAGCATGTGCTTTCCCAAAAGGTGCCTTGGAATCGTACCCTAAATATGTAATAACTTGGGCATAAAAGGATCCCGAGGGGCTTGGGTATGTCAGAACTGAAAATCAGCTTTAGAAGATTTTATGGGGATGGGGCTCATTCTTGACCTCCAGAAAACTAGAATTGCAAAGTTTATTTTTTTAATGTACCTTTTTCCTTCTTTTTTGAAGATGTTTTTAAATGCCCTCCTTTCTGCCTTCACAAATCTTCACTTAGGTAACCTGTGTTACCAAAGAAGAAATTTGAATGGGTCTGGGATTTTTGACTATTTCCGTTGCTAGGTGCTCAGTCTGAGGAACCTTGATGGGACCTACTGTCCAGTGAGGAGAGATAGAGCATCTCTGAACTGTAGGTCCTTTAAAGATGTCTCAGGAACAACCTGAAAATGTTGGTCATTAGAGAAGCAGTTTTGCTGGATCAGTAGTGGAGTGCGTGGTCCTCCCATGCCAGTGGGAGCCCTGAGGGAGAAGTTGCTTGTCACAGCATGAAGAAGGTGTGGACCTTTCTCGCTGTTGTCTGAATCTGCAGCAGTCTTGGTGAGTCTTATTTGATCCTGCACAGGGAATAATAAGGTTCGGTGGGTTACTCTGCTTATTTATTTCACCAGTAATGCTCCAAGTCTTTATTGGTGAAAAGGACTTGGGGAATCTTCCATTCAACTGGTACAAAAGCATCCAGCAGTTTTTCAACACAGAATTGCCAGTAGTTCCTTAGCCCTGTCAGTAACAGTTGCAATTGGAGCAGGCAATGAAACATTTGTAAATCTCATTTCTCTCACTTCCTTTCCCAGTAAGATAAAAATCAATTACCTGCATCACTGGAGACACGAAAAGAAGCCTGCAAAATAGTGTTGGTTTAAAAACCAGATAACTGAGGATCTAAAACTTTCTGATGCCTTTATCACCCAGATGTCACTTCCTCTTAATCATGGAGGTAGTGTTGTAAAACTGTCCAAAATGTTGGAATAATCAGATTTGGGAAGTTTCAAAAGTGAGTTTTGCTAACAGTATGGTAAGTTTGTGTCTGTTCTCCCAACTCCTGAACCAGTCCAAATGCTTTCTTTAATAATTAGAAGGAAACATTTCAATGGCAGCATCTCTGCAATTTTGGCAGCAAGTGACAGCCCCAGGCATTTTTTAATTAGCACCTTTTTGAAATTGTTAGCTAAATTAGTCAAGTATGAAATAATCTTGCCCAAATGATTATCTGTAAATTGCACTTTGAACCTCGCATCTGTCTTAATGTGTGGACACGCTGCTATCCTGATAATGCTATCAACTGGATTGCGTATCTCGCTTCTAGCAAATTCATGGCGCATAATCTGAATGAAATCTGCATACCTTTATAAAATTAATTTTAAAAGCGCCTGGCAGCTGTTTGGTACTGGCATTTATAATAAAGTTTCCAAGTTTAGTCAACAGCACTTTTCCTTATTACTTGCAACAGAAAATTTGATCTTATATGTATTTCGTAAGTATAAATAATTAATTTTTGTTATTCTGAGTTTATGCAGCTGGAGTAAAGATACCTGCTCTGGGCCTGTAAGAGTCGTAATCCTGATCAGAACCTAATGCTGAGTTCAAGCTGTGAAATTGGTATCCAGGGTGTTATTGTCCTCGTTTTTGGAGTTTTTTGTTGAATTTAATATTTCACTCTTCTTGCGTAAAAATATACGTGTAAGAAACTAATACTGTAAAATAATAACCCATATGTAATATAACAGTGTTGCTGGTAAATGTTGCCTGAGAGATTTTCCTGGGCCAAGGAGATTGTACGTAGCCTCTTCACATTTTCAGCCGTGCCAGCCCCAAACACACCACGCTCGTAACTGTTCAACCCCAGGTCATTTACGGGTGTCCTTTCTGCAACCATTCTTGTAGCCTACTCAGTCCCCACTCCCCACCAAGCCTGATTTTCGCTATAAAAGAATAGCCTGCCCTTAACTATCTTTAGGTATCTTCTCAGAAGAAGTCGGGTGCTTAGGAAGAGCCCCTTGTTTAGTACATCCTGCCTGTAGGAGCGAGATAAGGAGGTGTTACTCTGTGCTTCCCTGCAGCGATGAGGCCAGGAAACATTCAGGTATGGTATGTGATCTAGGTAGAAAAAATGAGATTTTGTGTAGTGTGGTGGAGTAAGAGGCCTGAGCTGAAGGAAACGACGAGCTGAGGAGCCAGAGAAAGTGCAAGGTAACACAATGAAGGACTGGTTACACGGTCGAAGTACAGAAACTTTTTTTGTTTCATTTTCTTCTACTGGTTCTTCTTGCTGTATTTCTGTGTTAAGCCCATTTGGCAATTAAATTGCAAAGCAAAACATCCTTTGACTCAGGGTACAGCGGTGTAATTTGTCTGTATGGAGCTATCTCCCTGGGTTATTTAGGTAGCTCGGCTGAAGGAAGCAGTGGATCTTCAGGAGCCTAGGCTACCTTGGGTGGAGGATAAAGTTGCCTGGTGGTTAGTCTCCCAGCTTTGACTTTGGTATCTATGGTGGCTGGGCTGTATCTTTTCAGAGTTCTCGTTATTCCTTTGGGGCTGCAGCGCAGATAGCCCGGTGTTTAGATTCCTACAAATCCTTTGTAGACATGGACCTGACAAACATATTGGCCACTGAACATAATGTAATTAATTGTGAGTTAATCATTAAGCTTTTAAAATTATATTAAATGCTGGGAAATCTACGCCTTCTGTCTGCTGTATATATTTAAGGCTTTTAAGGGCTGACAAATGTTTGCTATCATCAGTTCAGTGTTATTGATACTCTTGGCCTTTAAAATATAGAGCTTCAATTACATAAATTAGGGTCTTTTATTGCATCAGCAGCTTTTTAATTCTAATCTTACTGGCAGTCTGTAGCTTGTTATGGATTGAGAGAGGCAGTGCTAATAAAGCTTCCGATTTTTAAAATAATTGCGAGATATGGTACACAGAAACTATCCAAGATGCCTTTTTCTGTTCTTTTACCCTAGAGCAGTGAACACCTGAGAGGGGTCCAGTGGATATGAATTATCAAACAAATAATCTCTGTGAAGCCTTTCTAGATGGACAAGACTTGAATAGGTCCTGAGGGCTTGAGAGGATCTGAGTAATACAGGCTTTCCTATGGCAGCCTTAGGCTCGGTGTCGTCTCTTACGGGAGGGGATAAGGAACCACAGTTGGAGTCACTTGCAGATTTCACGTGGCTAGCAATGTGCTCTGGAAATAAATGGCAAACACCAGTTTGGTCCAGTCTTACAACAGTTAAGAAGCAAGCACTGATAAATTGTAGTATGAGTTGGCCTGGGCTTCTTTTTAGATGGTAACAGTATTAGATTAAATTTGTACGTATAAGATTAATTTTATCCATAACTCCCATCTTTTCTGTGAAGCGAGTTTCCTTTAGGTCATTTTTAAACATTCGTAATTCTGCTCCAAGTGCTTTGTCTGTATGTGTAGTTGCATTGTAACCCCTTTAGTGGGTTATGTACAAGCACTGCAGCCAGATAGTCTTTGTTGGCTGTAATAATGAGGTCAGCCCTTTAGATCTGAAATGCACACCCACCCACCACATAGCTGAAACGGAGGGGAGGGGTGTTGTGCTTCTCTGTCAGTTCCTCTTACTGCCTTGGTGCATTTTTGCTTTCTTTTCTTGGAGCTCCCAGGAGTCCACATTATTCCTAGGCGTTAGTTCTTGACTCAGTTCTCTTGCCTGCAGTTAATTAGTCATGTGGCTTTGGCCGGCCTTATCAGTAGTCCTCAAGTCCTCAAGCATTGTGTTTCTGTAGATTTTGCTTATTAGATAGCCTTTGTTAAATCACTTACAGCACTGTCTGCATTGGTTTCAAACTCTCTGCCATCCCTTGACTATTGCGCTGAATGCAGAGTCTTCTTTAGCCTTCTCTGGCTCTTTATTACCCCTGCAGGTTTTTCACAGGCTGGTCTTTACTTGTCCATCTTTAGACTCCTGAGCTTTCTTGGAGCTGCTTGAAAGGTTGGCACCCCCTGAAGTATCCCCCGCAAGTCCTTGAAATAGTCCATGGAGCAGAGGATGTTTTATTCCATTCCTTAATCCCAAACCTTAGGTAGGAATGCTACCCTGCTAGCCTCAGCTAGTGCTGTTTGACAAAATCCAACTTCCCCTGGCTATCTCCAGGAAGAGTTGTTTGGTACAATGTTGTCCCAGCCAGCCTCAGGGGCTAGAGCCTTGGAAGGGGCACAATCTCAGAGCGTCCGACAGCTCCAAGTTCCACGAACACATAGGCTATCTGGAGGTGAATTTATCAGCTCCTGTGCACTTTCAAGTTGTGCTTCTCCAGATGGGTCCTCAGGGTAGTAAGCCATCTGTAGCTGTCTTTCTCTCAGGGTTTTTTCTCAGAAATCTGTATGGGTCCTCAGGGTAGTAAGCCATCTGTAACTATCTTTCTCTCAGAACTGTTCTCTGAAAATTTAAAGTTTACAAAACATTACTTTTTGCAGGTCACCTAGCAATGGTGGCTTCCTTGTTGCCTGTGCCAAACTAAACATGGTGCTGGGGAAGTTTTGTAGTTGTAATCTTTTGGCATCTCCAAGGATTGGTGGAGGAGCGTTTGTTTCAGAGTAGAAAGTTAACTAGCGCTCATATTCTGTGAAAGGCTCCCTGGCTACCCTCCACCTGCGAGTTTTTCCATCTGCCAGAGGTGGAGAAAACCTTCCCATTGATCTTATTTAGCACTAGCAAGTTCTCGACATTTGGCACCAACTCCATCCTCTACAATTTAGTGTTCACATGACTCCAGTTTGGGGCTATTCTGATGGCTACTGGGCTCTGGCTTCTCTGGCACCTGCCCACACCTTTGGGATATGTGGATAGAGCTGCACATTTGGAAAAAGTTTCCATCGTTGCCTATCCCAGTAAAGCTTACTGCTAGGAGACTGGCTGTCAGGATGCCTCAACAAATGGACAGAGTGGCCCAAGGTTTGACCATCCAGCCTTTGGCCTTCCAGTGCTTTCTCCAGTGTCCCTTGCTGATTGTTTTTCCAGGGACTCCTTTCAGAAGAGCACGAGAAGTGAAGATCTTACTGGAATTTAGGAGACCAGGATGGGTTCTTTTGCTTTAGGTGAGCTATGTTAGAGGAGTTAGTTCTTCATACCAAAGGAAACAAAAGATGGGGAGTGGAGATCCATTACAGAGTGTGAGAGTCAGGCTACGTGTATTTGGAAATGCACATTTAGGTTAGTATCCCTAGTGGCAGCGATTACATTTTCTCAAAAATGTTTCACAAGATGTTTCTAAGTTTCAGGTGTCTGCATTGCAAGAACTGATGCTTTTTCACTGATCAAAACCATTTTCAGATGCTGGAAAGAACAGTTGGAGTTATTTGGTGCCTCCAAGGCAAGTCGGTCTATTCCTCTTGCCACCAGGTCAGGGTGGCTGCTAGCCTGAGTGCTATGCGACACCACACAAGAGGTGCCTGCAGGTCTGGCTTGGTGTCCCAGAGCATCCCTTTCTGGATGTTACTGTCAGTGTGCCTCTGGCAGTTCTGAAGTGCCCAGAGGTGACAGATCCTAAGGCACTATGTGAAGGCGCATCTGTCTTTCTGTGCATATTAAACATGAGGACCAGAAATGCCAACATGGCATAGGAACAGATGAAAAATACAAACAACGCTTGAAAACCTTGAATTTATTCAGACAGACACATAAGAATTATATTTTGAAAACTTAAGTTTTCTATTCTCATATGCATCTCATTCTATAAAATATCACTGGATTGATACAGTCTTAGATTTTAAAACACTCAGGGTTATTTCAGCTTTATTGCCTTTTATGATATTGTTTGGAACCAATTTTTGTTTGTTTACATCAGAGCTTAAAATTGCATTGCAGTTCTGCATTTAGCTATGGCAGCAGATGTTGGTGACATTTTATAGAGCATAAATAACAGCTGTGAGTTGTGAAGTCATAATTCTGTTGGGGATCCTTCTTACAGTTTGTCAAACGAAAAGAGCAAATCTTGAGTGACAAATATATACGTATTTGCCAGAAGTTTATTTCAGGCGTTGCTGGGTACCTGCTGCTTTCATGGAGCTAAATATCATGGGATGTAGATGCTGCAACAACAAACTTGAAGTTGTCCTAACACCCAGAGCAATTCGTACATCTGAGAAGATGCATCAGCCCTTGTGTGGGAAGAGTCAGGTACCCCAAGGAGCTTCACAGATCTACCCTGGCAAACAGGGTACTGCTGTCTCAGGGAAAAACTGGTCAACCCACGTGGTTTAAATTAGGCTCAAAGGGGCCTGTGGATTTATTAATGACAAGTAACCGGCTATCAGTAAGCTAAACTTTCAGGATCGATATAAGTAATACAATAGGTAAACCCCAATACCAAACGAGACATTAATAAACACCTGTGGATTTCTAAACACTTTTCTGCAGTTCATCCCAACCACACAGATGAACATATTCATGGTTGCGTACCCTGCCCCCCTCCCCACGGCAATGTGGGTTACAGGTGGGCACCTAGCATCCCCTGCTGCTGAGGGGCACGGGAGGTGGGATGCTCACAGCGCTGTGGGGGCAGCTCGTAGAGGCAGTGGTGCCCATGGGGGCAGCTTCTGGCTGTGCCAACCCCCCCGACCGCTGCTCCGATCCCACTTCTCGCAGCCACAAACTGCCAGATGACTTTTATGCTTCTTGTCCAGCTGACACCTTTTTTCAAAAGTCACCTGGTTGCTTTTTTAATCTGCCTGATGATTGTCTCAGGCAAGTTTTGGCACTGCTAACTTGCTCTTAGCATTACCGGGTTTCTCCCACAACAGGTAACAGGCATTTTATTCCCCCACACGGTTTATGTTCACATTCCTGCCTTATCACCCTTGTTATCCAGGCTGTGTTGCCGGGAGGGATGCAGTCAGGCTCCCCCAGAGCTGAGGAGGGAGCTGAGCCTCGAGCCCCATTTCTCTGCTGCTGGGGTCAGACATGGAGTCTCCACACATCTTTACCTCTCATGTTTGCATTCCTCCTCTGTGAGTACCCCACTTACCGTAAGTCTGAATATTTTTAGCCTAATGTAAGCATAAGCTCACCAAGCTGAGCATTTGGAGCAGATTGGGTCTCAAAAGTGCAAAAAGCAAAGGAACACACCTGTGTTGTAACTGTATGGGCTGTACGTGTTGCTCCTCACCTCCCTTTGCTAGTCACGCTGTGATGTTTCTTGTGCTATGAGATACAGCAGTGCAAAGGGGCCATACATAAATGAAGCCTCTGACTTACTTGAGGTCTTTAAGAAAATTAAGGCATTTCTACCCTCCATTCTTCTTGCAGATATATTCTTTCTTTTCCCTGGACAATTTTGTCTGCATGGAAGTTGTGGACTTTCAACCTTGGTTTAAGATTTCCTTGGATGTGTTAGCTCAGGAATGTTTGTCTGCATCCATAAATGTGTATTTCCTATTTTCTTAGATTTCTCAGTGCACGATCGTAACATATGGATTAAAAAAAAGTACTTAACAGGCAGACAGAGTGTCTGTCAGCCTTTCCTGGAGTCAACAAAACAACAGAAATAAAATCAGCTTTGAATCCTGTTTTTATCTATCTGATCAATTGTCATTGTAATCAGTTGTCAGATGGCTTTTTCAAGGCAAACCAGTGAAAAATTTAGTGGTTTTTGAAAAATATTCCATAAGAAAAAACCATATTTACATTAATTTTTAATACATATGTTTAACAGGCAAATCCAGAAGAAATAATAAAGTCTTCTCATACAAATGAATATTCAAGTGTTGCTGAAAATCTGTTAGCATCTTGCCTTTACAAAAAAAAAGTGCCCTCATGAGAAGACGTTTTATTTCCTGTAGTGCACTTTTCATGCATCTGTTTCAATAGATAAATCTAAAATGTTCTCTGTTGTACCTGTAAGAGAATGTAAATAGTACAGTGAACCTTTTCTCTCACTAGATGGCATTATTATCCTCAAAACAGTGACAACCACAGGCTGCCTGCTTCAGCAAAAGATCGCTACACAAGAGTAGATGTAGTTTATTTAGGTTGACTGTGTTTTGTTTGGGTTCTGCAGGTGTGTGCATCTGCATTTCTGTTGCATCAGTGTTAGTTCTTGAGCCTATCTGGACTGTTTGTTTTTGCTCTGGGTTTGCTGGGGTTTGCTCTCCTTACACTGATCGGTATTGCCAAGATTGTGCAAACGTAATTGTTAGTTGACTTATCAACAAAATTAGAAAGGGTGGTTCAAGGACTGAAATATACAAAAGCAATGTAGCATCAAGTCCATGTGTTTTTTCAAGTCCAGAAGATATATGAACTGCATATACAAGCCAGTGGGGTGCAAAGAAAAATATGGGTTAAGAAATAGGATTCCAGAACTTGGTGTTTCAGAAAAGGAAGAAGCACATCAAGATGATCAAAAGCAAGGATGAAAGGAAATTAGAAACAACAGAGACCTGGGTGTTCATAGCATGGACAAGATAGTAAGCTACTGCAATTGGTAGGAGTAAACAGGTGGGGTTTAGGAACAAGGCGGGGTGGGGGGTGGTGGTGCAGAGAGAGACAAAATTTTTATCTGGAAAGAAGCATTAAAAAACTTTGTGAACCATATGAGAGCAGAGTAGCTGCCTGCCTTTAGCACTATGCAGTGCCAGCCCAGCCTGATAGAACCTGTTGGGTGCCTTAGAGCCAAATCCACTATAAGAACAAATACTGGCCAGGGGCTCCAACTGAAAAGAAGGCTCATCAGCCCCAAATTAGTATGAAAGTTAAGGAAGGATATTCAAGGACGCAACCTGAGAATCTTTTCAGTAAGTCTAAGATTGTGTGTCAAGAAGATTTCTTGGCTTTTCTGGATGCAGCTAAATTGTCCCTGCAATGACCTTTGGAGCTATAAAGATGTCCCTGAGAAGCAAATGTATAAACTTCAGAAAAAGTGAGTTTCACAAAATTTTGGAAACTGGCCAAACAAAGGATACCCCATGCAACTGTGCTGCACCATTTTTTTGGTTTTCATATTCCCCATAGACATGTATTATTGTCAGGACAAGCTGTTTAGTTTTCATTTTTCATTTGTAAGGGAAAATACTTGACCAAAGCATGTCTAAACACAAAATTCTTATCCAGCTGTTATTGCCTTCATGCTGGTTGTGGCTCATAAAAGAATTTTTTGTTTAAATGTGAAAACGTAAACAGGCTCTCCAGTTGTGTGTCTGCTCTTTGTAACAGGCATGCACGCACGAAGATGCACACATGTGTACCTGTGATGCATAAAATGTGCAATAAACCAAAAAAGAAAGATTCCTGTGTGAGAAGCCATCCCAGGATTCCCGTGATGACACAATATATGAAGTAACAAATTTTATTCTAGTTCCTGAAGTCATTGGGACCCTGCAGCTGGCCTTGACCCCTTAATTATGTCCAGCAGCAAGGCAACAGAAGGGAGAACAGGGAAGCTTGCCACATGTACCTGGCACTAACTTAACAGTCAGAGCTCTCATGTAAGCTGGTTTTTGTCTTATCTTTCTTCCTTTGTTTTCAGTGACAACAAATTCTGTGTAATATCCGCCTTTTGGGATCTGAGCACCATACCTTCAAGGAAAATGCTGGCAAAGTCAGACCCATCTTTTCTAAATTCTGAGGAGCATCTTTTACTCTGGAAATCCATAGAAAGTACAGAAAATTACTTAGCGTCTGCTTCAAGCAAAACAGATGCAGAGGAGCTAAGTTACAGCAGCAGGAAAGTTTCTAGAAGATGAGGGCAAGCATGGTTTGGAAAGTCCTAAAGAGAGGACAGCTAAACCACAAACAGATAATCCACACAAAACAAAGAGGGACAAAATTCAGGACTATCAGAGGAGGTGATGAAGCAAATTATTGAAAAAACAAGAGAGGCCTTTGGTTTCCTAGCTAAAAGTAAAAATCAGGAAGCGGTGGATATGCTGTCTGGTGTCATCAAGCTGAATCCACACCTTGCCAGCCCACACATTAACAGAGCCCGTGGCCTTTTGCAGATGCAAGAGCCAGCTGTGGCCAGCAGTGACTGTGACAGAGCTATTAAACTCAATCCCCACTTAGCACAGGCCTATAAATTCTGAGGAAAAGCCCTCCAGCTTCTGGGGTGTTTAAAAGAGGCTGCCTGTAACATTTCCTTGGCTTGTAAATTCGATTCTGAGGCTTAGGCAAACCTTGAGAGGGAGGAAGAGTCCAGTGAGGAGCTGGGGGGAGATGAGGGTGATTTGGAGACAGACAGCCAAGTGGAGATTAAGCCAGAAGAGGATGAAACTCCCGAGATGGGAGATGAGAATTTGAAGGCAAGCAGCAATATGATGATGCAGGCTGCTGAAAAGAAGAAGGTGGCTTTTGATGTGGTGGGAAGAGGTGAATGTCAAAAAGCTGCTCAGCTCTTCGCTAATGCCATCAAACTGAACCGACGGCTTAGTACTTTGTATGTCAACTGGGCCAGTGTCTTTCTACAGTTGAAAAAGCTGAATGCTGCCATCAGAGACTGCAACAGAGCCATAAAAATCAACCCAAATTCTGCAGAGCCATGCAAATGGAGAGGGAAAGCATTCCAGCTCCTGAGTCACTGGCAGCAGTCTGCTGAGGACCTGGCACTGCCCATCTGCAGAATGGGAAATAACTGAGAGGAATGACCTGAAAGAACGAGCAATGTCGTCTTTGCAGGGGGGGAGAGACTGGGAGAAAGAAGCAGAAGAATAGAGTGTCAGTCTGAAAACTGTCCTGGAGGAAGGGCTAAGCCCCACGGGAAGTACAGACCAACCTGCAAGCTCACTGAGGCCACCTGCAAAGCTGCTTTGGGACTCCTCTGAACGACTCGGAGTGGTTCTCAGAGGTGTGATGTGTTCTCTGAGGCACTGGCAAACCGAGAGCAACGTTTGCTGAAGAGCTGAGCTCAGTTTGGTGTCATCTGTGAGTGCTCTTTCCTTTAAAGCAAAATTTCAAAAGCAGACACGCAGAATGAATAACTTCTTTAAACCGTATTTTTTTTTAGCAAATATTTGAAGCGTTTCCCATACCATGTTTTGACCCACATACAAGCTCACATGACCTTCCAAAAAGAGTCCTAGTTGTCAAGGTTCAATTTCTTTCTATCTGTGTACGTATTTGACACTCTTAATAGCTCCTTACCCGGGAGAATGAGGAACTCGGGGGTTAAACAAATGGTGGAAATCATTGCTGAAGGCAAAGAGCGGGCATTTAATGGGGAGTTAAAAATGGCAGAGTGAATTGGTGACATGGAGACAAAATTAAATGGTGTATTGCTTCTAACATACAGTAGCTTGATGGGATCAATGTCCGAATTGCTGGAGGTCTCGAAAGGAATCCTATTTGTCCAAGCCACTCTCTGCAGGGGGACACATCCTGATGTCAGCAAGTCTCTTGGGGCACCTGGGGTACGTGTATTGTGTCACGGACTTGCCACTCAAACTCTAGATTTGCTTCTTAAAATGCCTGTTGTGTAATCAGTTGTTGAGGCCTGCAGCCATTAGGAAAAGCAAACAACAGGATTTGCGCCTTTAGAGTAAAACAGAACAAAATAATGCAACAGTTGTAAAATAATTAACGTGTTCTGAACTTTGGGGCTGTCTTTAAATTCTGAGCTTTTAGTTAAAAAGGCTCTTGTTTTCAAACTTCGCCATTGTGAGTGCTGGGAGCGTCTAACAATTTATTTTGAGGTTTACTTTTTTAATCATTTGATTCAAGGAATTAGAAGTGTGTGATAAACTCCAAGTATTGTAAAAGTTGGCTGAAAATATTTTGGGGTGCGTTATACATGCAGCAGCCCAAAGTGAAAACAAGGGAATATTCAGACCCACAAATCAACATGGGAGAAACCCTGGTGTAATTGCTGCTGTTGCTGCTTTGTTGTGACAGGATGCTCATTCTGGTGATGCTTATTAGGAGGAGAGTGATGTGAAGAGAGAGGAGCTGCTACGTTGTTTTCAAGTGGAGAGAAGAGTTAGAGGTGCTTGGGTTGGACTGAAGTTTCTGAAGCTCTTCGTCTGCTGAAGGAGTGGCTAGGAGCTGCTGGAATAATTGGGTAAAGCACTACCATCAGTTTTATTTGGGGGCACTGTTGGAAGAAATCTTTCCTGACTTGGTTTCATCTGTATTTATGAGTGGTTGGTAGCTTATTTACAGCGGGTCTTGTGTTTGTACAGAAGACTACTCCTAACTTTTTATGCCTCAGTAAGAAAAGGGGCAGAGGGCTTCCTAAAAATATGGAGACGTAGAAAATAGGTAAGAGTAATGCTAAGCAGACTGGTTTCTGTCTCACCATTGTGCCTGATAAATGACTCCTACGGGTTCCCAAGCATGGTCTACTCATGTGTTTGAGTGTGGAAGTTGTTCAGTGTTATGGCACTTTGAGAGCAGCCCTGAGGAAAACAGCATTAGGAGATGAGTGTTGTTGGGTACTGTCTCTCCTCTGCCCAACGTGTGTCTGTTGTAATGGTGGAGGTTAGAGCCGGTCCTTGTTCAGAGGTGGGGAGAAGGTCTGGCACTTCCTGGGCAGAAGCAAAAATCAATTTATAATAAAGGCTAGGGTATAAAAGAAATGATGACTGTAATGTGGCTTGGCTGTGACTGTTGGTGCCTTTGTGGTCTCATCACTTCAAAGCAGGGGTTGATCTCCTTTTGCAGAGTAGCTCAGGGCTATTCACAGCGAGGAGGGACCTGTTCCAGGGTGCCCACTCTGGCCACAGGAGCTCCTGTCACGCCAGGAGACCTGTGGCAATCGGAAAGTGGGATAGGCACAGGCTGGACTGTTTGTCCAGGGAATGAGAGTCTGGGAGAAGAGCTGCCTCCCTTCAGGGGATGGATTTGTAGCATACAGCCCCTATGGCTGTCTTAAGTGTCGGGCCATCTGTATAAATGTGCTGGCTCCTCTCTTTTCTTTTGAGGTCATGTGGTGTCCAGGAAGGAAGAAGGAGTTACATGGTCAGGAGAAGAAAATGGAAATGGGAGTCTATCTTGGCATAGGAAGCATGTACTGAAAAATCTGTGCACGTATCCATGAGAGATGGCAGGGGAGAAATGGAAAGAGGGAGACAGAAGGTATCCCAAGCACTGAGATATTTTGTAGAACTTTGTCACAGCTCTCTAGATTCTTTTTTGAATAAGGTGACGAAAGAGGATCCTCCACAACATGCTGGAAGTAGTTGATTTTGGTGACATCTGCCAGGAGTTTTGGTACCTACTTTCAGAAGAGGACATCTTTCCTGTACCCCACCTCCAAGGCATCTGATGCCCTCTGTGCTCTGCATTCCTCATTGCTGTTAAAAGTGCCAGCTCCTTGTGAGGCAGTATAAATTTCCAAAGTAGCTCTTAGCTGAAGGTAGTGGTTTTTGAGGGTGCGGATGGGGTGCCTGAGAAAACCTGTATTCAGTTGGATCTGGGCACTCTAGTGGAAAGGAAGATGAGCACGTTTGGTGCTCAGGGCCAGAGAGTAACCCCTGTATTTGGCTTCCCTAGAGAATCATTTCAAGGCGATGAGTCCCCACTGCTAGCAGCCTGTGGTCTATAGTCAGTCTGGTATGTAGCAGAAGCCTTTTTTTTTTTTTTCTTTGCATCTAGTATGATACAGACTGACATTTATCTTCTAATTTAAAGAGGACTGGAGAAAGCAGAGACCTGGCTGAGGACACAGATTCTCCTTATTCTTGCGTATCGTGAAGGAGGGCGAGCTTCCCCGCCGCCTACTCTCTATGTAGGAGTTAACATTTTACGTACGGGAGCTTAGGTGCTTGCTTGGTAAGATGAGGGAGACGATGAGGGAGTGATGCAGAAGCAGCTTTCAGGCATGAGTGGCAGCCAAGGCCAGAGCAGGGCACATGGCGTGTCCCCAGCGATGCTGCACGGTGTCACTGCAGCACAGCTCTCTGCTGCTGCTGTGCTTGCTCTGCAGTGACTGTAAGGAAAATATACTGTAGAGTCACTCCAAAAAATACTGTGAGTGCCTTTATGTTGCTCATTGTTAGTCAGGATGCCAAATTCAGTGATGTGGCTGTGTGGGATACGCAGGTGGAGTTAGTCCCAGTGGAAGACCTCCTTCAGAGACAAAAACTCAAGTCTTTTAGGGGATGGGTAGAAATTTGGATTACTGACATCCTGTGACAAAACCTGTTGTGGCCTGGCTGAAAAGGAGAGGGAAGAGTGTGTAACTTTCACTGCCAAATCATCCTCATTAACATAGGATAATGACACCACTTCTGATTTTGCTTTTGGGAACTCTGGTACTATGCCTCTCTCAGGAAATGAAATGGAGAGGGCTGGAGCAGTGCTGAGTTAGACATTTTGTATGGAAGGAAAGGAAAAAGCAAGATAGCTATAGGAGTAATACTGCAGTAGTAGCTGTTGTGTAGAGGATGGTAATTCAGAATTATTAATAATATTATTAGAATTATTTAGAATAATAATAATAGAATAGTTATGATGACAGAGGAACTTGTCAGACTGGATGGGGTCCTTTGGCACCTCGCCTTTGGTCCAGCCAGCAACTTAGTGCCATGCAGCCACTCACTCACTTTGCCCCCCCACCCCAGAGGGATGGGGAGGAGAATCAGGAAAAAGATAAAACTTGAGAGTTGAGATAAGAAAAAATTAATAATTGAAATAAAATAATAATAAAAGCGATTGTAATGAAAAGGACAGAGAAGGGGAGAGAAAGAAAAATCCGAAGGGAAGGAGGGAAAAAACAAGTGATGCACAATACGGTCGCTCACCACCCGCTGACCGATGCCCAGCCAGTCCCGCAGCAGCGATCCCAAGGCCTCGGCCAACCCCCCCAGTTTATTTACTCAGCATGACATTCCAGGGTATAGAATAGCCCTTTGGCTAGTTGGGGTCAGCTGTCCTGGCTGTGTCCCCTCCCAACGTCTTGTGCCCCTCCAGCCCTCTCCCTGGCAGGGCCTGAGAAACGGAAAAGTCCTTGACTTAGCATAAACATCACCTAGCAGCAACTAAAACCATCTGTTACCGATGCTGTTCTCACACCAAATCCAAAACGCAGCACTGCAGCAGCTACTGAGAAAATTAACTCCATCCCAGCTGAAACCAGGACACACCAGGATGCGGGACGGAGAGAATGGTCTCTGAGCCCCCGCCTTCCTGTAGGAGAGAAAACCCTCCAGTCCTCTTGGAGATGCACATCCTGAGAGGATGCGGTGTGTCTTTCTCAAGTGGCCTGTAGGATCCCACCACACCCTGCACAGTCAGTGAATTGGAATGTCTCTTCCTAACTGAGGGCAAAATTGGAGGAACAGTTCAACCATCTGAGCACGTTTTAAATACTGCTCTTACTTTCATAGACCTGGTCATATTGATCATACTCTTGTACAGCTTACACTTGAGGATTACTGAGAAAGTCTATCCTTTCTTCCCCCCACTCGCCCTTCTGCTTCCATCAGTGAGCTCTACCTCCTTGCTAACAGCTCTTCTTGGGGAAAACCCGTCACTGATGAGGACTGCAGCTTTCCACACGGGTGAATTTCCAGTGAATCAAACAAGATTTATTTCTTCAGCCTTTCAGTGTCGAACAGAACAGCTGCAGCCGATCCTACCAATGGAGCAGGAGTTTTGCAAGCTTGGGGGCTGTTAAGCTGAACTGCCAGGAAGGTGATCTGCCTGGATATAAATTGCCCTTTTTTAGGTTATGACTTTGTTTTGAGGGTTGTTATCATTTCTGGTATGTGCTTTGTCCGGTCTGGTGAGCTGCATGGTGCAGGCGGTCAGTAATCCAGCATCTTAGACTGACAGTAATGTGTCTGTGGTGGAAAAATGAACTGTGATCCCTGAGGAAAAGGATTATCCCCTAATCCCGCTAAGGTGGTGGAGGGGCTCCGTTAAACCAGCTGTCACCTTGGCAGGGCTGACTTTTCTGGAGGTTCTGCAGGCTGGCTGGCCAGCATCTCTGCCGGGGCACGGTACAGACATTGCTGTGAGAACACAGACCACACTGCTGAACTTCTGACCATTTTGGCTGACTCTGCTGTTTAGTAGTTCTAAAATCACAGTTCCAGCTGTGATGTGTAATCTCAGATGTGGGCGGGATTTATCATGGAAACAATTCAATTTTGGCTGCCTCGCTGGGTAACAGCTCTGATCATGAGTGGGAACGTTGCATCAGGACCCAGCGTTAGCTGACTGCTGGAAAATATAAACTACTACTGTCAATATAAGAAGTAGGACATCACCAAGAAGTCATGACTTGTACACACTGTTGAAGTAGATCTGAATTATTGACTCTCTCTGTCAACACCCTCAGCAGCTGGAATACTGAATGTTAATAATGTTGCCTTACCGCAAGAGAGGGGAAATGACTTGGATTCTGTAGTATCGTTTCTTTTGATGTTCTTGTCTTTGATTTGACATCTTCTATCTCCTTTCTGTACCAAGACCATAAAACTCAGGTAGAATGAAATATAAATGAGACTGAATTTTTTATTCTACTCATTTTAGAACTAATCGAGAATACTTCTGCCTATTTGTCTTGGACAAGAATGAACTATTGAGACAGTCTGTCCAGCCACAGACATGCAAGTTATTTACTCACACGAGGGTGAGAGGCAGGGGGTGAGAGTGCCTAGCAGGCTTTTTTCCCGTGAGGTATCTTGGAATTTATGGAGAAACTCTCTGCATGCAAAATGCTTGTCCTTCCCTTCTGGTACCTGTTCCATGTGCTGTAAATAAGAAAATTATTTGAAGTGGGGAATCTATGAAAGACTTGAGTAGAAGGAGAGACCTTTCATGCTTCCTCACAGCATCCTCAGCAATTTGGTGCCACCTCTTGGAGAAGTTTGCTTTCCCCTTCCTCATCTCCCAGGCTTTCTGCCCACTTCCCATCCATTTGTATGAGGGAGGGTGGAGGACTGGAGTGTCACATTAAAGGAGAATTTAGTAGACCCCTTCTCTAACATGTGGGTTCCTATAAATAATTAAAAGGGAAAGTTTTCTTAAATCTAAAGGATTTTCATGCTAAGAAAAATTCATTGATTTTTAGTTCAGACCATGTAATTCTTTGGAAGTGCCTGTATTAAGGTAGGCAGATCGTGGCGTGTGTTTCCCAGCCAGCAAACTGTTGTTCTGCAGATTATTGTTTTTTCATTTGCCTCACCCCCTTCCCCCAACCTCCAACCGTGATATGATAGATTTCAGGGCACTCTGTTCTTTTCATGCTGAATTACTTATATAACCCTCTAACTTTCGAAAGCAGAGTCTCTGTATCAAACAACGCAATACAACTCTGTCACAGCCTAGGACAAAAACACTGTTGTCCCTTGGAAGCAGAAGAAAAGGTTAGGTAGGTGGGACATCCTAATCTCTAAACAAAGGAATTGGTGTTCCTGCTGCAGTAGCGATGGGGTTTTTAATGATCATAGTGACCAGAGTGAGACAGACTTTGGATTAAACAGTAAGGGGAAAAAGTGCCTAATAATAAGAGAAATTGATCCCGTGCAGTGTGGCCAACATACTATCAGTAGAGGTATTAAACAGGTTAGATAAAATGTCAGGTGTAATGATGCACTGAGTCTGATGCAATCTGATGGGGTGACCCAAGCACTCTCTCTTCATGGTCTCATTACCCAGGGTCCTATTATGGACCAGTGCTTTTACCACATCAGCTGATTTCTTCATTTTGCGCAAGGTTTTGTCATTGCCATCTGTTATTTGGCAGTTTGGGTATAGCGAAAATGTCACTGGCAAGGACAATCTATTATATAAAATGTGTTCATTGTATTGCGTGGCCCTTGCAGCAGCAAACCTTTACAGCCCTTGGGTTGAGATACCCATCACCCTGGTATGCAGCATCCCTTGGCCAGCTGAAGGGAAAGATCAGCTGGGAGAGGCCCCCAGGCAAGTGGCAGGGGTTCCCCAGGGATCCTGCCCTGCTACTGGGAACAAGAGGCTGTGGGGTGGCGCTGGTGCCTTCCCTCCTATAGCTGGGGGTGCAGAAATGCCAGCATGGGCAGCTAGTGATGTGGGAGCTCCAGGGTGGGAACTGTGCTGGAGGCACTGATGGCTTCTGAGGAAGACAACAGTGATGTGCAGTGGCTTGTTGCGAACCCCTCAAAGGGAATGCTGGCTGTACCATAGCAGCGCTTGAGACACTCTTTTAATTGGAGACAAACGAATGTTAAGGTAGATCCTGCGCATCTCCTAATCTTTTTACACCGAGTATCGTTTTGCTGGAAACGCACAACTCCATGACAAAATCCTGATGTAAGAGGTGGGTGTCGTGGCACAGAGGAACATCCAGAAGGGTGGAAGATGACACAATCCTGCTTGAGGAGACAGAGCAAGAGGTAGTTTCAGTGGTGTTGAGTGTGTAGGTGAATGCCATCAAAAGACTTTTGCATGGTGTTTGAAAAGAGCAAATGATCAAAGGAGTATAAAATTACAGGCTTCAGTTCTGGTTCTACACAAAGAAATTTTCTGGTTTGGGTGTTTATTCTGCCCTGGTTCACTTTTACCTAATATTTGAATATTTGGTAAGAGTATATAAATTAAATCCTTAGTGGATGCATGAACCCCCTGACTTCTGCACCATGTCAGGTTTGGTGGGACCGCCATCTGCAAACCCAGCCCCCGGTAACCGGTCACGAGTCGCAGGATTTTGACCTTACTGCAGGAACTGGCAGAAAATGAAAGGGAGGTGGAAATTAAGAAAAAAATCTCATCATGCAGATAAGCAGCTGAGAAAATAACCCCATTGCCATAAATGGAGGCACGCCTTTGCTGGGGCTCGGGAGGTTTGCATGGGCAACTAGTAGGAACCTGCCAGCTTGAGCGGAGTTACCTCGATATTAAGGTAAAGAACATGTCTAGCAAACCAACTGATGGAAAAAAGTATCCTCCTGCTACATATATGCCATTTCACACAACATTTTTCTGCACTTGTGTTATGTTTTTGTTAATTGAAGTCAGTTTTCCTAGGGGCTGCTGAGCTGAGAGTTTTTGTCCTTTTATTATTTTATTATTATTATTATTTATTTTATTGTGTCTTTGCATCGAAAGAGATGCATCTTGACAGTAAAAACACAGACTTCTCTACACTGCCCTAACACTGTTCGGGTTTTTTTAACTATTTTCTGGACAGACCATGTTTTTCCGTCTGTAATACATTACTTTTTTTGGTTTAAGTAGAGATTCCAGCTGATGGGTCAAGACAAGTGAGTAGTGGCTTTAGTCATGTGGACATTTGCCCACAGGCAATTGTAATCCTTAGTTCATTTAGCAGTGGTCGCTGAACTTGCATGAAAAATATACACTGCCAAACCAAGAGGTGGTGACAGGAAAACCTGAGAGACGAGCTCTCTCTGAAGACACATTCTTAAAATATCTGAACACATTCAAATAACCACAAGAAAGAGTGTTGCAAGATTTCTACAGATACTTCTTTGCTCTTTACGGGAAACTTGTTCATTTAAAAACCTGTGGAAAAAGATGCGTATTTGCCGCGTTCAGCATAATTCCATACTTCTACGTGCGGGAAGGAAGCTAGAGGATTAAATAGCTTTGCTAGAGGCACTTAAAACAGGGGGGAGAAACTATCACAAACCCAAAATAAGGAGAAAAATCCTTAAAGTTCCACTGAAGCCATCTTGAGAGTTGGAGAAAGAAATCCATACAAACCACAAAATCTGCTTTTGTGCCTGTAGCTGACAGCAACACTAGGTTTGTAACACTTAACGCAGTGCGATGCTCGGGATGTTCTGCGTGGCCCTTGCCTTGGTGAACGCTGAGAGGCGATGGACGCTATTCCTGCACTATCATCAATTTTCTTTCTTGAAGATTTTTTGAATTTTTGAAGATTCCCTGATTTTGAAATATGGAAGGTGCACGCTTTCTCTCTCTGGAAAATGGACAACTTACAGGAAGACTGGCCTCTAGATGCTCACTACCAGGAGGCAGTCACAGCAGATGGGAGATAACAGCAATGAGCTGGCTGGGGGCACAGTATTGTGCAGGAGGAGACAACCCGTGCTCCGTTTCAGCATGGCTCTGAGCTGCTTCTGTTCTGCTCTGCCTTGCCCTGAATTCTTTAGCAACCCTTGGGCTAGCCATTTGTTTGTCTTGAGAAACAGCGGGGATTATTTCTTTAAATTTTTGGCCGCTCCGCTGCCCTGTAACTTCCCAGAAAGGGCTTTTATAGGTTTATTTGAATTGTGACCGCATTTGACATGAACTGTAATCAATTATTGCATTAGGAATGAAACGAGCCCAAGTTAAAAAAAAAAACAACAAACCACCTTGTAAGCCTTTATTAAACACTCATTGTCTGTGTCCGACGTTCCCACGTCGAGTGTGACCGTGCTGGCAGCCGATCTGCCTGCGAGGCTGCTCCTGCTGCGGCTGAGAAACAAACCCAGCGCCTGAGCGAGGAGGGGGGCAGAGCCCCGTTTGCCGCAGAGGGATCCGAAGGGATCGTGCCCTTTTGTGGGCTCATTCTACTGAATGCCAAAAAGAGTCGTAGCAAGGCAGACTGGCCTTTTTCTGGGAACAGGGGGTTCTTTTTTGTTTATGGAAGTACGCAGCGCTGCAGGCACTAAAAAATGGATTCAACAATTGATTTGCTTTCCTGGTGTCCTGCCTGTTTATTCCACCTCGTCCAGCAGCTCCAATGTTATTTGCAGGTTCTGTAGGATGCTACTAATCCTGAATAATTTGCTCATAGTGGCTGCAAGATTTTTACATTCATATTTGCAATGCTGCTGTGAAGTACTGAAGACCCAGGTTCTGTAAAAGACCATCACCCCTCTTTTGGTGGTTTTTCCTTTCACAACGTTAGCGAAACTCTGCTTTTGTGTTTCTTACCTTTTTTTCAACTTTGAACTCTGCTCTGCATCCAAAGGGTTATGCCTTTAGAGTTTGAGAATGATCTGTGGGCAGTCTGCCTACCCGGTTATGCTTTTGAATTAATGTCTGCATCAAACCTGTGCCAGGGTGGTTTTCCTAACTGTTACCCGCTCGAGCTAAGTCTGGGATTTGCTCATCAAAACACTTTGTTTCTGGCTTAGGGCAGTGCAAATCATACCTTTGGAGCTTGATCAGCTGATTTTCTGAAGTCTAGCAGATTATTTCATAGTTGTATTGGTCCAGCCCTGCTTTTATGAGTTACAATGAATAAACATAATAGAATAGCCAGTTAAGTTGCTTATTTCAGTACGTGAATTAGAAGGGCGATGTGAAAAGGATGCCGCATTTCCAGTCCGTCTTCTGCACGCAAGCAATGTGGGACTCTGTGGATGGGCGAGCACCCTATTCCCTCTGCTAGGCAATGCAAATTGGAGCTGCTTCTGTAGGCATTAAAAGATTAAATGCTATTTCCATATTACAAGTGAGAAAATGCAAACGTGCATTAAGAGATCCAGTGTCGGAGCTTCATAACAGAAGTTCTTGGTGGTTTGCTTTGTCATCTTGCGTGCCCTTTAGAGAAAGGGTAAGGGCTATAAAAATCAACGTAACCTTTTCCTCCTCCCATCTAGATCTAGCTCTGTGCCTATTTAGGGAGCATGCATGTGCCTGGAATGAAAACAGTTTACTTCTGGAAGAACATGTTGTTAAAACTGTAGTACTAGAGACTCTCTAAGAGATCTTAAAAACTCAGGCTTGAATCAAACCTGCAGTTTCTCAGGGTCCACCACACACGCTGGTAAAACACAGCAGCTTATGTAAATATGAAAACATCCCATCGGCAGGTGTTTCGGCTCACAAGCGGGTGTATATAATCTCTGCTTTTGTAGTGCGTCAAATGGGCCCCGAATCTTTAGAACTGTGTTGGTGTCTAATTCTTATGTAGTTGTATGGGAGGTTTTTTGTCTGATTATTTTTTTTTCACGAGCTAGACTGCCTTGCCGTCTGTTCCCTAGCTGGACCGCAGGAGCAGAAGCACTTGCCTGCTTCACAAAAAATGCTTGCTGATACCGATACTCTGAGCACCTCGCCTTCTCTGTGCTGCTGAGGTGGGGGTCTACAACCACTAACGGTGGCCACGTAGGAGCATCTCGTCTTTCCTCCCGCATAGTTAGTATAAAAAGGGATTAAGCCCATGGCTGTAACTGCCTCGAAGCTCCCCTTGGACAGCCACTGCAGTTTGACACCCCATCCTTCCCCTAGCCAACCAGGCTGAGGAATTTCAGCCAGCCTGGTTTCCCCTCCAAGGTGGCTCATGCCTGCAGCTGGACTCAGACCTCCAGGTACGGACACATTTTACACGCACTTGCAGGCTTTGCTTTTGTTTTGCTCCCATCAGATTGGCAGCATCTCGGAACTCAGAAGTGCTCAGCAGCAGCAGGCACGGGTAAGGAGGTTACGTCTAGATGGCAGCATTACTTCAGAAAAACGTTAAAAGTCATCCCAGTTTTGCACGGGTTGAGCCTTATTGACCTTGCTTAGCAGGAGGAGAACATGCCAGGAACTTATCTCGTACAACCCGTTAGTAAGCTTCAAGGCTTCTTGAACCTTAGAACAGTCATTTTATGTCTTTTTACAAACCTGTTCCACCTGTCTGTGGTTTGTCAATATTTATCCTGTGGCCTATTAAATTCCCAGGCCTCATAAAAGGCATTGATCTGTTTTGCCTAACTATTTCTCTGACTGCTTGTCTCCTGGTGTAAATCACGATGTGACATTAAATTATATTTGAGTCCAAACCCTAGGCTCACAGTAACACATTCATAATACATATAGTATTCTTATGCTAATATCTAAATAGACCACTTTCTAAATGACAAACGCTACTATATACTTCTGTTTAATTTTTACCTCTCTCTAAAGTCTGGGCACCAATGATAAGTATTTCTTGTTCTGAGAGCATATGAATCCCTGCCAAATATTGTTTGCCTTCTGGTTTATGGTTTTTAAAGAGCAAGTCTCATATTAGTGTCCAGAAAAGTCCCCGTGGTCACAGATGTGTCATGCCATTGATATTCTGCTCAACCACTGCAGAGCCCTGTGAGGTATTTTAGCAATGTCCTATGTTATTCTAAACCTCCGCAAACTTGGTGCGTAGCTAGATTCAGGCATGTGGATCTGCCTCTGGGCTTTGAGTCTGCAATATGCCCACTCATGCTTTTGTGATGTGTTCGTTGGCTTTATTTTTGGTCCCGTTTTCCACCTCAAGCCAAAGCCACCCAACCTTTGTGGTCAGGCTGCTGTTGTTCCACACCCACCCGCTCCACCTTCAGGTGACAAGATGAGACAAGCAGATCTCTAGACCAAACCGTGAAATCCCATTTTTGTGGTACCTAGCCTTAGCATGAATTTCCCAAAAAAGGTCGGCTGAAGGTACGTGTCTGGCAAAGTAAAAGCTATGATAACACGGGCTGTTGTTCAGAGCCGTACAGATCAGGTAGAGCAGGCTCAGAGACCATGTGTCTGTGCTGTGGGGTGCCTGTGTAACGCAAGCTTGTCCGGGGTTACAAGTGAGTGGTTTATTGCTGTATTGTTCTTCCCTAAAAGAGGTGCCTTTTATAAAAAATTTTGAGACCAGCAGTCCCTGCCCTGTCGTCCATTCTTATCTGTGCAGTCAGGAGTTCCCCTCAAGCCTGTTATATCTCACATTTGGTCACTTTTCAGGTCTTCATCCCCCCACCCCACCCCACCTAGCTTCTTCTGCCCAAACAGGATTGTTCTCATCAATCACTATTTACGGAGTTTCATAGTTTTTGTTGGTTGTTCTCACTCCTCTATGGAAATTTGACTTCAGGCTCCTCTTATCTCAGTGGAAAGTTTATCCATGCCTAGCCTACTGCTAGCGTTTCAAAAAAAACAGAAATCCTGCTCAATTGCCTCCTAGAAAAGGAAAAATCAAACCCTCGGCAAACCACTTCTTTCTTTAATCTCAGTTTTATGTAACCGGTGTTAACTACAAAAGATGTCTGAAGAGAATTATGGCAATTTGTCAAAAGCCTGTATGTCCTGTAGTTGTTTGGCGTTCTCTGACACAACACAGTTATTTATTAGATGCTGTAAGAAAATATTTTTATATAGACGTGAATGTGTGTGGTTTTGCTATGTCCTATGTCAAATGCTAATATGTACTAATGTGTCTATTATCTCTGAGTGCAGATAAAATTTTGTTGATCAGCGATGTTTTTCTTTTCAAACCTTGCTAAGATCAGGAAATTAAGAGTGACTCCAATGTAAATAGCACTGAAAGTTAGCAGAGCTGTGTTCCCATGGGCCTCATTAGCCTCTTTAGCGTGAGGACACAACCCTTTCCTCCTGATCCTTAAAGATAAAAATATCATACCCCCAGTATGACAACAAAAGAGTTGGGGATTTTACATAACTCCTTCCCCTTCCATTGACCCTGTGAATATTATTAAAATAAAACTCGCAACTGGAAAGTCACATAGAATGAAATTAATCACTAATATTCAGGAAGTGTAATTTTCCTTTAAGCGTTTACCAGAGTTTTAAATGTTAAGGTTGTTTTTTTCCCCCTTCTTAAAACATCTGTTGTGCCTTCTGAAATGATTTTGAATAGACCCAGGAAGGCTTCCCCAAAAGCGTGTGGTTTTGTTGCGGGTTTTTTGTTGTGGTTTTTTTTTTTTCTCCCCACTGGTACCGCAGTTTGCCATCAGCACTTGTCAACTCTCAGTAAGAAAGCGGCTAACTTTCTGGAAACACTAAAACAAAATGTAAGCTGAAATGGGGAAAATGGACCCCAAATTTAGCAGTTTAACAAAACTAAGTTGTTGTTTTTTCCAGAAGTGCTACTACTATCTGTGCGTCTGAAGTTGGAAAATGTGGACCGCTAGTTTTCACAAAGTTATGAATAAAAATAAGTATTTTACTGGCCGTGATAATAAGCCACGGTTGTAGAAAGCCTTTCTAAAGATGTCTTTTCCAGCATTCACTCACAAGCTTTAGGCAAACCAGGAACTAGCTACGTCCATCGGTTCCTGGTGACATAGACTTTTGTCTTTAGATATTTCTGGATCCCCAGACTGCACACCTGACTGCATCCTCCCTGCGAAGCCCCAGCCATTCAGGAAAACTCAGTCCAGTGCAAGACATATGGATAAAACTGCAAGTTGTGAAATTCCCCAGGCAAAGTTGCATATATACACACAGACATGATTTTAATTTTTTTTTTTGTATATCTGGCACATAGCCTGAAGGTACTGCATTGCTAATGCTATATATATATTTAAATTTCATATATAATTTAATATTCTATTAATATATTGATAGTTTTGTTGCATTATTAATATCTTCATATTTATAAATTACATATTTTCTATATATAGCACAGCAGTGCTAATGCTTCCACAGCCAAGAGCTGTGATGGTGGCTAGACTGAGGGTCTGTCAGAGGTTAATGTGTTGGGGGGTGATGGTTAGAGGGAGATGGGGAGGTGTTAGTGGGGGAGTAGGGGTGGGTGGGATTTTTTTCTTCCTTCATTTCAGAAGTGAGCAGTGCTGGTTCATGCTGCTGGATACAGTTATAAAAATTTTAAAGATCAAATCTTCAGTCAAACTAGGTTTCTGTGTTTTCATCCCTGTATCGAGAGAGCGAGATACTGATTCTCAATATGAAAAACCTAGGAGACTGTGGTCTGGTAAAGAAATTTACTTGATTTTTACTGACAAAGTGAAAAAAAATCATCCAGGAATTCCTGATTAATGCAACAAATACCTTTCCATCTGCCTCAGCAGATACCATAAAACATAATGTGGGGTTTTTCTGCATCAGGTTTTGAGATTTGTCCTGTTGGCACATCCCTGCTTGCTTTGCTGCTGGGACAGATCTGGCCACTGCTTCTCTCTGGCGGGCTGGGTCGCAGCTGCAGGTGCCAAGGAGAAGGTTGGCAGAGCCACCTCCATCCCCAGGGCAATATCATTTGAAACAATTCAGCAGTCACCCTCTGTTTATACCCTGAAGCGATGATCTTCAAGCAGCCTTAAGGGCTCACCTGCTTGCGTCTGAGAGGATTGCTGCCCTTCTCACAGCCCCTGTAATTACACCGGCGGCAAAACACCAGCATTGCGATAAGGGTACCCCAGCAGCGGGTGGGGGGCTGAAGGCGAAGGGCGATATCCAAAACACCAGCATGAATGGGAGCATGTGAGCAGAGTCAGACCCAGCTGCAGCTAACACAGCTCAGCTCCCCCTTAGCTGCCCATGGATGGTGCTGGGAAAACAAATCCTTACTCTGCCCAGAGGCTGGAAAGGCTTTCCAGCTCTGTTTTACTACTGTACCGTGGATGTTAGCCTTGATTCGTGCCCCCATTGAACTTCTTACCTCCTAACGACCAGGTGAAAAGGATTTACTTGGGCATGAGTCATGATGCTAGATAAGGGACTCCCTGAGCACAGTACCACCAGCTGTGCCTGCACCTTTCCTGGTAATGCTGGCAGAGGGTCTGTCTCTGGAGGGGGTGCCAGGCAATTCCTGCAGTAATTTCTGTGCGCTGTGACTACAGATCCTAGGTCAGCCTGCAGGACAGTAAGTATCCAAAGTCTGCAAGCTTTCTTTCTTTTTGAAATGCTGATAAAAGCCAGGTGGTGTGTCTTTGTCCCCTCTTTAATAACAATGACTTTTTACTATGCTAACACTGGGCAAGTGAGCAGTTCACAAATTAAGGTATTTTAGCACATTTCTTTAGTCTAGCGCAAGACACCCCATGGTAAGGTGCCTGCCCCAAATGTACAGGCTGTTCCAGGCTTGCTTTGCTTTGAGAAGGGTGTTGTGGTGTGTTTGACAGTGCATTGGATGTGATTTGCAGTTTCCTCAGCTGTGCTCATTCATCTTGTTTATAGCCCCTTTTATTAAGGGTCATTTACCAAACAAATAAAAATTAATTTAGACTTGTTAAACTGTAGAGAACTGCCAGGATGAGACTATTACCTGAACCCTGAAGGAAGAAAAAATGAGCAGCAATGCATATTTGAAGGTCTTAACAATTGCAGGAATACACTCTTTTCTTATGTACAGAACAGTGATTTTTAATATCTGGTGACTAGATCCTACCAGGGCAGCTGGCATATATTCTGTCCTGTCTTTCTAATGGCATTAAATTTCTGGGTAACATCCCTCCCTGCTTTATCCACCGTTCCTGCAGTTCTGTGGCCGTCTAGCTGCACAGTTTCCTCAGGTCCCACTTGTTCCTGTGCATGGATTTCTCTGACAGGGTGGCAGCCACACCGATGGCTGCACGTTTTCTATTTATCATCAAAGCGAAGGATGAGGGCACAGCTCAAGCTTCGTTTTCGTTATCTCACGGGTCTGAAATTCTTGTAAGGAGCTCCATGTTGGCAGGATCTGAGGTGGCTTTTTCAGTTATATCTGTGCTACAGGACCACTTCGATAGCAGAATAACAAGCTGAAGACAGCCACCTCAATACAGCCTCTCAGCAGAGGTAAATCCCAGCCCATTTTTGCTGTAGTGCAGCTTTGGGGAGCTCCCCTGCTGAAGACATACAGCTGCAGGTGTCTGCCTTCACTGAGGTAGAAATGAACTGTGGTTTGTTTCCACTAAACTCTCCCAGAGAGCTATTTTCATTTGAGAAATATGTCTTTTGCTAAAGGAATACCATTGAAAAGCCGTTCTGAAACATTCTTTGGGAACAGCCTGGTGTCATAGGAATTTGAAAGCCATCTTGCCCCTTGAGTTGTACAAGTAGCTCTGAGTGTGGTTTGCAAGACCCAGAGTGATATACCTCTGTACTGCTCTGGGAGAAACTTTTTCTTCATGTGCAAGGATAATTTAGGGAGAAGAAATTCCAGCTTTGAAAAATGTTAGGTAACATCCTTGTTAATCTGTTTTTCTTCCAAATGTTGTTGAGGGTTTTGTTTGTTTTTAACGACAGCCTTGATAAATCTGGCTGTTAAACGCAGCTTCATCAGGACGTGATGATCTATGTAATAAATGTACAGACAGCATCTGCCACAATGTTTGGGCATGTATGGGTACCTGTAATTGCTAAATGATATATGACAAGATATGTCATTAAGCCGTCAGGTTTGAGTAGCGCGTGAGAGGAGTTGCGTGTTTTAGTAAGAAAAAAAAAAAAGCCCAATTACAAATTTTTTTCCATCAGTTTGTTAATGAAAAGCACACTCAACCTCTCTAAAATGTTTTCTTTAAAACATACAGGTGCACCTTTTACCAGTAACCCAAAGAAAAGAGGTACTACTGCTTTGTTAGGTTGGATGCAACACACCTGAAAATGCCTCTCTGTTCAGTTTTAGGAAAGGTAGCAGGAAATCCAGCTTTTCATGGCAGCTGTGTATGTTGGATCTACACTGGCTTGTAGGAAAAGGGAGAGAGATATTTTAGGCATTTGTAGGTGGGGAAAAGCTCCTTGCATGGGAAAACCAGACAAGGTGTCCATATAAACAGCTTTCTTCCCCACTTCAAACCTGCAGAGCGTGCCCAGCATATTCTTTTTCGTGTCTGGGTACACCAGCGGTTGATGTTTTTCTTGTTTCTGTGACACTTGGACATAGGTACCTACCTGTGAAACATGTGACAAGGAGCTACCCCTTGTTTACTTAAGGGGAAAAAAAGTGTCCTTGAACAATTAGTTTTTAAAAAATGGAAGTACCTTTTGTAGCAGAGAAAAATGTGCTGAATCTCCCGTTCTCTTTGTCCAGTTGATCCTCACCTTTAGAGAGACTCATCAGGCGTGAAAGTGTGAAGGGCAACACAGATGCCAGAAGTAAAGAGGGCAGATAATATTAATGAAAACAGGGACCAAAAAAGCAGAAGAATTCTAGTAAGGCAGGAAGCGAATCTGGAAAGGCAAGTGAGATTGATTTCTTTTTAGCCTGGAATTTCTTTTTGTGCTTTTCTACCTTCCTGTGCATAGGAAGGTACCTTTTCCTGCACTAAAATGTTTGCACTCTTTTTGCCTGAGCATGAGTAACACGTCGCTGCTACCCACCCTTATTCACTCTTCAGCAGATCACCACTACTTATCAAAACAGCCTTTTATGTGCATGTTTCCTGCTTGGTTTCTTCTTTCACTTTATAGCTATTATAAGATTTTTCAATCAGTATTCACGATGCAACTTTTGAAAGGTGTAAGAACATGTAAGGGAGAGGGAAAGCTAGTAGTATCTTACTATAGAAGAAGACTTAGCAATAGTAGTATCTTGCCTTGAGCAATGGAATAGCTTTTTCTTTTTTTATCTGAAGAAAAACAATTGAAAGAGTAATTATTTATCATTATTTGTTTATTAATAAACACTAATAAAATAAGCTCATGGTTACGCTACAATGATGAGGCAGCTGATACTTTCCCCTTGGAGTATTTATTTTTGCTACTTCTTTTTCCTTTGCTCTGTTGTCCTGGGACTTGTGCTCCAAATAAGTCCAAACAGGAATTTCAGCTTTACAATACCTGGCAGTCTCCATGAAACAAAAGCTGCTTGTGCTGGGAGGCAGCTCCGTCCAGATGGACAGCAGTTCCCATTGAGGGAGTTCATCCAGTGGGTGGGATTTTTATTTTATTTTTTTTTAATAATGCTGCACTGGCGATAGGGACACAACAGTGGCTTCATTCCAAAACATCCTGATGGAGGATGCATTTCTGGTGGGGATAAAAGGTTAACATCTTCCCCGCTCCTTGTCAGCACATTGTTGGCTATTCTTTCTTTGCAGTGGATGGTAGCTGAAAACACTGCTGAAGCATCACTTTTGGTGATCTGCTCCCCTATGTGCCACGTTTAAATATTATTTGAATCCAGTGAGTGAGTAAAAAGCCATTCCACTGTGTTGCAACTATGTCAAGCCATAGGACTTCTGTCCGAAAGGGAGCAGTTCATGGTTGCTGACTGATTGAAAGTCATGGAACCAAGTAAAGGTTTTGGGTTTTTTGAAGCTATGACTAAGAAAGAAACTTAAGGGTAGAGGATGGCTCGATACAGCTGGTGTTTAAGTCATCAAAGGAGGCAAAGGCAGTGTGAGGAAAGAATATTAATTATGGAGAACAGTGAGGGCTACTATTTAATTTGGTCTGTGTCAGTGTAACTGTAGGAGACATTCCTGCTCCTGGGTGCAGAAGAAAAGACAGATCTCTGCTGCTGGAAAGGGAGATCTCATCGTCATTTCAGATATGCTGCTTGTACCACACTCAGCTGCCCGTTTTCCCTATAACGGGGGGTCTAAAGTGGGTTACCCCCAGAGGTCTGCAGTGCCCTTTGTGCAATGCCACCCAGCTGGCATGCGTAACCCTCAGTATGCCACTTGCAGCTGGGGGAGAAGGCTCTGCTTCATGTCGAAACAAGCCTTCTCATAAAGATATTGTGGGGAGCTTGTTTAAAGGACTTTGGCAAAACTATCGTTGTTGGGCAGACCATGAAACTGAAGCGCAGAGGGGCTGGATAATTTGCCACCCAGCGTAGAAGATGAGACCGGTGACAGAGCTGGAAGTATAATTTATCTTAGATCAGAGCCTTGTTGCAAAAGAATCAGGTCTGGCTCCCATTTGTTAGAAGGCACGGGGTAAACGCTAGGGGATGAAACAGGTCAGATTCCCATAAAGTTTTGCCTGAGGTAAAATCTGAACAACATGATTTGCAGTTTATTTTTATTTTTTTTCCTCCTTCCTTCTTTCTTTCTTTTGACTCACTCATGCGGCTACTTTAGAAGGTGTAACCAGGCTGCCACATTACTACAGCAGGTTAATGACAAGAAATTATTCTGTTCCAACATTTATTTATATTCCGATTCAAAGTATACACTCCTTTCATTTGGTTTTTGAAGTGCTTTTACTCAAAGTTAGTCTGCATCTGCCTGGACGGCCATGGCGTTTCCCAGGAGCTGTACTCCTGGTGCTGATCGCGCCGTGTCAAGGGATGCAGCAAGGGTCACCACGGCAGGCACAGGCGGGCATCGGTCTGGCAGGAAATGAAATATTCCTTGTGGATGCTGGGGATGAAGCTTTTTTTTTTAAAAAAAAAAAAAAAAAAAAAAAAGGCTGTTTACAAATCCCTGTTTCATTGTCCCACGCAGCTTTGCTGGGAATGTGCCTCCTGCCCCATGGGTCGGGGCAAGGAGGCTGGACTGGTTGTCAGGCACGTAGATCCTGTGGTTTTCTAGTGGTGTGGCAGCTTTCCCCCAGCGGAGGAGCAGCAGGGGTATGTGCAGCTGAGGAGCAGACATGGGGGCAGGAGGCATACGAAGGCAGCCGGTCTGGGTGTGCATGGGAAAGCCCACGGCTCCGCTTCCCGGAGCTCGAGGGAGGGCAGAGAGCCGCAAGTCAGGTAAATGACAGCGGAGGAAGAGGAGGGTGTTTTCTCGGTTATTCAGGCCGGGGAATGCCTTTTAATTTGTGTAAGGTGCGAGCTGGTGCTGATCCTGTTTGGGACTTTGAGGAGTTGCTGAAACACGTGAGGCAGGCGGAGAAACTCAAGACAGAGGCTTTGGCGAAGGACTGGTCCAGCCTTGGGGCACCCAGCTGCTGTTTCTGAGCCCTGGGGGAGAACAACTGAGCTCTAGCAAACACAGGAGATAAATGCACCTGATAAATAACAAATCATCCTCATCCACAAAGGCTCGCTCTGTTCACGTTGTTTATCAGCTGTTAGGCAGATAGGCAAACATACCATTCACACCGCAGCCAGCGTATACCGATAAACGAGGGACCAATTTTAATAGGATGCCTGGAGGCGCAAGCCGTGAGATGCTGAGCATCATTTAGTAGTCTGGCCTGGGCTGTTTTCGTGCAGTATGACAAAGGAAATACATGCCTCATAATAACCTTAATTTTCAGAAGGAAAATGGGTGAAATGGGTACATTCACTAGCGTGCGCTAACAAGACTGCTGCTGCCTTTCTGCCCTGTGAAATACATTTTTATTGTCCCCTTCCACCCTCCCTCAGGTGACTAGTTGGATCTTGCTTACAGGTTTTAGGTCTGCTTCCAAGTTCTCAGACTGTCTCCTCTAGCTCACGGGTTAATAATTACATCTCCTCTTTAACAGCATCTTTCATGTTAAAGAGTTGCAAAGTATTTCACAGCCCCGTGCCAATATCTGCTCTTTCACTGGGGAGAACGCAGGGTAACTTAAACCCGCGGAGAATCAAGTGAATGGAGAAGTTGGCTCTGCGTGTAAAGAGGTCTCTTCACCTACAGCCAAGAGGGAGAGCATGGTGGGTGCTGGGCTCTGCCAAGTCAGCTTCCAGTCACTGTTGGCAGAAGGAAGGCGAAGCCTGTTTCTAATGGAAAGCATTTAAATGCTGAGGACTGGGAGGATGAGAGCTGGAAAATGTGCCAGGGCAGCTGCGTTAATACCTTTGTCTTGACAAAAGTATCATACAGTTCTTGATTGTAGCTGACATTATGGTAATTTTATGTTATCAGTGTTTATCATTCCCAGATGTAAAAAACTGAAGAGTCAGTCTTAATTTTGGGATTGGACCTTTTTGCCCTCCTCATCTTGAACCTTGGGGATTCTCTTTTTTTCCCCTCCCATTTTTTCACTGTGTAGCTATGGATTAGAAACTCTTCTCTGTCATTTCAAATGCAGGCTGAACTTCTCACATAATCGCTTGCTTCCTGGAGCTGAGGCTTTAAGAGAAACACTGAAAGCCCACACACTCCTGGAGGAAAAAAAGAAAAGAAAAAAAAAAAACCAGCCTGCAAAAAATGGCAATATTCTCATATCCAACTCCTCGTGGTATGTTTCAAGGTTGGCACAGATATCCGTACTGCCTTGTGGTAAGGTAGAGGTGCCCCACTTCCACCTTCAAGACTGGAGACATACATCTTTCTACACTACTCTCATCTTTTGTACAGTAAGGCTTCCCTTTACTGGTGATTTTCTTTCTAGGACTGCCTGCCCGTTAATAGAGAGATTGTCTTATGAACCTGATTCCTCCCAGCATCAATGGAGTTGTTCCAGCAGATGTGATGAGAAGCCCCACATCTTTAATTAGCAAGCTGTATTTGTAATGACAACTATTGCACATCACAGTAGCCGGTATTTCCTAACTTTGACCTTTCTATAGGAAGGAAATTACTCCAGTCACTCTGCATTCTTCACTCCACGTTTTAATAACAGGATCTGGGAAAGGAATTAGCTCTGCAAGTGCAGAGCCAAACAGTGCTGCTACATCTAGCAAAGCATTGCTTGACTCCTCGTTTTGATGATCACTTATCCAAGGAAGGGCTTGGGGCTATGAAGTATCTGCAGGGTTATCATGAGGCTATGCAGGTGGGATATTTAGGGTAGGGTGCTCTGACATTTTTGAAAGTTAGTTTTCTGTGGTCATTATTCAAGTTCTAGATATCTCCCCAAGTGCCATAAAGCTTTGTTTATTTAAATGAGGGGGGGGGGGAAATCCATTCTCTTTGGATTAAAAGAAGATTGAGATGCTAAAAAAACAGACTCTAATCAAGCTCAGGCCTGCATGGTTTTTACTGGCACGTTTCCTCCAGAAGTTTAATATCATACCCTGCACCAAACTTTTGCAAAGGACGAGGAGAGTCCCCTTTGCCCAGTTCCCACACTCTCCCCGGGCAGCATGCAGCCTTTTGGACAGGGCAGGCTGGTTTCCATACCTCTCTGCACGAAATGCAAAGAGCGTAATCATGTGCTTGCAGCCTGGTTTGTGGGAATCAAACCAATCCACATCAGAGAGGAAAAGCCTGGACATGTAACAGAAAGATGATCCCAGCTAATAACTGCAGGCAGGGCTGTGCAGCGTCTTGGCAGTGGGGGAAGGGCTCTTGTATAACTCGGTGCTCTGGAGTGGAAAGGCAAATATGTTTTATCATGTTATGTAATGGTGTAAGATCATCTGGGGCTGGACAGGTTTCTCCTACACCTGCCAGCTGACAGACCTGTCCACAGGACAAGTTTTCAAAATCTGCTTCAGGCCGTGCTGCTTTTATTCTAAATACAGAAAAGCAAATGCTAATCCCCGTGAGCTCGGTTGTAATGCGGATTTCGGCTGGATCAGGACTTTTTTCTCGCAGCTTCTTCTGAGCATCCAGTAAGCAGAACACCTCACCGGCGCCTGAAAGGCTGAAGGTTTCTCTTCAGATTACCAGTTTGCTTTCCTTCTCTACCCTCAACATATCTTACAGGTTTACGTGACTACAGCTGCCACACTGATCCAAAGAATATGTCTTTGTATCACCCCTGTCAGCTAGACATGTTGTCGTCATGATGCATTGAAGGAAAATTGAGATAATCCATGATTTGCTTAAAACCTGGAGCAAATACATCACAAAGTAGGCACCCTGTGAGCCTTGAGTCTCAGGCAGCATCCTAACCACTGACCCATCTTCTCTCTGCTAGGTCAGCCTACAAAGAATAAGTATTAGGAAAGATTTCCAAATGTATAAATTATTAAATGTATAGAGAAGCAGTGGCTCCACAGTGGGAAATGTAAAGAGAGTGTAGTTCCAGAAAACTGCTCTCTCCAAAGAAATGTTGAATATTTGAGGAGTGCTTTGTGATCCGTATGAGCCCTCCTTAGTAATCCCTCAGATAACTTTTATTTGACTTGTCACATCAAGGGTCATGTTTTTATGAGGCGTATTCTGAGTCCGGTTCTTCTTAAGTTACAGATACAGCCTACTCAGACCACAGAGAATACAATGAAGCTTTTCGATGCTCAGCAAAACCCAGCGTGCACTTACAGTAAGAGATGTGGTCATGCAGCATCATCTCTGTATTTTGGCAGGTGTGACGCCTGGTGCTGTGCCCAAATGCAGGTATTATCGTTCGGCGTACATAGAGGCTCGGTGTTGCCTCAACACGGCCACAACATGCCCGTCCCATATAAAATCTCCCTGGTAGGGCACAGGCGTGTTACAGGTGAAGTGCAACGTGGAGCTCGGCTAAACAGTGGAAGCCCAGAGCTTGAAGCAAAGCAAAGGCTGTAGTGGGAATCGGAAGAGGATTGGGCGTTTATACGGATAATGAGAGTACCCATCATTTTATTCCTTATTTATAGAAAGGGTATTAGCTCTCATTATTTGTGGCATGTGGCAGCTGCCAGCACCTGGAGATTAAAAAGGAACTGGCTTTGTTGTTTTATTTTAATTGTGGGTGTGCCCATCAGAATATGAAAAGAGATTTTGGTGTGTCTTTGAATGACGTGGCATTGGCCGCTTTGTGACAGGAGGCTACATTATTAGACCCTCTCCTGCTTTGCAGTTCTCCTGTGATGTCTGTGACTTTGAGTCACAAAGAAGTTACGTGCTAATTTATTGAAAAATCTGGCAAAGATCTTGGAGGGGGGGGTGGGGGGGGTGTTACCTCATATAATTGCCCACTCTGTTCAGCCTGGGAGGCAGGTCCCTTCATTTCAGCCTCTCTCCATCTTTCCGTTAATCTCGTTGGCCACACCATTACTCATCCTGAACATTTAGTGACCACTCACAAGCTGGCAGTGCTTTGCCTGTGACTCACACCTCGGTCACTTGGCCAGAAATGAAGCTGTCCCGGGGACTGTGGAATGGGCAGGCAGCCCTGGGAGCGTGACTAAGCCCCATCCACTCAACTTTCTCCCTTGTGACTGGGGTGATGCGCACTTATGGCCTGGCTTTATGGAAGCCACAGGCATAACAAAAAAAGAAAAGGGGAGAAAAAAAAAAAAAGCTCATGAAAATGCCTATGAATTAAAGTTGTTGAGGTCTGAGCTGCTTTACTTACCTGGACTCTGAGCCCATTGACTGAGATTTGCCAATTTAAATGGAGAGGAATTGCAGTCCTCCTCAGTGTGTTGCTCGTGGCACTGGGGACCTGACTGTAATGATGGCCGTGTTGCAGAGCAGCCCATGTTCTCAGGGCTCACAGGCAAATCCCCGGGCGCTCCGATGCGCTGCGAGAGAGCAGGACAAGCCTGCCGTCAGTAACACCAGGGGCGGTGGGAGAGCCACGAGGGATGTTCCCTCAAGAGGAGTTTTGTCGCTCAAGGCATCTTTCTTTAAAACAAATAGGGTCTCAACTCATGGATCGTGGCGTACATCATGGCAGTATGCTGGCTCTGAGGATCTGAGCTATTATGTTTTCTGTATCTGTTCTTCTAAATAGCTATGAACAGTCTCTGGCTGCAAGGATAACCAGCATAGTTTTTACACTGTCTGTAGCAACTAGAAAGGAGATCTATGAAGTGCTGTCATAGCAACATAATTTCTTGTAGAGATTGTATATTGTTTTCCTAATTTAAAACCAAAAAAAGTGTGTACTTGCTTGCTTTTTGAGTATGAGGAATGTTTGGCCGAATTTGAATGGAAATGTAGGGGTAAAGGTCAAGGTTGTATAAACCATTTAACTTACAGCATTACTAAAGGAAAACAAGCGAAAATAATTAATAGACATAGTGAAAATAAGCGACTCTTAATAGATATATGGAGAATTAAAAGTGGGTCTTGTCTTAATAATTCAGGGTACTTTAGTCCGAAGTAAATTATTAAAGATATGATCCTGGGTGTAGTATGAGACCGGTACTCTTAGGAGTAGATGTTCTTACAGATTAATAATTGACTAAAGACTAGAAATTCCTCTG
Source organism: Ibycter americanus (assembly GCA_035590275.1). NCBI lineage: Eukaryota > Metazoa > Chordata > Aves > Falconiformes > Falconidae > Ibycter > Ibycter americanus. The sequence continues at coordinate 85,068,396 of JAVJGI010000050.1, read as the reverse complement.
CCTGGTTCTTTCCTCCACTGGAGAATTCTTCTGTGATATTGAACAGGCACTTAGATCCAGATCCTCAAGTGTGTTTAAATGTCTCTGTGTGGATGCAGCCCAAATACAGAGCAAGAAGCAACCCTCACTCTGAAGAACTTGGGGTCTGCCTGCTTAGCGCCTTACGTAGCACAAGGGCAGCTCAGAAATGGCACAGAGGTCTCTGGTTTAATGCTGATGTCTCTGAATACACTTGGTGTGTTTGCAGGCAGAAAGTAATTGAGAACAAAGCCCGGCGACTATGGCTGCTTGCCTTTGTTTTATATAATTGTCTAATAGTTTGAGCATTTACCTAAGAATGGAGCTATCTGCATCACTTCTTATCTCAGGGCAAAGGGATTTAAGTCCAGCGTGCCACGGATCCTGCAAGAGCACCCTAACCCCCGGGTTGCTTTTGGCCAACATACAGTGAGGGATGTAAACAGTGGGCTGGAAGGAGGGGAGATAAGCAAAGGCCATAGGCACAAAGCAGTGAGGTGCTGGCTGCCTGCAACTGCTCTCCTTCGATGTTTGATTATGTAGGATAAAACAAGTGAAACACTTATACCTCTATGAGGAAAGACATCTCAGATTGGACTGCCTAGGACTTTGCTTCAGTGCTGTACCTGCCAGGCTAGCATCAGCCTCCTTTGCCCCGCGGCTCGTGCCAGCTGCACAGCAGCCTGGTTTCATCCCACAGCTGAAACGGGGCCAGTTTGGTGGGTAGGTAGGTGAATGCACGTGCCTAGGAAATGGGAGAGTCGTTTGAATCTGCAGGAGAAGGAGCTGCATCTGGGTCCCCTGTGCTCTAACCGCTAGGGATCTTACACGTAACGCTGAGTGACTGTGTTGCTGTTCAGATGGATGCTTACCAAGATGGGCTTCATGTTCTGGATCAGGGTTTGCGTGATCATGCAGTTAGGAATGCAGGATCAGGATCCCATGATCCTGCATGCCAGCGAGATGACAATCCTGACCTAGCTTCAGAGATTTTTAGTAACCAGCTCCCAGGACATCCTGGACCACCAATAATCTCCTCTGACACCGTAGAGCCTCTGCGTTTAATGGCAGACTGGGGCAGGAACGTAGTTGCCTGTTGGGGGTAAGAACACTGCCAGCCTTTCTGCCAGCCTTCGCTGCTTCTGCAGTGGCTCAGTAACAGCCTGGCTTTATGAAATTCGCTTCTTTCATTTAATCCTCCACAAATAAATCTTTCAACTTTGTATTTCAAATGGCTTGGCAACTCCAATTTCTTCTGGAAAGGTGGTAAAAAGGTTTATTTTCTTAATCTCTATTTTATGGTGCCAAGACGAGTGAGCACGTAGATTCACGTCCTTCAATCAGCATAAGAAAAATGCATTTCCTACTGATGTAAACCTTTGCTCAGTTTCACAAGCCCATACATGCAAGCAGTGATTAATTCTTTGTCAAGGTTGCAGTTTTCACAGGTTATTATAGTTCTAGCATGGCCAGCATAGAATTAACTTCCATAGCCTCTGGCTTTAGTTCAGACATAAAAGGGATTAATATGAAGGAAAAATGTACCAGATATACCACCCCATTTAGCTTTCCCAGCTACTGCTGCATCTGTAAGAAGTAATTAATAATAAACCAGACTGGAGCTGATGAGACCAGGTATCATCTAGGAGATTATACTGCTTTATGTGAAAGGATGTGCTGTCCAGTTAAGGAAGCTTTTTTTAAATAAGATTCTCATGGGCTTATGATTTCAGATCGATGTTTCATATTACTTACACTTTAATTTGCTGGAAAATTATTTCCTCCCTATCTCTTTGCTGCCAAACTCTTTTCAGTGGGCTAATACAGTATTTTAGGAAGAAATTCTACCAGTGTTAACTTGCATAGTCTTGCATGTAGTTTCACTAGAAATTTCAGCTGTACCTACAAGAGCGTCAGAAATTCAAATGGTGCAAATACTGCTCCTAACTGGCAAGCACCTTTCCCCTTTTCATGCTATGAATTCCACAGTCCCCACAGTACTGTAAAGGACTATATATATTCTGTATGTATTGTGTTGAAATAGCTGTATTTGCTTGGGTAACAGATACTGCCTTTTCCCAACTGTTGCTCTCAAAACCCAAAGCACAGCCTCTGCGTGCATCTACGCTGAAGCCACCAATGATTTGTTTCTTGTTACGGACAGGGAGCAGGCATTAGGTCAACAGACATGGCAGGTTTAGCCTTGAAGAAGTAAACATTTGAGTGTTTATGTAGTTTTAAGTGTAGATTTTAGCAGACTGCATAAATCCGAATTACCCCCCAGGCCATAGAGTTGCAGAGTATATAGTACAGATAGCACTTGAAGTCCAAAGGGGTGTGAAAATAATTTTGCTCATAACTCTTAGAAGGGATCTAAGGGATGTCCCTTGTTTTGTGTCTTCTTGCGTCCATTCACACTCGGTTCTTGCTCTTCAGATACTTTGTTCATTTTATGTTATGATATCCACATAAGACTTCTGTGCAGTCACAGACTAGATAGGATAATAGGAATGCATCCTCCATAAATAGATAGACAGATAAATAAATAAAACCCAAGTGTTCTGGCCCAGGCGGGAGGTCATGCTGTCCCTATGAAGCTCAACAATCAACAGCAGCCTTTCTCATCTTTCTTTCTCTCTTGCACAGCGTAAATATCAGATTATTTAATGACAGGGCATGTCAAGTTTATTTCATGCAAGAACTGCTTTGACATGAAGAAATTACATGACAGATGTAGCCAGTGATAAATGGTTTCTACCTGTGGATTTTGGCGCAGAAAAACTGAGGAGAGGTTAGGGAACTGACATGTTGCACCCTTTGAGGGTGCGATGGAGATTCATACAACGTAAGCCAAAGCATCTCTTCTCTTTAAGTCCTGCAAAGTTTAATTTGATATTTATTTTTCCTAAGAGGCCTTTGGGTGGTGCATTCAGTGTTAACAAGCAAGCAACTGACAATAAGAAAGGTCAAACTGTGGAAGTTGAAATGCAAGTTGAAATACAAGGATTTGTTGAGTAGCTAGAGAAGGTCAAACATAATGAACTGAAGCATCTTAAAAAAAAAAAAAACAAAATAATTTTTCTTCTTTAATAAAGGGGTCATTTAATGTTTCATGGGAGGTAGCAGCCAAAGGCTTAGACAGAAGTTACTTAAAAAACACGTTGCTATTTGGAAGAGGTTAATGGTGTTAAATGCATATATTTTACAGTCTTCTACTACTCTGTTTTAGTTGTACTGACTGGCTGGTGCTGCACCTGCGGCTCTGGAAATTAGCTGTGGTTGAATTGCTTGGTCCCCAGTATTTGTCAGTAGATAACAAATCCTGTGTAGTGCTGGCTGGGAGAAAATTATTCTTGTCTTCCTTCGGTGTGTGCAGAAGAAAGCTTCTGTGTTCACGAAATAAAAAAAACCCTAAATTTTATGTTTCTTCTTTCACTGGCAGCACACTGATGTACTTGCAGGATGAGCATTAGCTCTCACCATAAGCTTAGCTGCCCCGGGGGAAGGGGTGAAAAGGTGGTATTAGCAGCAGGGAAGCCTGCTTTCCTATGCCATCTCTTATCAAATGCGTGGCTTGAAAACCGAAACACTCGTATGGCATTCTTGCCCCAAAGGCGAATGCTCTGGAGGAAACACAGCAACACAAAACTGATTTATCATTACAGCTGGCTAACCAATTTCCAACATAGAGCATTGTGTATAAAAGCAGTCTTTAAGGTCCGTGAATTGCCCAAGCCATTCAGGAGTTTCTATATCGGCATCTCTGGAGCGAAGCTGTGAGGGGAGGGATGAGCCATCCCCCTGCAGCCCCGCTGCTTGGCCGAGGACGGGTGAAATGCAGATGTGCGCAAGGAGCCACTGCAGGATGCTGAGAAACGGAGGGCAGGCGGCTTTTGTACCCCAGTAAGTCAGCCCCTCAGCTGCAGGTGGCCTTGCTGTTTCTTTTCTGAGAGTGGGCAATGGTTGGTCAGCTAAGGTACCTGATAGCATCCTGTCTGTCACTGCCTGTGCCCACTGACAGCCCCAGCACTGAAATCTGGGGATTCCAAAGACACTACAGATGAGATTCGCCGCTTCAGTGAACTGATTTCCCCCCGAGTCGTATTGCCAAGGATCACAACATTTAATTTGAGGGCCCGGATAACATGCAGGTAGAGTGGGGCAGCCATTGACCAGCTGTTGTTGAAACAAGTTATTTAGGAAAAATGTGACATCTGAGTAGAGGCTTGTGTTCAAAACTTCTTCAGCCGCTATAATGGCTGTATTGTTTGATCTCCATAGCTAACATTCGCACTCCTGATATCTTCCTCACTGTACGTAAAGCCTTGCAGAGGGGGTTGACCATTGTGTGCTTCTGAAAGCAACTGACATGTTACCACACACTCAGCTTGAGTTAATTCTTTCTGCCTCACCATAATTAATGGCTCCAAATATTCAATGCCGCCTTTTTCACTGCAGGCTAACACATAGATAATTGCAGAAAGTGTTTAGGGGTTTGTTTTGGTGAAGTTATTCCTTTTCTGCATTCTTAAGTACTTCAGCCAGTTTCTGAGAAGACAGGATCTTCTTCTTGAGAGTGTTACATGATATTTATGCATGCTGAAGACTTTATGAATGGGAATGCGTTCTCAGAAGTCACAAACCAATATAATGATAGACTGGCTGTCTGTGTTGCTTTTTAATTTCAGATCTGAGTGACGTGTATCCATTTTAATTTGCATTAAAAATGTTGCCTAGACAAACATCCTCCATTGATTCTACCTGGCAAGTTGCTTTTATTGCTTGATGAGTGAACCCAGCAAGTGCACATGTCATCTAGGAGTGAGACACAGCTACTGGTACCCACTTAAATCTCATGTATCACAGTGGCCTTGTGTGATTACCCTGTATCTGGCTATTTCCAGAATTATCATCCCACTAATATGTCAAGTTCCAGTGGAAAATGTAAAGAGATGTCGGTTGTTAAAAGGCGTTTACCATAAGCTATATTGTGATTGCTAGTAAGTTACGTGGGTTTTCTAGGTAACTAGAAAATGAATCCTAAAACTTCATTTATTGTTTTTTTTAATGGGTGATGGATGATGGAGTTTTATGTTCTAGTTTTAAAGATTTGCTGGCTGAATCCTTTGTAAGCTCCTAAAGTGATCAGTACACCTGACCTACAAGAGAGGGTAATTGTATCTTCAGTTTAATATGTTCCTTGGAGAGGGAGGAAGGGGAAGGGTGTGTCAGAGCTGCAGCTCGGCAGTGCTGTGTGGCACTCAGCTCCACTGTTCTGCTGGTGCCTCTTCCCCACAAACTGGCAGCCCATCCATGTGGCCTTAGGTCGTGTCGTGCCTGAGCACATCCTCAGAGACACGCAGGGAGGCAGGGCAGCGCTGCCTGCTGCCTTCCTCACAGGGGAGGCAGGGTGCCTGACGAGTCCAAGATCACACAGGGACTGAAGAGCAGACCAACAAATTGAGTCCAGGTCCTCCAAGCTGGAATCCTAGGCGGCTGAATACTCCCTCTATCAAGCCCACCCTCCATCATCTGCTCTTGTATTTTCTGTCAGGGCATGTCCTATCCTCTTCATCTGTCAGAGACCTCTTACTGATGTCTTCTTGCTGCGGCATTTCTGGTCAAGAGAAACAGGGGCAAGGGCTGGTGTCTATGTTGGTGTAATACAAAGCACGAACGCAGTCCCTGTGCTTGGCCAAAAGCCTGATGTCCTCAGTGAAGCAAGAGAGCCTTTTGGGTTTGTGCTTCCTTGGATTTTTGCCCTGCTCCTTGAAACCAGTTCAGCAGGACCTTAAACCAGGCTCTGCCTTGTCCAATGACCGCCTTCAGAGGACTGCTGTAAAGTAGTTAATATTGATCTCCTTGCCTTAACAGCTTGTTTTTCCTTGCAGATGTCTATTAAACTCAGGGACTGTAATAACTCAGTAATAGCTGCAGCAATAATGTGAATACAATTGTTCAGGGGAGTTTTCCTGGCTGCAGAAGGGAAATGCATGTACTTCCCTGCAAGGGCTCCAGGAACTCTTGCACCTGCGTGCAGGATCACCAGCTTCAGTCTATAACCAGCTTAAACCTGGTGGGAATATTCATCAGCAGTATATAGACCTTATGAAGAAGTTGGTCATGTTGCTTCTTTTATAGGGCTCAAAATCCTTTGGCTCCTGGGCTGGATGCTCACATTTCATGTTCAGAACGAGTAGAAAATGTGGTCGTGCCATTGCTACTGATGGTAGGGACACCAAGCGTAATGGTTCTCAGGGAGCATCACCCTGCTGCTCCCACATGCATTGCCAGAGCAGGGAGGTACCTAAGCATCATAGGAAGGGTGGACATCATAACAAGAGGGCATGGAGACAGCCACTAGACCTGATTCCATTGCTACTAGCTGTTCAAAGCCAAACCTGCCCCACTGCACGCCGTGCTTTCTAAAAAAACCCAGATGTTTTGAGGCTCTGCTTCTCTGCTGGGCTTGTTGGGTCTAGGGAGTTTGATTTCTGTCATGAGGACCAGGTGGAACAGTGACATGTTTTAGTCTCTACCCAGGACCATATAAAGGAATAACTGTACCCCTTCAAATTAAAGTGCTAAGCAGAGAAAAGAGGAGGAAGAGCAGCACACATTACCTGTATTTATTCAATATTAATGACATTGCTATTCAAGAGAAGCGTACGTGCATAAGATAAGACGTGAGCTCCTTCCAATCAAAAGAACTCATGGGGCAACTAATGTAACACCCAGAGCTGTAGCTGAGCTTCTGCATGCTGGAGCACTCACAAAGACATGGTTCAACATGTGCTGTATAAACTAGGCATATGAAACAACTCAGACAATAATTTACCTCTGTGGCAATAAACTTGATCAAAATAGAAAAGGGCACTACAATAAACCAATCCAAAAGAGTGATGGAACAGCTTCTCCACAGCATTAGCTCCAGGGAAAGGAAGAGTGCTCTCTAAATGAGTTACAGCTGCATGTGGTACTGTTGCCCATTATGTGTTTTGACTACCTTGTAATTGCAACCTAAAGAAAGTGCTGCCTTTTCAAAGAAGATAAGGCAGTGATTCTCAGGGCATCCCAATACTATCACCTGTATTTCTAATTGCCTGCCCTAAAGAACCTGTAGAGTCAAGTATTATTCATATACTCACTATACGCACAGCTGAAGGGGAATTGCTTTTAAAATGCTGGGGAGGAGGAGGAATGCTGTATCTGCAATTGCAGAATCAGACTGGCAGGGTGTTACAACCTAAACAGATAGGTTAGCTAGTGTGCTGGAGCAGAAGCGAGGAATTAAACTAGACCAGAGGGACACAGCGTCATGAGATCTGCTTGGTCTTTGTCTGATTCTCTTTTTGGCACTTTCTTCAGCGGTGGAAAGTACTGGAGAGTATTATTTGGCTGCCTAAAACACAGGTGGCTCCAGCTTTTTATGCTCTCCAGAATTGCTTGGAATATGCATGAGGCAGAACAATTAAGCAAGCTGCTTCTCGTGAATTTAAATGGCTTGCTTGAAAATTGAGTTTGGTTTGGGGCTCATGCCCATCTGCCTTCAGAGGAGAGGCACATGAAAGTGATGCAATAAGCTTCATGCAAGCTGCGTGGACTGAGGCAGGGCATATATTCCCAAGAAGTAAGACCCAGTGCTCTGGGGACATGAGCTCTGTTGCGAATTTGAAATTGAGAGACTAAAGGTGAGCATCAGGTTTTGTCAGGTAGCTTCTTTCCTTTAATGTAAAAGGTGGTCTTTATGGAAAGCAAAAAGCTCACCGAGAACATAATCAACATTTTGCTATCTAGAGTTTTAACTTTACTACACACAGCTTTGAGTCACTGGAGGGAGAGAACACCACAGATACTGGAAGGGGACAGGAGAAAAGGGTGTCTCTTCTCAGGTCCAGATCTGTTCCCCTTCTTCCAGGTGTCTCTTTTATACTTATTTTGCATGGTTTACTTTGATGCTCAGTGTACTGTGTCACTCAAGCATGCCTCTGCAAAAGGCATTTGCCCTGGAGACTTGAAGGCAACGCCCCTGCAATACTCCAAGCATCCTTAACACTGGCAAAGCTAAGCAAACTGGAGTCACCAGCCAGCTTTGGCCCAGCTGTACATTTATTTTGGCTGCAAGGGTCAACAGCACAAAATTTAATTTGGCTGTGCTGTAAAGGAAGGTAGATGACGGTGCCAGTCTCTCTTTAATCCCATAACTCATGTTTGTTACCTATTCTGCCAGGGAAGTTGCCAAAGCAAAGCGTACAGAAGATTTTATGGTTTTTCTTCATAAGAAAGAAATATGGTGAAGTGTCTAGGCTAGTGTGCGTGATGGTTCTTCACAACTGTTCTTGCCCTTTACAGTAATTGACATTTTTTGGTGTAATTAGCTTTCAGGGATGATCAGTGCATGCTTTGTTGCATGTGTTTGATTTTTTAACAGCAGTGAGTTTACTTCACATCAGAAGGTTGGCCCCTCTCGGTTGGATACCCCGAAGTGTAGGTCCCTCTTTGACTTTGTGTGCAAGCCCTTGAGGGTGAAAAGAAATAAAAGCTGTAGTTTACAAGAGGTGAATATACTTACTGGAAAGGGAGGAAACAGAATTTAACTTCTCCAGCAAGGAGACTTGTCTGAAGGGTACAGAGAATATAGTAAACCACTCAGCAGTGAGTTGCTCGGTTATGTCTGATCTAGAAAATTGAGGGGAAGAAAATGCCAGCACGCTGCTGAATGCAGCAAAAGTAACCACATGATCACCAAAGAAATGAAACAAACTTCCAGAACAAAAAGACTGAAAGGCTCCCGAGTAGGTGATGTCTCTGCTGTGGCAACTATATGAGCTGGGCAGAATCAATCAGTAGGGTCCACTGGGACGCTGCTGTGGCATAAAAGCCTGCGCTGAGCAAGTTTGCACATAGGCAACTGTTCCCCAGTGATTTGTAAGTTGAAACAAATTTACTGTTTCGGACAGGATTCTCGCTATTTGTTAAATAGGCCTTGTTACTAAAAAAAAAAAGAAAGAAAATTAAAATCTCAAATGTCAAAATGTGTTTTCAGTATTTTAAAAATTAAAGTGTTAAACCATTTGTTTCAAAATTGGCAATTTCAGAAATGAGATTTAAAAGCTACCCAGAAAAGAAATGAAATATTGCCTTCTAACTCACATCCTCCTGCAGGAATTTCTTTTATGTTTTTAACAGGGGCAGGCACTGAAAGGAGGCATTAAAATGAAGACTCCATTTATTTACGTGGCTTTAGCTGGAGTCACCTTCTGAGTAGAGATGATATCCTACAAGAACTTGAAGATCAGCAACTGGCAAAATCTGTTGCAAATATTTTTGGGTGTGGTATTGCGATGAAGTAACCAACATTATAAGGAGGTGTCAACAGCAAAATATTATTTTTTCCTCTCTCCTGAGGAAACGTATGCCCGTATTTTCCGATAGGTGTGTATTGTTACCGCTCAGAGGAAGGGAGAGAGCTCTGATATAAACAAAATCCATTTACTCATCCACAGCATAAATAAGATGCTGACTAAACCTTAGCCAGGCAGCAAAACCTATCCATGCAGGCTTCCAGGAGGGAACTGGGGGTCACGATTGCTAGGCTGGCAGCTGGGTACGGTGTTGGAGAGGTCTTTACCCTCTCCCTGCAGGAGAACTAGAATCCGAGGAAGACTGTTTCTTATCCGACTCTCCCTGTGGAAAGAGAGGCCTGATACTTTGCCAGCACTTGAGTGCAGCAGGTGTGCGTAAGAGTTTGCTGCTTTATTTATCTTGGAATGCAGAGACCCTAAAAGTACCCAAGCTTTTATGTACCTCAGCCAGATTGTGGTGTCATTCCTCTGGGAAAAGGTATGAGGCTCTCAAGATTTGCTGTAGGCCTGCATTAACTGTGCTACCTTGCCAAGGACGGTTGGAAAGGAGGAAAGCATGGCTAGATATTACCTAAGAAAAAGTAATCAGAAGGGCCTCTCCCACCATGTTGTCCTTGTTCAAAAATGCCATTTTGTTCTGGTGTTTTTTCAGAAACTTGAGGTTCTTTTCAGTAGGCTGCTATGCCCCAAGATGGTTTCACAAGAGCATACTCCTAATTATAATTCCCAGAGTGTAATCCATGTCAATAGGAGAAGTTGGAAGTCTGGCAAATGACAGGCCAAAGCTCTGTTAAGCTAAAGGAGGCATACAGGGGATTGTTTTCCTGTAGTTCCATTAATAGTCAGTAATCAAAAAGTGGGATTCTGTCTTCACTCAAAATGTAAAGATTCCCTGATGTTTCCAAAACACAGGATTTCAATAGGAGCACTTAAAAATATTTGTGACGTAAAGGTGTAAGAATTATAAACTTGTTACTCACAGGTTGGCAATGTGGCCAGCTTTGTACTCTAATTTTCTATTTTAGTTCATTCTCCCAGAAATGACCAGCCCAGTGCAAAAAAGACTTGAAGTGACTCCAGATGTAACACACTTTCTTCAAAATCTGTGCTTATGTAACTATGTAAGCCAGGAATGCCTGGGGGAGCTTAGCTATCTTACCAAATACACAACACTTGTGAAGTTTGCAACAACATTGGAGAAAGCCAGAAAGACTGTGGTGATATGGCAACTTTGCATGGCTTTTCTTTCTTGTAGGATAGGAATCAATATATCCAATTAAACTTACAAATATCTAAGCAACCTTGTGTATACTAAATCACGGAAAAGTCCACCCAATGCCCTCAGGCCCAAGTGGTGCCACTTGTCTATAATCAGAATTCTTTAAGATATGTGGGCTGTGTCTGGTTTGTGTGCGTGTGGTTGTGAGTCCAGAGGACTTGGCACTTTAGTTGTTCTTTTTCCTTAGACATAGTGGTTGTGGATTGAGTCTCTGCCTCATCTGTATACCTGTGGGCCAGGAGAGAAATTCCTTGCCTTCAGTTCTTCTGAAGGTGTGATCCAAGCAGAAATAGTCAAAAGTAAGGTGAGGGAGGCAGAAAATGAAGAAACATGGAGATAGCATACCTCAAAGGATTCAATTTACTGGTAACGAGTCATCTTTTCTTTCTCCAGGAGATGATCTGTATGTCTACTCATTCTCCAGGGTACTTCAGGCAGTACGCCAAACTCATTATTACCAAGAAGCGAGTTATAAAGACCTTCATGAAAAAAATGTATCTTGATGCAGTTCTACTAATTGAATACCTCTGACTGCCTTGTATTGGATGAAGAAACTGTAAAAATCAGCCAGGTGTCAAAGCAAGATAATGCCCCTTGCTAGTGGAAGTAACTTATGCAGACCTTGAGGGTTGGGATGAGAAAACAGCAAACAGTCCTCAAGCAGACCCTGGTGAGGCTCTTAGCCAACTGTAGCCTTGAACAAGTAGGAATGGGAGCCTCGGATCTGGCCATGCGCCAGTTCTCCAAGGCTTATTTGCTTGTGATGAATCAAAGCTACTACGCTGAGAGTGGTAGTGTCAGAGAAGTGTGAGCTGACAGCTTCAGCACCATCTTCTTTGGTAATGAAGTAAGCACCTCTATGGCTTTCCATGTGCCAGCAGGGTTGTACTGGCGTCCAGGACTTTGTTCCTATTTCACTGACTTCTTAGTGTCGTTTAGAGTCTTGGAATTGAGACCTACCCCTGTTGTCGCATAGGAGGAGGTGAGGGATAATACTCAAGATCCTTACAGAACTTACCAAAGCCTGACTGCAAGAGGAAAGCTTGCAGGAGCTAAGATAATATCTGCAGGAGCTGGTATACGTGCGCTGGTGTGCTACCTGAATACTTTTGGCCAGCTCCTGGTAGGAGATATTGAGTATTCTGGTGCTGAGATGGGATCGAGTCACTGAAAACTGAGTGATCGGCCGCTACGCTCACTTCTAACTTCATTTATCCAGCGACCCTAAGATCTCTCTTGTCCTCGAGCAGTTGTGGCGATGAAGGCCATGCTGTTTTCTTAATAACTCTTAAGCAGTGAGTTCTTCAGGTGTTATTTTTTTGGGTTTAGAAATCTGCAGAGTAAATGGACCCCAGGTGTTCAGTGGGGTGATCTGAACGTGTGGCACCAGGTGCAGAAGTGAAATGCCATCATGGGGCTTTCATGGTGTGTAGGTAGCAGGAGGAGGATTAGGCCACACACTTTGCTGCACGTGACAGCCCTGAGTAAGGTCAGAAGTGGGTCAAAATGAAAGAAAATATACCATGATGAGAAAGGAATGGCAGACTGCAGCTGGTTATTGACTGATGCCAGCTAAAGAAAAGGCTTCTACTCCTTCCATCAGAGGATGTGGAAGGCATGTCTTGACTCATGCATGTGCCTCATGTTTGGAGCAGGGCTTTGACCTGCATGGGTGATACGGCTAATGGAAGAGAAATCTTCGGCTTCAGGCTTTTGTGACTCAAAGCAGCTCAGAGTATAAAGAGACTTGTGCTCCATTACTTGAAGGAAAAGCCATAGGCTGTTTATGTGGTTGCCTGAAGAGAGGTTTTAATTCCATAGCACTGAGCAAGCAGCGGTTGCTTTCTTCAATATATTTCAGATCGATAGCTGGGATTGCTGAATGCAGAGCACACAGTGGTTTAGCTGAGGGCAGCAGCCAGCAATCCTCCTCAGCTCTGTAGCAGCTGGGGTGGACCTAAGATTCTGAATGGCATAGGCTTTGGCCATTGTCAGCTGCTGGCCACCTCCTGGGCTTATGAATCCTTCTGACAACTGCTTGGTTGAGTGGATGGTGGAAAAGAAATACTGCTCTGGTTGTCTTCTGCTGCATGGTCTCCTCATCCCTCTCCAACTATTTCTAGGTGCAACCTTCTGTTCCTCAGTACATCAGCCGTGCTTGTGGTAGCTTGTTTTTTGCTCCTGCTTTGCACCAAAGGAAAGTACAAATCAGAACCGGATAGCGGGCTGAACACACTCAGAAGACTGGATACAGGGAAGAAAAACTTAAGGAGTATAGTGTGGAATGAGATTCAAACACTGTGGGAACTGCCAATCTGCAAAGCAACTGTGAAAAGCTTAATGTGCAAATTAAAACAATCAGTGACTCCATCCCAAATTATTTAACTAGAAGTGACTTTTAGGAGGTAAGGGTGGCATTTTTTGTGAATATTCGGACCTGGCTGGATGCATCTCAATTAGATTTAGGATCGACCATTTGTCTTAGACTATAGATGTTCAAATTCCATTTTTTTGGCTCTTTTTCCCCTCCTTTTACTTTTCAAAATAGGTTTAAAATAACAGCTAGAGTGAATCTTAATGGGTTAATTCAACTCTTTACATATAGATGAGCTTGAACCAAACCTTGGAGTCAAACATCTGTGAGCTTTGGGGAACTCCAGGTTCATGCTTTGCAGCTGAAACTCATCTTGGATTTAAATAACATTTTTGTGACAGATGCCAAAACTTCCCATGAGCAATTTCTCCCCCCTTCCCCACCCAAGTCAAACCAGAATATCACTGCGGCTTCATTCTGGAGCTTTTTTTCCCCTTGGTTTTTCTGCGTAGTAGCTTATGGCCCTTTATTAAAATGTTGTAATCCAAACTCTCTCTGAGTGTAACCTGAGATAATTCCCTTCTTATGCGTCCCTCTCCTTGAACTGCAAAAGGTAATTAGTACCTCTTCTGAATTGTTTGTCTTTCCTTTTTCCTTCCCCCTGCTTCAGCTTACTGTACTGAATTTTGGCTTGATATGAATTACAGCTGGGTGTCTGATCTAAATACTTAGTAATTTAGTTTCTGGCCTGGTAACCTTATTTTATAGCATGTTGTATAATGGAACCTTATGGAACAACCTGATATAGGTTAATGTGAGGGGCCAGGTGTGCATGCCTGTTAATCACCTTAAATATCCGTTCAGTATCTCTTGATGCTATTAACGTGTTTGTCCTTGATTTAATATGCAACAGGGAGGGGGACTGAGATAAAAAATAAGTATTGACAGAGGAAGGCTGAAACCAGTATATAACCCTGGATGTCCCTCACAAGCAAGCAATAAAAAAAAGGAAATTGGCAAAACCAAAGAACATCTCCCAGCTGATTGGATTCTCATGTTAAATTCAAATCCTATAAATGGATTCTGCTGTGTATGTATACACGTATATACATTTACATATATATGACATATATACTGACTTCTATAAGCCTACATGATTCCAGAAAAAACTTAGAGGAAGTTTGTGCGTTGGGGTATAGATACGTACAACACTAAGCTGCACATTCAGTAGCTCAGTCAATGAGATTGATTCAGTGCTTTATTAAACCATTCCCGGTTTATCACTGTGGGGTGGGATCCAGGAGCTTAAACCATCAGGAAAGCAGCAGGACCTGTAACACCAGGGGCGAAAGGATTTCTGCTGCGCCTATCATGGTCTGTTGGAGCAGCTCTACACTAGCATGTTTTATGGTAGCTGTAGAACCTAGCTGAGAGCAGATGCTAGTTGGTAATGCTGCTGTAACTTGCTCTGTTATGATCATCTGTATCCATAATGTGAAAGATCTGCAAGCATTGGCTGATGGCAGTATCAGACTCACAATTTGTAGGGAAAGTTGTAGGTAGAGAGGCCCTGTACCAGCTGCAGCCACAGATCTGTTGTCTTTTACTGTTTTGGGGTTTTTTAGGTTACGACACTTTGCCCGTTGTATGAGTTTCTGTCCTATCTCCGCCTGCGTTACAAGTTAGTATGGCCTCTGTCGTCCTTGTACCCAAGTGCCTTGCAGTTTGCAATATTCTTATCTTCACAGTCACCTTGTGATGTGAAGAGGTGCTTATAATCCCATCTCCCCAAAAATAAGGAGATATGATGCATGATGAAGATCTTATTGCTGCTGTTCATTGTCACTGCTGGCTCCTCTGTTATTTATTTACATCTGTATTTGATCTGAAGTCTTTTTGGTTGTTGCCTTTAATCATGTATTCCTATTGTTTTCTCTCTTCCTCCTTTTCTCATTTCCAGGGTTTATTACTCTCTTTAAAGTTGGCTTCAGCTGATGTACTCTTTGGAGCATGCACTGAGTAACAGTCTGAGATATTGCCTGCTAAAGGGCTTCAGGAACACCTGTGCCTGTGTATTGGGTGGGATAAAGGGCGATATTCTTCCAAACTACAGGCACAAGAGGCAGTAAGAGGCATGATTGTTAAATCCAGGACCTCAGGGGGTTTCTAAAAGCATAGTTGTGTCAATTTAATTAAACTGTGATTATCTTTCTTCTTTTGCTTCTTCTCCTCCCTTTATTCCTTATACCAGGCTTAATTAAGATGTTGCAAAAGTTTTGATGGGCAGTCTTGCCTTAAACAAGGCATCTATCGATTTAGCTCTGTCAGTTAGGAACAATGGTTGCTGTCAGTAGATTACCTTCCCTACCAATTATTGAGATAATCTTAATTACAGAGATTAATTATTTCATCCTATTTTCAAGTCTCTGCACAGATTTCATAATCTTATTTTGCCATTTCTTTCTATCTTTATTGCTTGCTTCTAGTAGCAAATATATTTTATTGTCCTCATTGCAAAGGAAATCGGCCACTCTGTTTATTTTGGCTCAACTTCTGTAGCGTCAATCATGCTGGCAGGATGACATACGATGGCAGTGAAAGTGCAAGACATTTTTTCCAAGCCGCTTCTTTGCTGTTTTGGATCTTGCTCCAAGCCTCTTAATGCCACAAAGAAAATACTATTAATATATTGTGATTCTTGGCACTTTCTGAACATGCTGTTGGTGCTCAACAAGTGACTTTCCTTCCACATGACGTGGAATTTCAGGGCCAGGTTCCCATTCCTCTATGTACGTGTCAGATCAATGTAAATATGACAAAGCCAAATAATGACATGGTTTTCCGTAGTTTCTCAGGATTAGGTGCTGTATGACTGCGATGAGAAAAGAGCTCATGATGTCTGCTGCCTCTAACAACTGTTTCCAGTAGCACCAACCTAAAAGAACAGGCAGAGCAGTGGCAGCACTGAGCTCGGTGGCAGATCTCTGGCACTGCTATCTTTGTGAAGGCTTTGCTTCCTCATCCAGTTTCTACTACATCTTTAATTTGTTTAGCATACAGCAAGTCTCATTATTCTTAATAGGAGCTGTTGAGAAATGAGTATTTTTGAAAATCTGCCTGTACATGCTTAATGAACATGCTCAAGGGAAATCAAACATTTGGGATTTCTATTGAAATTCCTTATTGAACCCCAAAGACTTTTTTAAGCAGGAAGAACAGTTACTTCATGCAGAAAATATGTTTTCCATGTGCCTTGCTCCTTCTCCCCTGAATCTTTTTCTCAGTTGTGCTGTGAGCACATTTTGACCGTGTTTTTAACATGTTTTAACTGTATTTTACTGCCCATGAGCCAGTATTAGAGTAAGGAAACGATATGGTTTTCCGTGTCACATCTGTATGTGGTGTACCACTGGTGCCGCTCATTCCAGTTCCTACCATTTGGGAATCCAAGATAGGTGCTGGAAGTACCCGTTTAACACCACAGGAAAGTACCTAACTTCTGACACGTTCCAGCAACCAACAGAGTTTTACATAGGGGTTTTTGCCACCTAGCACAGATGGTAGGGGTTTTTTTCTGGTTAGGACAAAAGGTATCTCAAGTTATAGATCATCTGCACTGTGCCCCTTTCCATAGAGTCCGTATTTTAATTCATTAGGACTCATCATGATCCATGTCGTTCTTCTCCTTCTGCATTAACTACTGGGAGAAGGGGGAAGAAGGGCATCTTTCTCATTGTGTGCTAGCCTCAGAGAGTTTCCAGGGTGATGCCTAGGCAAGCAGCACAGCAGTGGAAAGTCTCCTTCTCCCTGTTGTGGCTATTGCTGCCCTCAGAAGGAAATCCCAACCATTTTTCTCTGATAAGAATTTTGGTAGCTAGAGCAAGATCGTTAGTGGCCACTGATTCTGTGAAGGTACCGAAACAGTAAAAGTGGTGGCAGATGCAGTTGTACAACAGCAGAAATAAGGAACTCTTCCTCTCCTCTGCCCTCCTCAACCCGATCTGAGCCTTGTCTGGCTGGTCTCTGCACTGCAGTTGCCTTGTTTTGACGTGGCCAAAATGATCAGAAGAGTTCAGCTAGGAAAATGTCTGTCTCCTGGCTTCACGCGTGAGTCACTGTCTCTGCATACCTGCCGGCAGCACCTTTCTTCGGGGCTTACCCGTCCTGATGGTGATCTCAGTGGAAGGCATGAGTCACTTTGGGTGTTTGTGAGTCACCCAGCCCAATCTGAAAACCTAGATAACAGCAACAGTGTTGTGGAAGAATTACGGCATGTAATAGAAAACACAATAATTCCATTAATTTGAAATCCATCTGTAGGTTATTGTAATAGGGTGCAATTGTCAGTGTGCTCTAGAAATGGCTTTAAGATTTTATAGAAAAAAGTATTATCTATAAAATTCCATAGGACTTTAATCTCTCTAAAGCCCTAGCTTCATTTGGGGTTGTTTGCCACCTTCTGGAGCAGTCTTTCACAGTGAAAAATCATAAAGGGGTGTTGGATTTTCACTCCTTCCGAATTAACTTTTGGCTGAGCTCCTCTGTCCTGCTGACTGGTTTATGTGACCTTGAGCTGAAGTAATTGAGAATCACAGAATGGTCGGGGTTGGAAGGGACCTCTGGAGATCATCTAGTCCAAGCCACTGCTAAAGCAAGTTCACATAGAGCAGGTTGCATAGGGTTGTGTCTGGGCAGGTTTTGAATGTCCCTAGAGAAGGAGACTCCACAGCCTCCCTGGGCAGCCTCTGCCAGGGCTCTGTCACCCTCAAAGAAGTTCTTCCTCATATCCAGATGGAAGCTCCTGTGTTGCACTTTGTGCCCGTTGCCCCTTGTCCTGTTGCTGGGTGCTACTGAAAAGAGCCTGGTCCCATCCTTTTAACACTTGCCCTTAAGATATTTGTAGACTTTGATTTTGATTTAAGCAGAGCCGAGATTTTAGCTTCGAAGTCTTGCATCTATTGCTGATGAAAACCTTGAACCATTTGACATATAACCTTTGAATTTGCCCTACCATTTTAGCTGCTCAGAGGGCTTTTTATTTGCAAAGCCTAGCATATGTGCTCCCTGTTTGTTTTTTAATTCAGGCTGGCCTTGAAAAATGATAAAAACAGACTGAAATAACAAAGCTACTTCTCTTGTTTTACTTGTAGAGCTGAGAAACGGCTAAGCAAATGTCAGCCAGGTTTAATTCAAAAAGAAAAATAGCCTTCTGTCTTACGTGCCAAACTTCACTTTGAATAATAATGAGCTCCTGAAATTGCTGATAGGTAGACTCTTTAACTGTAAAAAATATAAAATAAAGGGAGTGGAGAGTAGGTTCAGGAACTATTATTGTAATTCAGTGATGCTAGACACAATAGGGAGCAAGATCTGCATTGTTAATAACGAGTGATGAAATTAGATCTCCATGTCTAATCAGCTGTATCATTTGTCCTCTCCTGGGAGAAAAGGAGAGCGTGGGATAGGTGCGATGGCTGTCCTCCCTCCTGGTTGCCCAGCGCAGCCCTTCGTTTCGGGCACACGAAGTACACTAGCACATTGTGTTTCTGTTTGAGCAGATGAGCAGAAATGACGCACCAGGGTGATGGTGCCAGAAGTATGGCGAAAAAAAAAGAAAACCACCAGCGTTTCTAGACAGTACTTTTTAAGCTGCTCTCATGACAGGCATTTAAGAGAGATAAGGGTACAGCCGTGCTTTTCTTCCTTGCTGTTCTTGCCTGAGAAGGTAATCTTTCTCAGGGACAAATGAGAGAAACTAATTACATTTCTGAGAAAGGCAGCAGAGACCAGTTATGAGCTTTCTACCCTGTGTGGGGGACACACACGCACACAAACGTCTTCTCAGTTTCCTCAGTTATTCATTATATGTCTGCAGCTTGCCTAATTGAACTCTGAGAGGTTATCAGTTCTAACAAAACAGTCATTAGGGGATACTGATCTTTTGGGTTTTTTTTTTTTTTTTTTTACCCCATCAACTGTCCCAGCGGCTCAAAATTGTTAATGTTTATTAGCATTAGGAGAGAAGTCAAAGCAGGAGAAGAAAATCAATCTGTGAGCTAACAGGAGGGGAAAAAAACCCCACCCTGTGACTGCTGGTTCTTGGTGTGCTATTAACTATTCATCAGAAGTGTGCTAACAGCCTCATTCTGAGTAGCTTTTGTGATAAATGCGGTGTCCAGAGACGGTCCAAAGATAATGGTAAAAGTAAAGACTGTTTTCTGCCAGCTAATTGCATAGTCTAGGGAACTCGGTTATGACTGGATCTAGGAATATTTTCGTGAGACGCATGCATGGTTTTTAACTGCCATGTCTAGCTTTGCTGCTAGACATGTCAGAGGAAAAGATAACTCTTATCTTTTGAATGCGTTTTAATGGAAAGCCTATGGGTTAGACTGCAGTCATCGCTCAGATTAAATTGCAGTTAGGTCTGTGTGTGCCCAAGAGGCTTTGGTCATCCGTGCCAGTGCTGAATTCAGTCTAATGAGATGATTTTGACATAGTGAGGGCTTGTGGACTGGCATGTTTTCAGAGCTTTATATTCTGCTTTAACTGCCACATTCCTGTCAGGATCAATGGGTGTTGAGCAATTAAAACCAACGGTTCTTGATTTGAAATTCTGTTCCTGAGTGTCATGGTAGATTTACAGTTTACTACATGCCATACCAAAAGGTTATGTCCAGGGCATGATGTCCATCTGTAATCAGCCAGAAATACAGATGCTGGGATTTCTTCACAGCTGTAATAACATTACTGTAAGATGTAATGTGTGGGACCACTCATGTCAGCTCCATAGATCATAGATAGTCCCTGGAACAGGATGCCAGATCAGATTCCTAATCCTGTCCCCTAAGGTCTGAGTGTGTTCAAACTTCCAGAAACCTCCCCCTGGGGAAGTCTGGGGGAGAGGGAGGGTGAAGAAAAAGACTCCAGACACTTGGTCTTCTCCTCTTTAATCCTATCACCTTCAGTACTAAGCTTCTCCTGGGTGACTTGGGTGCTGTGTCCCAGTTCTCTTCTTTCTTTGTGCCTCAGTTGTCTTCTGAAAGCCCTGTGCATTTACTTACTTGTCTAGTTTCAGCCATACGCTACCATCTCATGTGTGATGACAGTAAAGACAAGTTCAGGAGAAGCTCACTTAACAGGCTTTTGTTTCTGATTGATGATTAACTTGTTCTGAACAGAAAAAAAACCCTATAATCTGATTTTAAATAACTTTTGCTTCCTGTTAGTTTTTAGACGATAGCAGATTTATATTATGGGAGAAAGTCACAGGGATGAAAAACTGCAGTTTTCCATTATGTATGAAAATATTTCACACAGCTTGTAGAGAAGTGACATAGGATAACAGAAGCTGAGTACCAAGGCCAGTGAAAATGTTTAAACTTCCAGTGCTGGAAGGTCAGGCTGTAAAACAAACATGTGCTGCCCCATCAGGTCACTTCATGGGATTCCATGTTGCTAATTTTGCTTTTAAATGCTTCTGACTGATATGACTTCTGTTAAATCTGCTTCCTAAACGTCAAGCTGACATCCATCTACTAAGTACTTTATACTGGGATTTCCTAAATTCTGTACTGGACAAAATATTTCTGGATGGTCAGAAAATGCCTCTTTTTGCATCCTTAAAATGAGGGCTCATCTAGACTGGATGCATGGATAAAGCTTTTCCCTAGTTTAGTGGGCTTACGTGTGTTTTACTTAGACTGAAATGTAATCTTCATTTGGAATTGTCTAAAACACAAAATGTTGTTAAGCACAGCACTAGGAAACACTGGATTAAGACCCCCAAGGAGTGAAGAGGGGAATGACATTG
Source organism: Ibycter americanus (assembly GCA_035590275.1). Lineage (NCBI taxonomy): Eukaryota > Metazoa > Chordata > Aves > Falconiformes > Falconidae > Ibycter > Ibycter americanus. Next base: position 85,047,607 of record JAVJGI010000050.1, on the reverse strand, counting down.
CACATACGTCTCCTCACATTCCTAGATCAATGCCATTTTGCACCGATTCTGTCACTTTGGCTGCCTGGGTTGGACAGTTTTGAGGTTTCCTGCTTAGCTGCTCCCCGATGCCAGCCATCCTTCCCCATCTCCCCCACTTTCCCCTTGGTGCAGTTTGGTTCCTCCAAGCTGGTCAGCAAAGCCATTCGGGAGCTCTGCCAAATCCTGGCACAAACGACCTTTGCAGTCAGCCCTTTGCCTAGCAGGAATGAACTCACCGTGGGGGTCCCAACACCATTAAGTTTCAAGTATAATTTGCAGCATGAACCCAAACTTGGATGTGGCTTCGTCTTCTTTCTCGTGAATGATATCTGATTAATTTTATGCACATGTTGCAAAGGACCAATCTTTGGTTGTCTAGAGCCTGATGTATTTAACAGCTTGGAGAACTGAAGACAACGCCAGCTACATCTGCTTCTCTTAGACACATAGAAGATATGTAACTCTTCAATGTAAGCATAGGCATGTGTGTATGGAAAATATGTTCTAAATCTCTGCTGAGGAAGTAGTAGTGCCCAAAAGTTAAAGGAGAGATCCTTTTAGCTTAGACGGTTCTAATCAAAACCATTCAAAGTACCCAAAAGAGACATTATTCAATTCATTTGACTTTTACCTGAGCGTTGGCAAGCTTCCCCAGACCTGTCCTGAGCCCCACTATGAATGACTCTTGAGCCTGGGAAGTGGTGTTGGAGTGGTGTTTGGATCTGCAATGACAGCAGATGTTCAGCTGTGTAAAAGCAGAGCTGAAAGGATCCACAGCCTAACGCGTGGTTCTCCTTGCACCAGCCACGTGGGAAGATGTTTTTGTTTAAATTTACCAGTGAGAGGGAGGAAATGTTGCAGAGATTATGGGAAGCTTCTGCTTGGGCCTTAAAAGGGTGACACTCTCTGGTAGACAAAAAACAGAAATACCAACACGCTCTAAAGGAATTAAATCATCTTGGCTGGGATGAACTAAGATTTACAGTGCAGATTTATCTCTGCTCGACAAATCCAGGGGAGCCAAGCTGAGCACATTTCCCAGCCAGCACAGTGTAGCATCTCGCTACGCAGACCAACAGCCAGATAGGTCCAGTCTTGCACTTTTCACCTGTCTGCCCAAGGTGAAAGTGCCTGTCATCCCAGAGCTTACCCATGGCGGGGTTGTTCGTGCATAGGAACGCTTTCAGGCAGCATAATCAATCTGCGATAGATTCCAGCAGTTTCTCTTCCTTTCTACAATAAACCACAACATAGGTTGACCATCCCTTCCCGTTGCTCCCACCAGTAGCCAAGTTACATGAACTATTGTGTGACTAAGTTTAAAAGATCCTTTCTGCAGGCAGGAAGGCATTTGTGATTATCTCTGACTCGGGGCTATTGCTTCAGTCGCTTTTTAAGAGGTCTTGAGAAATCAGGTTGGAATTTCTAACTGTTTGTTGGATGAAGAGCGATGCTTGGTGAGGTTACTGAGGACAAAGATTGCTGCACCAGGAAACAGCTGAGGACTTAAAGGTTAAATCCCCACTGGCTGTAGAAGACCAAGAATGAAATCGCAACAGCTATATAGTATGCCATCTTTCATAAGACTATTGTGCAGAGCAAACCACTTTCACAGCAGGGTATCCTCGACTACATTCTTCACTGGCAGTCATGTCTGAGTGGGCTCTGGCTCCCTCTCCCCTGTGGAGGACAGGCTGAGGATGCTTTGTGCCCTCACCTCAACGTGAGTGGTCCTTCTGTCACCAGGAACTCTCAACTATGTATTATGCTTCTGAAGGTGATGTGAAACACTAATGCTTTTGTCACAGAGACTAAAATATTCACACTGGACTGTTTGCCATGACACTTTTACAGCCCAGCTATAGTGCAGCTTGCTGTTATGGATTAAATCATCAGTTTTATTAGAGGTCCCCCTTTTTAAAGGTGTAAGATTTTTCCCTGAAAGGACTGGTTTGATGATACTGTTCCTCCTGCTTTAACTCTGGCCGAGAATTAATGTATGTGGAACATTCCAGTAGATATATTCTGATTTTTCTTCAAACTAGCCAGTGTGAAAGGTCTGCCACAGGGAACAAGCAGCATGTGGTGTCTGGTCAGGGCACTGGACTGAATGCCTCAGACAGGGGAAAGATGATTCCAAAGCAACATTTAATATTCACAATCCCCAAACTTCTGGGAAACTTCCATTTTAAATCCCTCTGTTGCAATCAACTCCTATGCCTCTCCAGAGTGGGGTCATCCCTGCTCTTGCATATCTTAAGCTCTCATGATTTGATGCAGTCTGGAATATAAACCAGCACCGAATACGGTTCATGGCTTGGTGCCTTTTACAATTTGATGTACAGATGGCAGCTTTGAATTTCATTGCTTCTGTGAATATTAAAAAGCTTGATAATATCGTTTTGTTAACGTAAGATTGGATGCTGTTGATATCCAATGATGGAGCATTTTAAAAAAGAGCTAGGTGCTCAGTAGGTTGCTGAGTCGCGTCATTAAGGTCTTACTCTGGAAGAAAATATTAATCAGCTTTCTAAGACTGCAGAAACATCACAGCCAGCTATGGCCTGATTACCTCCTTCCCAGATTTAGTGCAAACCTCAAAATGTCAGGGGAGGATTGACTCTGAGGAGCTCAGTTTGGCGGCGTGCTGGAGCAGACAGTGCACCCTGAGCATGTCATCTGCTCGCCGACTGCCCGAGACCCTCGTCACCATCTGCCTCCAGCCAAGGAGATGCGCCAGGCGAGCCGAGGGCTGCAGAGCCCACAGGCTCCAGCAGCCCCAAGGTGCTGTGCTCCTCATCCCTGAAAAGCATTTCCTTTTAAAATCAGTTAGTGAAAGCCATTGCCGAGAAGGCACGTGAATGAGCAAGCTAGAGCGCTTGTCAGGGCGATTCCTAAAGATGATCTGGTTGGAAAGAAAGCAGTCACGGGTAACATCTTGGTTTGGAAGGATGCAGAGCCTTACCACACACGCCACCGGGCTTAACCTCCACAGCAACATTAGTAACGATGTTCCTGTTATATTTTATAGATTTTACTTTGGTCTATGAATTTTGTATACTGGTGATCTTTGTTGATTATCAAAGGCTGAATTGATTGCCCTTTAACATCACGATGGCGTTGGTAGCCCAATACTGAGTTGATGGCATTTTAGAAATAGCTCAGTGGATCAGATTGACTCGTGGCTGTTGTCCGACTGTATCTTGGGGTTTTAGATACTGCTGCTCACCTCTGCAGTGTCTGTCTGGTTTAACCTCATGAGCACTAACACAGACCCTACAAGCTCCTAAAGTATTTCCATGTTGGGCTGAATTTTCTGTTTAGCAAGGCTCTGTAGGTACCGTCGGATTCTGAAGGTAGCATGGATTTACCAGTACCCCCTCACTCAGCCTCACACTGAAGGAGTTTTTTCAGATACAAAGGTCCTTCCAGACTAAACCCAGGTACAGACCTCTAACTTTAGTGATGAAGTCTATGTTGCCCTGATTATAGCTGAATGATATATTTTGCTGTTTGCTGGCAGTTGTTTTATAAATTGCTAGAAAAGCTCACTTCATTCAGAAGCTTGTCATCCAAAGTTTAGACTAACAGCAATTTATTTGGAAACAAATGTTTCCAGATGCTTTCCTGAAATGAAGCACCAGCTTTGATTAAAACCAAATAAATAGCTGAAACAACCGAATTAATTCTGGCTTGTGGCTAGTTCATGCCAGGATGTTTCGTTCCTCTTCCAAACACCAGCAGAAGTAAACCAAGCGCACATCTCGGTGTTTACATTGGCACTTCAGGCTTGGAAAGGCCTGTGAGCAGGGTAGCTGGAGGTGGCAGGGGTGGTCTGGCAGAGCAGGGCTTGTCAAAGTGCACATCATCAGATAGGCAAATCCCAAAGGGATGCCCAACTTCAGCCCCCGCTGACTGGGGAATGTACTGGGCTGTAAAACATCCTGTTCTGCCTTTAGGCTGTGCTAATGACCATGAGAGAGTCACCTACTTGTATCAAAAGAAGGAAAAAGGTTTTTTTGATGCCCATCCTGGTTCCTGGTGGAACACTTCTGGTTCCTGGTGAACTGACAAGACAGCATAAACACAGCCATCAGACGATGGGCAAGAAAATGTCTTCTTCCAAAAATGTGTATTCTTCCTTGTAGTGGCTACCTCGGCTTCCCTGAGAGGAAGGGGCCTGAGGCTTAGTAGCCAGATGCGTTTCTCCTAGAGATGCTAGACATAATGGCAGTTTTAAGAGTATTTTCCCCAGCGGGACTTGCTTTATGCATTAGTTAAATTGCACGCCCAATTTGCAGCGATGGACTAAAATTCATTAACAGTTCCTTTTAATTTTTCACGTGGCTGGATACTTCCCCACATCAGACAGATACCTCAGCATGAATGAAGAAGGGTAAAGCCTTTCCTCTTTCTCCCTCTTTTACCCCTCCTCTCCCCCTCTCCTTCTCCCACTCCCCCTGGTCACAGAGGACTCAGATCTGCGTTCCTCTTTCGTGGAAGAAAAGGGCAAAGTTTTAACCTATGAATTTTGCTGAATGTAAAGTGAAAGTCAGTCCTGTGTGAAGAGCGGCCGTATGGTATGTAAGTGACAAAACCACGGACCATGCAGATAAAATCCACAGCCTGAGTTTGTCATGGCTTTGGAGCTGGGAGGAGATTTCAGTAGCTGGGAGGAGAAGCACAGCTGACCATCGCTCCCAAAAGGAATCTGTGTTACCAGTTTTGTCCAGGGGATGGAGATGGTCCCCAGATTGCAGGAGTGGACTAAAGATGGTAGGGACAACCTGGCAAACTTAAGGTCTTATTAGTCTGTTTTACAGAGGTTCAAGGAAATGGGAATTCAGGAGCTAACACGAGAATATCATGACTAACCCATCTTCCTGTTCCTCTTACGTGGGTCGTGACTTGGTGTTGTCACATTATCAAGTGTTTGCGTGGTTATGTGGGTAAGGGCTTGAGAAACACGTCATGTGTGAATGGCTGTGAGTGCGTGCGGCAGTGGGGGACAGAGGGGCAATCCAGGGCAGACATGTTTCCATACCTCAATACAAATCTCTTGCATAGGAACATTAATCTCTCTTCAGCTATCAAGGAAATTTGCACAAGCAAGTGCCCATTTCAGAATGGTACATATTTTTAGGTTAATGTTCACAAACTGCACAAATCTTCAGACCAGGAGAATTTTGTAATTAAGAAGTTTTGAAGTGGAGTAGAAATGAGAAACCAGGGAGCACATTTCAGTGCAAGCCCCCTAATAAAGAACATACGGGCAAATGATAAATTGGTCTAAGATTTCATGTAGCACTGTCTGTGGCCAAGCTCTGAGCATTCTCATAAAACGTTTTTAATGGACCAATTGGACTATTACAGCTGGGGGGGGTTAGGAAGTGAGAAATTTTAGTTTCGGCCAATAGTTCCTGATCAGTCCAGAAGAAAATAGAGTTTCTCCTTATTCTTTGATTCATAATTTGGGTTTACCTTTGTGAATTTTCTTCCACGCAGCAGAATAAACAACAGCGGTTCTCACTCTCAGCATTTATAAGTAGTGCCAACAATTTATGTTGCCCCTTCTTGCTTCTTTTGTACTGGTATCTGTCTCCTCAAATCAGACACACATTGAGAATCCCGAGCAGTAGTTGCTAACACAACCTGTTACACAAAATGCAGAAACAGAGCTGTAAACAATAAGCCAGAAGAAACTACTGCAAGCAGCCTTCAATGTGAGCCAACCTTCAGCCACATGTGCATGGAAACGAGACACTGTTGTGGGGTTCAGTCAATGCTCCCATCACATACAGTGCTTGTCTTTGCATCACATTTATATGCAATCTATAAATGACATGAAAAACAGAAGCTAACTTTCATTTGTGTTGTGTCACGGAGCATACAGCTGGTGCAGCAGAGAAAAATAACCAGCTGGCTGTCTGACTCTGGAAACTGGCATAAATGTGATTTTCTGCTGATAAAGTGAGGTCTCTGGAATAGTGGAAGCCAAGGAAGAGCTGTATATAAGAGACAGTGTCTCCCCTGGGGGCTTGAGGAGTATAGCTGCTGTTGCGACTTGGGCTTGCAACCTCAGAGCTTTGCTCCTTAGCAGTAAACTGCATTGCCAGTGAGTTAAAGTTATCCCACAGTGTCTCATTGCCTTCTGAAACAGCCTGTTCAGCAAACCTCTCGCCTCCGGAGGGGTGGAAGAGTGAGATATTTCAGAATCAAATGTCTGAAACCCTGGAGATAACAAAACTGTAGCACATCCAGTATTTTGCAGTTTACTGCTGCCTTTTCCCTGGAGCCAGCAGGAGCCAGTGATAAGTTTCTGTCGGCATTCACTGGACTAGCTTGTAGCCATGGTGTTAGAGGAGAGCTGTGCTTTTAAGGCAGCACAGCTTAGATATAACAAGAAAAGATGTGGCTGGGCCATGTTTCTGTGCCAAACGGGAGAGCCCTGCTGTCTCACCTGGCCATGTGTGTAGCCCCAGGTGCCTGTGAAGGAGCTCCGGCGTGCCACCTCGCTGTGCTGCGGAGCAGAGGTGGTGGTGGCAGCAGCTCTCAGCAGACGTCTTGCCATGGGGAAATGGATGCAGCAAAATGGGAAGTGAGTGGACACAGCTGAGACAGTACTATAGTTAGAAATTGCATTGCTTTATCCACTTCTCCTTCTCTATCCCCTAACCTTTGACATCAAATGGAGATTATAGTTGTGCTTTGAAGTGTTCAGTGTGTGACACTCAGAACTCACCAGCCCAGAGAAATCAGTCCTGGGCTGTATCCTGAAGCCTTGGCCATTTTATTCCAGAGTGGTAACAGAAACCAAAAACATGGGAGAGGTGTGTCCTCCGCACCAGCTACCGTTTCCCGTTACCCTCCCCTTGGCCCAGCCCATTCATCTAAGCTATTTGCAAGTGAGATGCTGTTGATGTCTTCTTGATGTCTTCTACTGCAAGCCCAAGCGATGGCACATCTTTTTTGAGGTAGCCCAAACCGAGCGGTTTCCCAGGCCTAGGCATCTGGTCCGTGCTGTGCTCTGACCCACAGAGCCATGGCCCTTGTCCATCTGGGGACCTCAGTGGCCTTATGACTTGGGATGTGAATATTCAGGAAATACTCCATCTCTTATAATCTGTACCCCTGACTTGATCATCTCACCAATTCTGTCCTCCTCTTCACTCATCTGCTCTCCCAAATCCTTTCTTGACCCCCATGTACTTTGGTCTCCTGTCCCTCCCAGCAAACACCCGTATATCTCCTTTATTTGTTTTTTTAATGGGTTGAGCAACTTCTGGATTTTTTGTCAGCCTTAGATTATATTTTTCCAAATAAAATGAAGCAGATGGCAGCACTGTGCTTTTTTTTTATTATTATTTGTTTGTTTGCTCCACTTGCTGCCAAGAGTGAGATCTGGAATGACATAGGTTGGGTGTAGGTCAGGTTCAGGAAGTTCTGCATGTCCCCTTGAGGTACCAGCTCACACGTAAAACTGGCAGGATTAATGTTAGCAGTGCAGTTTGTGCGTATGTCAGGTAATCCATCTGTTCTGTGCATGGTGAGCAGGTGCCTGTTTCGGGAGCTATGCTCTAGGTTCTTTGTTTTAAACTCTTTAAGTTAATTGCTCTTACCAACTTTCCTTCACCCAAACGAGAGCGTGTGACAAGCTTGGGAAGGGGTGTCAAGCCATTAGGACTGTCTGAACAAATTCAACGCTGCAGTTTGATCTCGGAAAGGTCTGTTCAAATCTAACGACCTAAAAGAAAGATCGTCTTTGTTTTGGGGAGAGGGATGCTGTATGTATATGTGTCTCGAAGGCCACAAATACAAATCACTTGGCATACACCTCTCATCCCTATCACCCTAGAAGGTAAAAAAGGTTTCAGGGCAGTCTGCATAACTGGAGTTTTCAGAGCTCTTAGAGAAGCACCCGTGAATATCACAAAACTAGGACTTCATTCTAATTGCAAGAAAATTGCATCACATAAGCCCAAAAAAACCCAAAATCTCTCTCTTATTTTCCAGTAAGTCTGAGTAAAACCCTTCAGTTCCCTACCCCTACTCTTCTTAATGTCACGTAGTGATTGGGTAGGCTTCATACTGGTCTGTGTGGAAGGGTAGAGACTGAAAGAACAGCACTGGAAAGATGATGAACTGAAAACTTGTTCTGAAAACGCCCTCATTTTTTTGAGAGATGTGTGGGAGCCCCTAATTTTAGAAGTGCCAAGAGTTATGAGTGGGCACCAGAAAACAACTGAGAAAAAATAAACCAGCAGAAAAGCATTTGCTAAATAGCTGGCATAATGCATTGAAGAATAGCTTGCAAAATATGTTTAGTTTAAGCTTAGTTCTTGTTAAGAAAGTGATTATTTTGGTGATTTGGCATCTGATGAATTAGGAGAGCTCACTTGACTGACCTCCGAGCCAAGCGGCTGGCAGGTGAGAGAGAAGAGGCAGAGCTGCCCTCAACTGCAGAGTGACGCTACATGGCAATGGTATTTGAAACGTATCATGTTTTATTTGGCTGCTCTGCACAGCCGTGCCTTGTCAGCTGTACAGGCTTGGTCGAGTGGGTGTCTACAGATGGGCAGAATTTCAGAGGTCATGCTCCCTGTTGGAACAAGGCCATCATCTCAATTTCTGGTAAAATTGTAAAACCAAATGGTCTGGTAGATGTCGAATGTTAGGTACCTGAGATCAGGAAATGAGGCTCAGCAGCAGCTGGAACAGGTTGCTTAAAGATGAGAGACCTCCACGTTGTCTCCACCACTTTTGTCAAAATGCGCTGACACAAAGCCTAAAGAAGGGGTCCTTCTCTGACTTATTTGCCTATTTTAAAATACTATCTTCTAACTTGACAGAGCTGCTTTCAGCCCTATTTGCTGACTCTGCTGATGAGAAATGCTTTTTTCCTGCTACTGACAGTCAGCAACTCTCTTGCAAACCACTGAGTACCAAACTCTAATCAGCTCCACGTGGCAAATCTGCAAAACCAGTGATAGTGTACAAGTTCTTCTGAGGCCACCACTCAGTCTGCAGCACCTCGTGACAGGTGGCCAGGCAGAAGGACCTGGCTCTTAGACGGCAGTTCAGAGACTTGGCAGCAAATAGAAAGAGTGCTGCTCACAAACTTTGTTGTCTCAGAATTACAGTATCCCAGAACATTATTTTAACGGTTGCTTTTCAACACTGTGGCTTTGTTACTTCTGGCCTCCATTACCAAGCCTGGTGTTTTGGTTTTGTTTCTTTTTAAGGCATATAGAGAGAATGCACCTGCACTGCCAAGTCTAGGAAGGCTCCAAATATGGTTGGGGAGAGCCCAGCTCATGTGCATCCATGCACAACCCCAAATGTAAAAATGATGTACTGGACAGTGTGCATAAAATACCAGACCTCCCTCCAGGGCTGTCAGTGTGGTTCCAAGCCTGTCAATGTCTTCAGAAACCAGAGCCATCACATATGCCCCATTAGTCAAGGGTTAGCTGGTCCCACAGCTGTCACCGTGAGTGCCCTGTCCTGGGCTACATCTACAAAGGATTCACTTGCCAACACGAGTGTTTCACGGAGAAGGGGACAGTGGGGTGGCAGGACCATCTGCTTAGTTTCAAAGGACCAAATCAGGGCCAGAAAGTAATTACAAGTGCGTTAGGGGGAAGATGTAGCACAGGGCGATTTTACAAACCCCATAAGAGAGTGGGCCAAGCTGTGCTTGTAGCTACACCGAAATTAACTGTGAAGAGCTTTATCTTCAGTGATGATGCTCTGAGGTTACACTGTCTGAAAAAGGTAAATATAACTTCTACGATACTCTGCAGTAACTCTGAAGGTATCATTTTCTGTACACGTACAAAAAGCTATGCAGAACCTGCACAACAAAAAACAAATGTACTAACCTACATTATACAGCGACAAAAATCAAAGCCTGGATATTCCAAACTTGATGTCAAAAATCAGGATCATAAAAGAGAAGCCAGACTTGCAAAAATGCTGAGCCACTCACTGAAGTCAGTGGGTGAACTTAGTACTCCTGCTTCCTCACATACACACCTCTGATTTATATACTGAAAGACATTTTCCTCAATTTCAACCTAAATCTCAATGATTTCAGGGGGAATGTGCTCACTCAGTGACACTTATAATTCTAATCCTATAGCTCACGCCCCTCTGGAAGCTATGGGAAACCTGGAATAATAATGCAAACCACCAAATACTGAAGTTTGACTTGTCTCATGGGTGTCATTCTCACAAAAGAAGAGAAGAAAATAAAGAAGAAAACAAAATGTTAGTGAATAATTGTTTTGGTAAAGATTTACTTCTTGTTTCTTTGGGAAGGACCATCCTTTCAGAAACGTAAACATTTTATTTTTTGACAAAACCCATACATATATATACACGTACATTTTAAAGACATTTAATTTTAAACACTCTAAAATAAAATTATTCCAGTTTTGCTGAATTCCTCTTAGCAAATACACTTTTTGCTCTCCTCTACACATGCCATTTACCTGATCTCTATAAAGGACAAGAGAAGTACACCTTTACACTGCACACTGGCATTCTGGTGCATAGGTATTTCTGGTGTCCCATGTGAAATACACAGTTGGGTTCTTTTACATAAGCTCCTTGGGGTTTATTGCTTGTAAGCCTGAACTGAAGACAGTAGACACTATTTTGTTTTGAGTTGCTATAAATTTTGACATTTGTCTAAGGGAATAATTCATGTAGCACTGTAGGACTGTTGTTTGAATTCCACCAGGAAAAGTGTCTTGTTTTGAAAGAAAGGCTTGTTTAAAATCACAAATCTCATATAAGAAGCCAGATAATAAAGCCAAAAAAAGGAAACAAAAACAATTCTTACAAGGCAGACCTCTAAGCTTTGAATTGCCTGATGTATGAGCTGTCAGAAATCCAAACTTCACCATGTGCAGAGAAATGTTTTGCAAAATCCCTAAGTTAGGGCTTTCTTGGCAGGATGTATTTCCTGAGCAGCATTTTGAAAAAAATTAATTGCTTACAATTGTAAGAAGCTTTTAAAATGGTGCCTTTCTGCAGTAGAAGTAGAAATGCCCTGTTAGGACCTATTTTGAACATTTTGCTTGTGCTGGTGTCACCCCTATTTCTTTGCCATTTCTAGAGCTAATGAAGGCATGCGTCCATTTTGTTTAGCTGTAATACGTGAACTTCCTCAACATTTTTGTGTATCAAAATTATTGAGTATTTAGGAAGTAGAATACAGCATCTGAAACCTTTGGTGGAAGGCCACGCTCGATCCATCGCCAGAGAGGTAGATCACCAGCGCTAGTTATTCAGTATAGTGGGCTAACGCGAGTGGTGGCTGATTTACAGTAACGTGAGAAACAGTTACAGGCTTTAAGGCTATATTTGAGTCTAAATGCACTGAAGACACCTTCAGGTTTTGCTAATACCATTTATTTGTGTGATAGGCTCAGACCAAGCCTATCAAGATAAGCAGCAAGCACTAAGAATACTTTGAACGCAACCCTGTGTCTTAAATCAACTTCTGATTAGATAATTGCTTTAACAGGATCCAAAACATTAATGACAAACACCTTTGGTCTGATTGTACTTTTTTTGAACTCCTTACAGCAGTTTCCCAAGTAGGGAAGGGTTGTGGAAGGGAGGGACTGGACTTAAGAGGTTCCAGCCGACCCCAAATCTGCACTCAGATGCAGCGTGGCCAGACCTGGTCTCTGAAGGTGGTTAACCCACACTTCTCTTCACCTGCCAGAGGTCTCACAGGGTTGTAACTGGCTGTAAGCAAATAAGAAACGTGGGGAGGGGTGACTACAAAGAGAAAAGGCTCAGCTGATGCCTTTTTCAGAGGAAGGGAAGAAGAGTGATAACCCAGGAACAGGAGGAAGACCTGGTGATGAAAAAGTGCTCCCTATCCATTGCTCCCCCACCACTACTTCCTCCAAGGATGTTCTGCGAGCTGCTGAGGGTGTCCTGCAGCTTCATGGTAGCTTAGCTTAGCTGATGTCGAGACAAAGGTCCCCAGCAAGAGCTGTCTGTTGCCTCTTTGGCAAACAGAAGATGGCCTGTGGAATCCCGCTGTCTCTCAGATGTGCGTGATCTTCCCACTGGATTAAGAAGATTGATGTATTCCAGCTCTCTCGTAAGTGCAAAGCTGGTTGTTAAGAACTGGGGATACAGCTGTAGTGAGTGCAAGTTAGCTCTGCACGTATTTAGCCTTGTGGCTTACTTTTGTCCCTAGCTTTCTGCAAATTCTTTAGTATACCATGGGGCTAGAGGTGATGTCATGAGCAGCACCCTCATGGTTGTGTGGGCAGCTATTCCTTCTAATCCTAGGGAATGCTAGATCAAGCTCTGTCTCAAAAATAATTAAACCTTTTGCATCCACTGCTCCCAGTGGCGTGACTATTTCAGATCCCCTCTGCTCAGCTGGTTAGAAATACTATTTCCCAGCTGACATGTAGTTATGGCTTGTTTATATTCAGTCCAGCTTGAACATCTAAGGGAAATCCAGGACACATGGTATATTCAGTGCCTGAGATGGACGGTAATTGCAGTGACAGAGCTGCCAAGGAGCTCTGCTCAATGGACGGAGGTGTCTGGAGAAGGGTGGTGCCCTTGCTGTTGTGAAAGAAATATTTCTCCATATTATCAAAGCATAAGCCTGTAGCTCAGCTGGTCCCAGTGGATGGTGAGGGTAGGAAAGATTCTTGTCTTCTAAGCCAAGCTTACAAAACTTCCAAACATCTTTTGCCTCTTGAGCTCAAGTAACAATAGGCTTCGTTTTCTCAGCTTCAGCTCTGTTCACTGAAATGAGAAGTATTGGTTCCCAGGGGGTAGATCTGAAGTTGAGTAAAACAAGCTGTGTGCAATTATTGCTTTCTGAAAAGCAGAAGGAGCTGGGTCAGTACAAATGGTATGGTTCAGTTCTCAATAAGATCTTTTCAGACCAGCACTGAAGAGTAAACCCCACAGCCCTAATTCCGCTAAACATCTCCATGTCATGTTCTGACCAAAAAAAAGACTGAACAATTCGTCTGGGAACTACAGTTGCTTCTTCAATCTATTTTCAAAACAGTTCTCTAAAACATGGTGTTTTCTACTGCATCTCCTTTTGCCATAGCATTACTGGTTGCCGAAGAGGGCTTGGCTGAGGATAAATAGTATATAGCAAGTCGTGGTGTCTGAGGATCAGGCAACACCCTGCACACACCTGTGTTTCTCCCTGCACTTGTAGCACTTGAATGTTCTTCCAGGTTTGTAAGTTTTGCATCTCTTGCACCATTCCCGCCCCACTCCCTCACCTGTGCACAAAGACTGGGAACATCCACTTAAGTCTTTTTAGGAGGTGGTTATGATGGACGTGTCAAGAAGTTGTCCTCCTTATGGAGCCATGTGTGTGTCATAGAAGGACAGATTCTCTGATGGCCTTCTGTGTGCTTGCAGTGGCTTCCCATCCTCTCCCAACCTCTTCTGAGATGCCGCTGTCAATATAACAACTGGCTTCACTGTCCTTCAGGGGCTTGTGCAGTGCTAAGAGAGGGCAGCAGGCAAGCTTCCAGCTGGAGTGGCCCTGCATGTGCCCAGGTGTAGTTGTCAGCAGCTGGGCAATTAGTGCTGTCAAGGAGGCAGGAGCCAGAAGACAGTGCAGATCCCACTCTGGAAGGTATGGCATTGTGAGGCTGAGAGGTGTTCGGGGAGGGCGGGAGTGCAGCAGAGGGGTTGTCACCCAGATTAGCTTCTGTTTCTGCATGTGATGGGGATGCGCTGCTGTGATGTCAAATATACTCTTTACCATGTTCCAGGACAGTTCCTCATCTCCACATCCTGCTGTTTCTCTCTCTTCCCCCTGGACAGCCAAGGCTGCAGCAGCTTCCTTTATCTCTTTCTAAATAGCAGCTGGGCCAAGAAACAGGCTGTGTCTTTCACAGAGGCAAAAATACTTGTTCCTCTCACTGCCCATCTCTGCAGGCATTGTTTCAGGCTGTCTGTGAGCTGGGATCCACCTGACATCTGCAGTGGAGCTGCCCATTTTGGACATTTGCAAGGGATCCTCTGCTCTGCTGCTTGCTTGGCTTTGGTCTCAGAGAGGTGTTAGCACCGGTGGGGCTTTCACGCTTCGAGTGCGAGGCTTCAGTCCAGCTGAAAGCTGTTCTTGCTCTCCCCTGCTTCTGACCTGTCCTTCACCTGTCCTTACTGTCAATGAGGATGGGGTTTGTTCTGTGTTGTCTGGCATGGTTGGATTTTAAGAACAGGGCTGTTTTACTGTGTCCTGAGGCTCTGTGATTTAAATAATTGCTGCCTGAAATCCTTGTACTTTTGAGGGGGGAGGGGGGTAGAGGGGGTGGGGTGGGGTGGGGGGGTGGGTGTTCCTCGAAGTGCTGTTAGTGTTTGAAGTTAAATCATTCAATTCTACAATTGTCAAAACACACATCTGTGTTTACTGAGTACTTTACTGCTTTAGTACATTTTCTAAAAGACCTCTTCTTCCAATCAAGCTGCCAGGGATAATTTCAACACACATTCAGAGTCCTAGATGAAAATACTGCTGATGAATAATACCCCTTACAGAGCCTATCATGATGGATAGCAAGTTAAACTGAGTAGTTAGGCTAAACTTTGTGTAGTTCAGAGGTTCCTATTCATGACACTAACTTACTGCTTTGTTACTTACCTGTGACATCTTTTTTAAAAAAACCAAAAAAAACCCCCAACTTGTTAACATCGTTATTAGGCTTTTGAAAGTAAATGAAGCAAACTCTGAAAATGCATTAAGAGCTGTCTCACGTGAGGCAAACACTGATGAGGTAACCGCACTGCTTATTCTGTATTCAAAGCGGAGCACGCATTCGCACAAAACCTTGCTGCAGCTTACCGGAGCAGCAGCTTTATAAGATGATGGAATATTTTATAAGAGGGATCTAGAGAAAATAAGAAAGGAGTACATGACCACGCAGCAGTTAGCGATAACTGCTTCCCCACAGCTCCGTGCTGAGCTTCAAAGCAAATAGCTAAGCCCTTCCAGCAAAAAGAAGCGTGATTGCTGAACAAGTGCATGCCTTGGAGCTCACTGTTCCAGTTACAGCAGGTATCTTTATGTTGTATTATTTCATCGTGAGGCTTAGAGTTATGAATTTGTTTCTAAGAACTGCAGTAATTGGGGTTTCAGAAATACTTGGTCATTTTTATTCATAATTGCAATAATTATTTCAGCTGTCCAATTCACCTCTAGTCCTCTCCAGCAAAGAGGAGTGAGGGACATCCCCCTCAAACTTCTGGTCTGGGCTAAAACATTTCCCTGCATCAGGGGAGATGCAGCCTCATGACTTTTCTGATGGAGAAGGAACTGAACCTTGTTGTCTTACATGGCAGAAATCCTCAGACTGTTGAATTGCTGCTTAAAAAGGGACCGGGAACATCGCCACCCCTCCCACCACGTCCTCTTCCACCTCTAGCTATGCTTAGTTGGAGCAAACCACGAAAGGGAGGGACACGAGGGTGGTAGGTACGAGGTGTTTGTTGGTGGGATGTGAGTAGGTACAAGGTATTGGTGGGACATGGGCATGAGCAAGGTGTTAGTTGGTTGGTGACATCAGGCAGCGGAGGTGTGTTTCATGGCTAAAGGAGTCACTTAGTGTCAGCTGGGCTGGTAACTGATTACCTGTGAAACACAGGGTAAAATGCATGTCCCTGTATCTCTTTCCTTTGCTGACGAGAAAGTGCCCACTGCCGAGGTAGAACAACTGGCAATAAACTTCACAGAGTATCTTTCTCCTCACACTTTCCATGGGTTATCCTAAATTTACTTAGAGACAAATACTGAAATGAATTTTATTTGCATGTAGGCTCATAAAAATTGACCTTTTGTACAGAGAAACTGCTTTTCTCCCATGCTAAGGAGTTCCTTTTTTGGATTTAGGATTTTTTTTTTTTTCTTTTTTAATTCTTGCCAAGATAACATGTACTATCTATGAATCTGAACCTACAGAATATCCTCATGCTAAAGTCAGGACAGTCATCTTTTGATTTCCCGTAGTTTAAAAAGAAATTTCATGTAACCCAGCAGATCCCAGCTTCTCTTGCTCCGTACTTTAACCTCTAAGGCCACAGCTTCCCCCCTGAGTTGCAGCAGTAAGGCTATTTGTGAGGCTGGGCTGTGAACCATATTGTAAATTGATTAAAAAAAAAAAAAAAAAGGCAGGGGATTGGGTTGGGGGAGAGCAGAAAACCACCCAGCAAGACCCACGATTTTTTTGCCTCCTGAAACTACAGAGGGAGTTGCATACTCCTATACAAAGCGAATGTCCCACGGGTGGTAGAGTTGTTTCAATTCAGTGACTTTTTACAACCATCCCAAACTCACTGCATAGAGCACAAGAAGAAACCAGGCATTCAAGGAGTGAGGCAACAAAGAATTAGGGAGGAGGTCACAAAACCCGAAGTGAAATGTCATTGTGGGAAAATGATCAAAGCATGCACCCAGGGAAGATAGATGTAGACCGCCTAAAACAGCTGTGCAATTCTTTAGGGACTCAGTGGAGTTTTCACTGGATCTATGTTGCAATTGTTCTCATGGTTCATGCTTTGCAAATCCATAGCTTGCTCTAACTTGTAGTGGTGTGAACTTGATGAACTGCTGCTTGGGTCATTTGATATTTATTTTAGTAATTTAAACTTGGGGGGAGAGGGGGCGTGTCCCCCCGGTAAAACACAACTGAAAAGCAGCTCCCCAGACTTTTCTACAATACAAGTTTAATCCCATAGATCTCAAGATCAGAACTGAATAACGAATGCAGGAAATATAACTTGAAGAGATTAAAAGGACTAAATAAACAGCTTTCTATAGCAATAATTTTTTTAAACCCTGTAGAATGGGATAGAAAACCGAGGCGCAGCAATGTGTTTGTGACCATCAAAGGAGTACAGTTCAAAGGGCTTTTGAGTGCATATTCCAGTGGATTTTTTGAATGGGAAACTTTCAGGTCACCTTCCTGCCAGTGCTGCAGCCTCTTCTGCTTTCTTCTTGTTTGCTGTTGAAGGAATGGCTCTTGTTCCCAGATCTCTGAATGTGTTTGATTTGGGTCCCTGCTCCAATTTCCCAGCTGTTACTTGAAGGCCATTTTGAGGTTTGGAGTATCTTCTCTGTCTCCTTTGTAGAGCCCACAAAGGCCTCCAAGAAAACTAGGAGGTTTGCCAAAGCATACAGGGTCAGAGGGAGTCCCCAAAACCGTGGCCACCCTTGCAGAAACAGCAAGCTTGGCAACTGTAGCCTGGTAGTCCTGGGAAGCAGAGGCATTTGTTTATCCATACGCTCAAGAGCACACCGTGAATCTTTTTTGCATGGGTAGGACTTGCAGCTTGTGCTGTTCATGTCCGTTGCCCCATTTCTGCAGTGTCCAAACAGCTCAGCCTGAGAAATCCCAGGCACGGCATTATACTCGCTGTGGAGCCCTCCCCTCGTTGCTGTCAGATCCCGCAGTTGCTCCTGTCCCTGCCAGAAGGTTGAACATTTACTTGACCAGAAAAACAGGAGGAAGAAGAATGCAACGATGTTGTTCTGCAGCAGGACTTCTGATGTGTTACACATCCAAAAACCTCGGTGGGTAGGCACGCCATCTTTCAGATGACCAGCCTTACAGTGCATTAGGGTTTGGGAGCTCTTCAAGCTAAAAGGTAAAAATAGATGGTTTTCAAACAATGTGAAAACAGTCACCATTCTCTTTGCATTCAGTTATAGGGTTAGTTGAGAAGACACTGAGAGACGTCCAGCAGACAAACAGTTGTTGGCCCTGTCCTGGGATCGCACCCTGTGTTAATTACCAGCAGTTAAGCTGTGTTAAGTTGTGGTTATAGCAGATGTGTGCCATCTGCAGATAGCCGTGCTGTGTCCCCCCTTGGTATGCATTTGATGAATTATTTCAGTTTCTGCTTTTGAAACTATATTAGAAAAGTGAAAACATTATTATGCCTTTCTGCCTGCAGTATCATCTAGCCGGGTTCTTGTGCAAGCAATGCTAGTCTGTTCAGTCCACCTATGGCAGTTACTAGGTACGTGCACCTTGCGTGTCGTCACCTCACATTTATACAGGTACAAAAGACTCATAGTAACCCTTATAACTATTATTAAACACAGACATTTTAGTGATGATCACTGTACTAGTATGGAAGACCATCCACTGTCGTCTTCCAGAGACGCTTATGGTCTGAGAGGTGGTGTTCCTTCCTCCTTCTAGGCAACATTTTAACTTCATCCACTGCTGTTAGCTGTATCCTATTTTTTTACGTTTACTGACTCCTCCTATAGATCGATTACCCTCTTACTCATCATTTAGCTGAGTTAGATATGTGTGTGTGTGTAATATATATATGTAAACAGACCTTTCCCCCCCCCCCCCCGCAAGCAATACTGTACACATATTTGATAATTTTGGGTGGGCCTTTTTTGTTTTATAGCATGAGAAAACAGGCTATCCAAATATCACAGCAATTAATGTTGCAGCATTTCTTATGTAAAAACCTGAGTTTGAGGCTCAGGGGGATGGCGTGCACCTCGGAGCATTCATAATTTTAATACATTAAGATATCTCCTAACTTAAAACCAAAGTAAAATCCATCTGCTGACACCACTTACTTCTAACTTTGTTATATCTAGCCAGACCATACTGAAATAATGTGTAAACCTTGTGGTGGAGCCCATGGAAAGGGAGTGAGATCACTGGAAATCCAGCCCAGATTCGGTTGGGACCTGGCCCCAGTTTACTTGTTTAGTTCACAAATCCTGGAGACCTTGTTCAAATTGTGGCTGACAAACACTGTGTACTATTATCCACATATAAATTGCCTCATAAAAGGGCAATTTTTCTCTTTCCCCCCATGAAATTTTTCTTTCTCGAACTCTGTGGCGCCTTTTTTAGACTTCCTCTGGGTATCATTGGTGAAAATGAGAACTGTGTACGAGAAAGCTAGAAGAGGGAATTTAACGTTTGATGGTGATCTTAAGAACTGAGCAGGAATCTCAGGCGGTAAACTGGAAGAAACAAGTGACCTGTACCACCCAAGCCTCTGGGATTAAATGTCAGGAAGTTACATGTTCTCCTCCTGGCTCTGCCAGCTCAGACCTTTGGTTTGGAAGTCATGTCGGACTGAATGGTTCCCTTCTGTCATTGTTGATCCCAGCTTCTTCTTCCCACATTGTCCTTCCTTCCCCTCATGGGCACACATTTGTTTTCTCAGTTGTAAGCCAGTTGCAACTCAGAGAGGGGCTAGGGTAAACCACTTTTATTCTTTTACAGGACGGTTCATTGATGCAATTCCTGGTCCCAACCCACGCACACTTGAGTTGAGAAGAGTGACAGCATGGAGCAAGGCTGGGAATGCCCTTAGCTGGCACCAACTCCATGGGACAAGGCTCATGGACCGATGCCCTGAAATTATCGCCTATCTGTTGGCATGTTGTTTTATGTTCTGTCCCTGCTTTTCCCCTCCCGAAAGACAGAAGGCATTGCATGTGACATCCATCTCTCGGAGATGTTTGGATGATTAAATAGCTAATACCACTTCAGGCCAAGATTACTCAAACCGATACTAGGCTTTAAAATTGGCTTGGGCCTAAAAAGTCCCAAAATAAGGCTCTGGATTTTGAAGTATAGCACATATGCCAGTGATTTTATTGAAATAAATGGATTTACATTCCTTTCCAGAAGCCTGGATGTGATTGAAAAAGCCCTACGTTTCCTGATCGTTTGAGCTTTCATGGATGGTATCTACTGTCACTATTTGCCACTTGTGTCTCAAGTTGTTTAAAGGGATGAAAGAAAAGTAGAAAAAGTATCCTGTATGAGCTTTGAAACAGAGAAATATAAGCCTCCTTAAAATGGATTAGCATAATGTATTTAAAATTTCAGAGGAATACAAAGATTTTAGTATGCCACACAGAGTGGAATTACTGTTAACACCGTTCATCCAAGTCTGAAAAGCATGCTTTGTTGTATGGTGTCTACTGATGCCAAAATATTCATCTTCAAAAGTGAACTTTTCCATCTCTAATGAGAATAGCGATCAGAATTGCCCCAGCACTCTCCTTGTTCCCATGCTCCTGCTTCTGATTGCATCCAAACCAAATAAGGATATTAATGAGTATGAAATCCGAGTGAAGTTAAAAGCTCAGTTGTTTCTTCTTAACAATATGTGGTTGGATTAATTTGTGAGGCTATTGTCTCTTTTTCATCTTTATTACACTGTTTATCAGCTGATTGAGCTGTGCCTGTACTTGTGGGCAGAGGCAAGAATGGAAAACGCAATCCTCAAGGTGCCTGAAAAATTTAAGATTGCAAGATCGGTCCTGTTTTCCACACAAACCCTGCTATAAGACCCGTGATCAAGTGTCTGGAAGTATTTGCTTTTGACAGTGAGATAGATATTTTTCTTTCAAATAATGAAAGAGAGAATAAACGTTTTGCTTAGCAGAAAAACAGACGTATCTGACTTACCAGGCAGCAGAACAAGTTGTTTACACTGGCAGAGGAAGGAAATACGGAGCTCACATCTTGCACTTGCTGCCTTTACTTTGGTGAAAGGCATGTTTCAGATGAAGAAGTAGTCCAGTGTTTGGTCCTCTGATGCCTGTAGTGGGGAAAGAGTTCAGCGATGCCTTGTCAAGAGGAGTGGGCACGAATAAAAGTAATGGATAGGCCTTAAGTATCTGATATGTATTTGTGTTATACTTGGGAGCATTGCCATTATAAATATGAGCACATCCTAAAGTAGAGCAATTGTCTCAAGGGCAAAAATGAGAATCAAGTAGCTACTTCTAAGCAGTGCTGGAGCCATCTTCATGCAGGGCAATAATTTGCACCTTTGGAGTGCAAAAATCAGAGCCTAAAAAAAAAGGAGTGAAAGTTTTTGTAAAATGTTACCTCCTTGAAACGGCTGTCCTTAGTCCTTGCTCCACATCTCCTGAAGAGCAGGAAGAGCAGAGGAACAGGAGATTAGCTAGAGTGATCCACAGCGGAGGAGCAGCTACGCAGGGGTGAGCTGGAGCTGAGGTCCCAGAATGCGACATGGCATTGCCCCAGGGCTTAGCACCCTCCAGCAGTGAGTGAGATGTTCCCGCGTGAGGGCAAGTAGCCAGCTGTCCTAGTCGGTCCTCAGCAGAAAATCAGAGAGGGACGTTCACGTGTTTATTGCTGTGCTTTGCAGAAGGAGCAGCTGGCATTGCATGTTACCTGTTTATCTTCCTCTTGTCCTTTGCTGTTGTTTCTTGTGCATCCTTTGTAACAGCTGCCCAATACATCCTTTGCAAGTGAGAAAGATGAGCTCATCTGAGTACTGAACAGTTTATTTTTCCCGGGTTTGTAGGAAGGTGCTGGAGCCAATGGTTATTAGTGACTCTTAACATTTCAATTCATCTCCGGTTACTGCCAGTCAGAGATCAACAGAAAGATTACACAATGATATAACTCATTTCGAGAATATTTAAGCTCCTAAATACCTTTTCGAGGCTTTAGCTGTGTCTCAGCTTCATTTGCAACAGGCACTCCCATCCTGAACGACTTGCAGATCTGTGATAAGTTATGAAATAGCTAATTATTGTAGAGGGAAGAGGCATCTGAATACAGTGATAGCAAGGGTATCGGAGACACAAGGTTATCTTCTTGTGTGTGTATCTAATTCTTTCTTACTGGGGGTCTTGCTAGGTAAAAAGTAAAAGAGAGAGAGAGAGAGAGAGAAAGTACGATGCCTGGATGGTTCATTATGCCATTAAAGTTACTAGAATTTTTTTGTGACTAACATTTCACAGATTTTATGGAAAAAACAAAGTCTTTGTCATCACCATGTTCTAAGAATAATTTGGTGATTTAACTCCTTGGAAATATCTTTTCTTTTTCATCTGCTCATTTCCTCAGTCTCATGTTATGAAAGAAAGAGTTTTCAAAAATATTCCAAGAAATTAAGCAATACAGGACAAATTACTGAGTTTTTTTAATGTAGCAATGTATTTATTTGGGAATCCTTGAAGCAGATGAAGTGATAGAAATGTTTCACTGGAGCTTCAGCCTGGAGAACTTGTAATTTCAGAGCAGCTGGAGCATTGGCAGAAGCTTCCATGTTATGTTTTTGCTTTTAATCCATTCATGATACACCCCCCAAATTATTCTATTCTTTGGCTTAAAATGAAAATAAGAGAATCTACTATGCACCTAGAAAAATACAAAGCTCCAGTCCTTGCCTTATGCAAGCCTCTATTCCCATTGATAAAACTAATTTGCTCCAGCTAAGAATGTAACCTTTAATCCGTTGTCCAACTGCTAAAATGGAACAATCAAGAATTATATCTTGCTTGTGGTTCAGATGGACTTAAGTGCAAATGTACCATAAATCCTCTCTCTCTCTCTCCACCACCACCACCACCACCCCTTCCAAGCTTTAAACTCGTCTTTGCGGATTAGGGCTGGCAAGGAAGTTAGCTTTCCAGCTGGGAGGCATGCTCCATGTTTTCTTCTTCCTAAATATTTTCCATATTTTTTGGTGTGTGCTTTATACTCATTTAGTCCAAGTAAAAATAGCATGAAATAATGTAGTCGTGCAACCTTTCTGAGGTTAGATTAGTTTCAGGGATTTCTTGACAAAACTATGTACTACAAGTGAGAATCTTTTATCCCAAATGGAGGACTGATCTTCATTTCAGTATTTTGCTCTTCACACTTACATGTTCCCCACTGCTGGCTGAAGATCCAGTAGAAAGCCATGACTTCGGAGGAGGCTAGAAGTCTGCCTAAAATAATCAGGACTGGGCTGCTGTTCCTCTAAAGTCTGCATCATTTTGTGGTATAGAGTTTAAACAACGTACGTTAATACAGCTGATGCACAGGAATTCAAGAGGAAAAGCATGAAACCATCCTCACCATTCCTCATTATTAATTATCATGTCTGTGTCAGTGGTTTTTTGCACCTCTGCCAGTTAGCTTTTGAAGTTGAACATGCCTAATGGGCTTATTTGAGGGAGGAGATATGACAACAAGGTATTGGAGAGAGCAGATCCATAGAAAAATAATGATGATGGAAAACATGGCGAGTGGAAGGAAAGCAATTCGTAAGAGAAAGGAATTAGAGACCTTTCCTTCCTTTTCTCTTTTTCCCTCCTGAGCGTGGGGGAGTATGTCCTTCACATTTTCTGTGCACCATCATTTTTTTCCATTTTGAGGCCAAGAAGGCCCATTGCAGTAAATCAGTCCTATTTCCTTTGTAGCAATAGCCACAAACCTTCCCCAAATTAAGCCTTGATCAAAACCATGTGTGGAGGGGAGGACAAAAGGAACCATGCCATGAAAAATCAACTGTTCTTTCTAGGCGAGATGTGCGTGCTTCGTGTAGTTGGCACATCCTAATGCTTGAATTTGGGGCAACCACGGAGCCCTGGCAGGGCAGCTGCGGCTCGGTCAGGATGGTGGCCACGTGCTTAGGCGGTGAGACAGAAGGTAAGGGATGGTTGGCTGGGGTGGAGCCACCTGAGGCAGGGTCGTCCCTTCTGTGTGTGTGTATGTAGGTCTGTTTACTTTCTGTTAACAAAAGGAAGGCATGAAATTACATCATTGTATAGATAAAGCTGTGCTGTGCTTAGACTTTGGCAGCTGCACGCGATTCTGGGCCAACACAACGTAAACAGGCAGCAGGATGGGAATAAGTATGGACAAGTGTAACAAAGGTTATCCCAGGTATGAGATGTCTTTGGTACGAGGAAGAGTAGATAGACCAGAACTTTTCAGGTTTGATAAAAGAAATGACGTGGGGAAGCTGGTCTGTGATTTCATGTGTGGTGTAGAGAAAACAAATGGTGGATCCCTTAAGCATTTACATAGTTTAATATTTCTGTATTAATCTAAAAAGCCTGCAGTGGAATCATGGTGCAGCAGCTTTAGACAAAAGTGAAGAATGTTTGTTGGGTTTTTTTCTTCCACAAAACTTATGATTGTATTCCCATAACTCCCTGCTGTGGGATATATCAGAGTCCAGAACTGTAAATGATTTAAAAAAAAAAATGATTTAACATGAAGGGCGAGTCTATTAGTGATTACCAAATGCTGTGGAGAAGGATGCAGCCTACAGATGCCCCCTGAAGCAGTAATTTGCTAGTAGCTAGGAGGGCACTGTGATCAGTTACTTTGTGACAAATACTTTACATAAATATTTGTTATATTTCATGGGTCTTTTAGCCTGAGCTTTCACTGTTTGTGCTTTTAAAACAGGACGCTGGGCTAGGCAGATCTTTCAGCTGAGGCAGTATGCCAGATCTCATGTTCCAGGATCTAGGGGAATTACTCCATACACATTTCAGAGCCTTTCCTCTGCTTTTGCCCCAAGAAAGAGGTGGATTTTACTAGTTTTATGAAAACAAGGCTGACAATCTCCTGATTATTCTTCCACGTTTTCATTTCCCTTCAGTGAATTAATCTGTACAATGTCCTTTATTAAGAAAAACAATACTGAGGCTCAGAGGCTTGATTCTAAGAAATTGCATGAAATCTGCCAGTCCCCAAGGCTTGTTAAATACTGCCTCAAAGTCGATTTTGCAAAGTTAGGAGCATACTGGCAACTTGCTTTCAAAGGTGGGACTTCCCGAATCTTCCTTTCTGCTTCCTTTGGTGGCCTGAAGGATTACAGCTACGAGAGGCCAGGTTTCAGTCCTGGGAAAGTGCCGCGAACTGTTGAATTTGCAGGGTATTTTGAAAGAGCAATGTGCAGATAAAGTTTAAATGAGGAGAAAAATATGGACTACCTGAGCAGATGAAGTACGTATTTTTGGTTGCAGACATAAACTGTACCTTGGCTTAGACTCCAGCAACTCTGTTGAACCCTCTCATTGTACCCATCTTAATAAATCCAAAGCAATGCCATAAAAATCCAGCAGTGAGTCATTCTGATATAATGAGCCACTCTGAATGTAAGGATTTAATTCTGATATAATTGGCCACTCTGCATTTGGCCCACCAGGTGAAGGTCTCCTCTCAGCGCTCAGCAGCCTGTCCAGCTCTGCTTCTCCCATTTGAGATTTAACAGTATTTCCCCTACCCTTGCTGCAGTTCTTTTAAAATTCGTGAAGTCCTTACCTGGGATGTACGCAAAAACTGCAGGCATGGACTGATGTACCACTTCATAGGAGCAAAACCCGCACTGAGGTTGCAGCTTCTATAGCGATACTGAGCGTGCAGACTGAGAAAATGTGATGCGGAGGTGTGCGCGATGCCGGCAGCTCATGCAAATTAAATATTCAGTCCCTTTTATTTCACTTGTGTCAGTGATTTCCTCAGCCAGGCTTCAGTGGTTTTAAAAGTGCAGACCTGCTGCTTTCTTCATCACTTGCGGGGCCGCTGGGACCTGCACTCAGCGTGCGCTACGGGAGTCAGCAGCTGCTTAAATCAGAGCAGGCATGGGGCTGATTGAATCACCTGTCATATTGATTTATGGAGCTCGAAGGTCATTTCTTTGTGGCTTGCAAGTGATTGTCCTGGGATGAAAAATATAAAAGAAGAAATTGTAGATGACCTTCCTATTAAGAAAAATGTAAAATTAATGAATAGAGACAGATTATAATTATTTTTTTTAAATAATTCCAGTGAAGGAAAAGACCTTTCTCCCATAATGGCATCCATCGTTTAAAAAACAAAAAAAGGGGGGGGGTCGGGGGGAAGCCTCAGTCACCACAGGCAATATCCTTACAATGTACTGATCTATCTAGTAGTTTCTGACTTGGTGGTTAAGTACGTTGTGGCTCCTCTTCAGAATGAGTTTAGGTACCTGGTTTAGGTACCTCCTCTGCAAGCTCTTGCCGTAGGTTAAAGAAAAAAAACCTGCTTACAATGCACATGTCGTTGCCTGAGCTTCTTGTTCTGGTTCTGGTGTTGCCATTTACCTAGCCAGCAGCCAGCTCTTCATTTCATGCTTCTTTTTAGCACAGAGCCTGTGGAGGAAAATGCTGTACAAAGAAAGAGGAATCTGTTCTGTAAGAATACAGCAGGCACACCTGAGGTACTACTGCAAGAGATCTATTACATTTTTTAATGAGGAATCATTTCTTTGTCTGGAAAAATTATCTTTTTAAGCTTTTAATTTAAAAAAAAAAAAAGATGAAAGGCTAAATAAAACATTTTCATTTATCTTCATTACACTAGTCTGTCTGGAGAAGCCTTTTTTTTATTTTTTTCCTGGCATGCTGAAATCATGAGCAAGACCAAAACTTGGCCTATTTGTTTTACTCTTTATAAAGACTTTTCCTCATGCCTTTCATTCCTTTCACCCATCACTCCTGAGCAGGAATGTTGTTGATCACATGGATAAGACTGAACTCAAAACTCCATGAAGACACACAAGTGCTGAGTTTCACCCTTGGTCTCTAGGTATGACATGCATCAAACACCGCTTCTATTTTTGTGGAAGCAAAAAGCTTTTCAATAGCAAGGCTCCTGGTCACTGAGTAATATAGAAACCAGGGCAATGCCAAGGCTGTTACCCATCAGGAATCCTCAAAATAACCAGAAGTGCCCCATGGGAGACTCTGAGCTAAAATAAGTTAAAGCTCAAACTATGCAGAACAGATTTCAGAAATTCAAATCACAGTTCACAGAACTGCGATTCTGGTGCAAAGTCTGGGTTTTTCCTACTTTTTCACCTCTCTAATAAATCAGACATTGTTTTCTTGTCACACACCAGGAAATTTTGTTCCGCAAACCTATGTGATTGCTGCCTTAGCAGCTGAGCTAAGCTTCGGTTCTTGGCAAAGGAACTAGGTGGATCCGCGGGGAAGACTGCAGAAATATAGAATTTACAGAAGTGCTTACAGCTCTGTCGCAGAACTCTGACAGCCTAAATTAAAAGCAAAGAATGGATGGACTTTTATCAGTATCTACGGTTAATATAGATTTCTTTCTTTACCACTTTGCAGTGATAAGTCAAAGCTGACCAAAAAAAATGCATCCTTTCAAAAAAGCTGCTTGTGAAGCCCTGGTGACCCCTCTGAGTGACTAAGGGACCGCAAAGTCAGGCAAGGTGGATGAACTGTTTTTAAATACATCATAATTTTTGCTTTCAGAGACAACTCAGATCAATATTTTCCTATTTTACTTTCCAGAAATGTTCATCATAGCTTTTCCATTATTTTATGCCCTTTTGAAGTTCTAGATTCCAGACAGGGCAAGAAACAGAAGTGCAGTAATTCTGTGAAAGAAATGGTTATTCCAGCATTTCTGGCTTCTCGGGAAGGAAATAAGTATTATTGTATTTTCCATATAAAAGAATAAACATACACTTCCAGTTGCAGTGACCTTTCAGATGAAGTGAGCAAAAGACAAGAGCAAAAAGCAACATCTTTGTGAGAGGTTGGATGGTGTTGGTCTGATTACTGTTGCCTGGAACCCTGCTAAATAATTTATGCTTGCGCTTAGTGCGTGTACAGTGCTACCAGATTGCACAGGCACATTTACGCTCACTGCACAGGAGTTCAAATGGCAACATAAGGCACCAAACTGAGAGGAGAAAAGAAAAAAGAAAAAAAAAAAGTGTAAGGAGGGGGGAAAAGGAGAGGCAGAGTTTTTGTTTTTGTTTTTTTTTTTTTTTGTATTGGCAGTGAGCGCACCAAATAGTAGCTGCTTCCTGAACTTCTACACATGTAGGGATTCAGGAAAAACAACTTTCAGTTGCTTTTCTTATACTCCCTGTACTAGTGATAACCTCTTAACAGGCAATTGTCTTGGAAAGTTCACAGCCCGTTTGCTGGAAACCCAAGAGATCTGGATAGCTGGGATATACCTAGACATTTAGACGCTCATCTGAAGCAAGGTTGCACTTTGGATTTAAGTTATGTTTTCAAGACTTCTTTCCTTTTTTGCCTCTTCCATGCCAGATGTTACGAGCGACTTCTAGGAGGGAGAAGAGTCACCTCTCTCCCTGTCTGCCCAGGGGAGGAGCGCACGAGGCCCTGCTGTGGTGGAAGGGCCACCAGCTGGACCTGCCGTCAGGAGCATGTGTCTCCTAGCAGTGCTTTGCCCTAGGAGGAGCCTTGCTGGAAGGCACGTGCTGCTCCATCACCCATCACGGGCAGTTCTGTACCCGCATGGGAGGTCACCACGTGCCAGGAGTGTCTGGCTCAGCTGCTCAGCCAGACCTGATGGGTGGGATCCCAAAGCTGCAGAGATACTGTGATATTTTATCACAAGGGGAACTACCAGTGTAGAAGAAGGTGAAATGTCAAAGGGATGAGACTCTTGCTCAGCAGTCAGTAGACTCTCAGTTTGATCTGTTCTTTTCCAAAATGAACATGTCTTTAGAGGGAGGAAAACAGCAAAATGTAGTTTCCCTCATTTCTCGAGCAAAATCCAAACATCAAATAATTATGATCTGCCTTTGTTTCAGTTTTAAAAAACGAAGTCATGCATACATAGTGCGTTTATATTGAGAGAGATATATACTTCTAATTGTTACAATTATTTTTGGCTTTTCTGCCAGAGTAGCTTTGCTTTATTGTCGGTAGCCAGCACTGGCTGTTCAGCAGCCTGTGGTAATGTCTGTAGTGCTGCAGGTCTCCCTGTTAACCTTCAGACATTTTATATTGATAAGAAGTTATTATTTTCTTCATCTTGCAGATGAACTACAGACGTTGGCATGAGAAGGATCTTTTTGGTTTGTTTGTTTGTTTTTCTCCTGGTTGCTCAAGTGGTTGGTGCAGGGCTGAGAATGATGGTCATGCAAACCGTGGCCAGGAGCTCAGCTCTTCCCAAACGTGCCTGCTGCGTTTCAGCAGTGGGTGAAAGCAGAGGAGATTTGCTGCCTCTCTGAGGAAAGCTCTGCAGAGACATCCTTCTGCAGCACTCTGTTAGGGAGGGAAAGGCATTTAAGGCATTTAAGACATTGAAGGTATCAGCACAGAAAACTTACTGGTTACTACTTTGTAGTTCACATGAGCCTTTAACAGATATAATTTGTCTATGATATTTGGTGGTTTGAAGGACAGCTTTGTAATCAGTGACCCCTTTTTCTCTGAGTGGTAGGGTTCGAGAAGAGAGGGTTGCTCTGGTTTTTGTCCTGGGAGAGTGGGCACATCTGCAGCAGACCCAGAAGCAATCTGGGATAAGAGCCTAAAGCCATTATGGATGACAAGTGCTACTTAACTCAAAGGTAGTGAAGATATGATAAGATAGGAAGCAATAAATTCTGGAAGTAAGCTGGTCTGTTTGTATACAAAGTTGGTTGTAGATTTATTGTAGGATTTATGTCACAGTGTAAAAGACCGGGGCATAAAACCACTTGGCAAGCAGCTCTCCACACAAGTGGTTTCAGCCTACGTTTGGCAGAGCCCTCGCGGCCCGTGAACTACCCCTGAAGGGATTGATGACAGGTAAATAGGAAAGCAAGGTACTGTCAATACAGTGAAATTTCACTCGTCGGAAGGCTAAACCACCACTAAAAAAACGTTAGGAGGCTGAAAATCAATTTAGTTGCAAATCGTTAACCCTAGTGTATTCTGAATTAATGTAGGTTTGTAGGAGGGTAGCAGGTGGTGGGGAGGGTTGAGTTTTTTCAGGGCTCGACCATAGCATTTTTTTTCATTTAAAGGAAATGTGAGGACCCAGCGTCTCATGAAGCCCAAGTACAGTATCTTCCTGCTGGAATTGAACTGGAGATGAGATGGGTTGGTACTACGCAAAAGTTCTTGTTGTACCAGGATTTAGGATACCTGAATTTTATTTTTAGCACTGTGTATCTTCAATCAAGTCACCTTCTTTTAAAAAGCTTTGATTTCTTCCCTATAAAACAGAAATGATATATAGAGATATTGTGGAGCAGGGTCACCTCAAAACAGACTCCTTTCATCCTCCAGCTCAGGAAACCGATCTTAGGAAGCACTTATCCCACAGACAGTGGGAGGAACTCATAGCTCTCTCTTAAATATTCCTTATGTTTGAGATAATGGTGACTGACAATTCTTCATGATCCATGTTGTCATTCCAGGAGTTGATATAGTAGCTGAGGCTAAGATAGCAAACCAAATCAGCAGAAATGAATTAACGTCTTGTCAGAGCCGTATCTGACGGCGTTTGCAAGTTTAGCCTCCCATTGCACGACCGCTTTCCTGCGATGTTTTGTAGAGGCAACAGTAGCCCTGAGAATGAGCACTCTGAGTGGAGCCATAGTTTCTGTTTCTATAGTCGTTATCCTTCTCTGAAACAAAGTAAAGCCCTGCTGTGCTGTTAAGTGTACTTGATTCTGATCAGAAGGCGAATACTCGTTTGTGTCCAAGGAGAAGCGTCTGACAAAAATCCATTTATCTTTGATTGGAAAGAACAGTAATGTGCATTTGGACTACCATGTATGGATTTAATTTTCTAATTATTATTCCTGGTCTTTAATTATTTTTATTACATTTCTTTCCTTTTTCATGCAGTTCTGCCGTTATGTGTTCGGACACTAATTCATGGTATTTGTACCACAGTGTATACCACCAAACTGCCTGGTGGAGCAGTACACAGATCATGAGTGGGTTTTCTACAGTAGCTGCAGAAACGATAGCTCCTTCCCTGTGTAATTCGGCTATTATGAGTACCTAAATAGGGGTGGGATGGGATGAGGAAGACTGGAAGGCATTGTTCTCTCCTTGACAGTCAGATTAGCTGAGCCAGAACCAGTTTCATCATAAATCATTAATTTCACGTTGCAAGAAAGAAGGAGGAGCGTTGAGTTGCAAGTGTCCATGTGAAATATGAGATAGTTGTTTTCTGTGGATAAGAAAATAGTCTGGATTTCAATGGATGTTCTAGGCATAGAAAAAAAAATACATGTATGCAAGGGTTAAATAAGTCATTATTGCCATGTACACTGTAAGGAACTTATGTAGGAAGAAGTGTCAGGTAGTTCTCAGTGCAGCGTTTTGCCAGAAAAATTTAAGTAAGTGAATTATGGAGTCAAATACAAATTCTTTGATGGCACTGGCAGCAGGAAAGTCTGACCTGTGAGACACAATGCACCCTTTAAGCTGCAGCCAAAGATCTAATTAATAATAAATCCAGCTGCCGCAACCACAATCTACCCTTCTGGGCCATGTAGCTTTGTAAGAAGTAACCTGGTAACATAAAAAGTCAATATGTGGTTTCTTCCACCCTAATAGGCATTTCTCTCAGTCACAGAGCCAATGACCAGATAGCTACATATATATGATCCTTCCTCAGTGCAGGAGGAAATGCAGAAATCTTAAGCCCCCTTCCTAGCTGACTTTTCCATGATTTCCTCTGTCTATATATAACTTCTGAAGTAAGAACAATGTTTTTGCATAAATAATTGCCCTGAATTTACCTTTGGAAGATGCCTACAGGACTAGAACTTGGCGGCAGATATGATCATCTGTACCTTTTGCATATGCATCTGCTTGCCAACATTTAGGTGGTGCTTTGGTCATCTGCAGACTTGACTGTGGATTTTTATCCCTGAAGTAGGAAGCCCATGTCCAAACGTGGCATGGACTAAACATTTTACACCTAATTTGGGGGAAACAGAGGACCTCTTTGAGGAGGTAGTAGGGAGGAGTTGGGTTTTTATGTCAATGACTGATGTTAAATGCTGCTACCATTACAGTCTCACCTACTGAAATTTCTTTCCATGGTTTGGGATGCGCAATTTCCGTGTCATATTGTAGATTATCAGTTTTGATCGTGAAAAATGGACAGTAATGGTGTAGCAAGCCTACTAATAATAAATCCAACACAGTCCACAGTTCATAACCAAGTTCTGGAACAACTTTGGAATGAAATCTGAGAGATGTCATGTCAAAAGGGGCCTCATCGCACCCCGTCTGATCTTAATACTGTTGCTGAACGCAACAGCAGGGAGCAGAAAGTGTGTCTTTACCGGAGCTGTTCTAGCTGTTCTAGCTCTAGGCTACCCAGGGGGGCCCTCCCTTGCCAGCTGTGCTACAAGACTGTAGACGTGGGCAGAGGGGATGAAACCAGAGAAAAAAATCCAATTGTGGCAGTCTAAGACGTTGCTCCTGCCAGCTGTTTTCCAGGCTGGGCACCCTTGGCAAGGGCCTCAGCAGCTGGCATGGCAGGTCTAGACGGGGCTGCGGGATCCTGCCCTGAGGGTGTACGTTGCCCAAGGTAATCGGGCTGTTCAGTGATGGACTGGGAGGATGCTGCCGCGTTGAGAGCGTGCTTGGTTTCTGTTGCCTCAGGCATTTCTACATACCGCCCCATCATCTTGCAGGGACAGAGCTTTGTGCAGTGCTCAGCACTCTGGGGTCCTGAGTCCCACTGGGACCACAGGAACTTTAGTGAGTATTAATAATTAATGACACTTGTGATATCTTTTTTCGCCACACACACATCATGCCCCTCCTTCACTGGCTGCTGGAGGCATAACTTCAGCCTCTCCACCCCCAGCTTCCACACAACGGGTCAGTCTCTGACCCTGCAGAAGACTTGTTCCAGCTGTGAGTAAGGATGAGACTGGTCTAAATGTGCTTTTCCATGCAGCCCAAAGGTTTGTAGGGAGAGTTTTCCAGAGGGAGCGTGTCTGTTTATAAAGACCTGCAGTCCACTTCAGTTTCAAGACAATAATTCCAGACTTATTGCTAAGGTTGCAGGGCTGTCCTGGACCCGCTGAATTCTTTTAGTAATCAGCTGATCTACTCTAAGAAGTTGGGATTTAACCCTGGGGACATATGAGATGACTTCACAAACTGTGTTACTCAGAGAGAGGAGTAACTGATACGGGGAGCCTATTGCAATGCATTTGGCTGGCAGCAAAGGGGAAAGGCTAGATTTGGTTGATACAGACCTCTAGCAAAGAGCTGCCCTGGGCTGTTGCCCGGAAAACAGGCTATTTTTGATTAATAAGTCCGCCTTTTGGAGCAGAGGTTGCTGATTACATGACACCCTGGCTGTTCCTCTTGCACTGCCTCCTCCATCCCACGCACACGTCAAGTCCCAGAGCTCCATCGCGGTGTAGCCCAAACTGGGCTGCATGGAGGGGTCCCTCGCCAAGCAACTTAACCCTGCGGCATGAGGTTGCTCCCCTCTGCTCACTGCACCCTTGGTGAGGTGCTTCAGCTAGCTGCTCCCTATTGCTGTCATCACCAGGCACTTTTATTCACTGCCTGCTCCCACAAGTTGTTTTCCAGTGGCCTTTGTTGTGAAGCAGGTGTCACATAGCCCCAGGGACCCCCAACCACTCCTTGCTTTAGCTGGAAGACCAGATTCTGGCTGCCTATCCCTTGTTCTGGGGTTTCTGCACCTCCAGGCTCTAAGCCTTGGAATGGTGCAGTGGCACATTCAGGAACAGCTGGCTGTTTCACATGTTCTTTTGCTGACTATAATTTGCTGAGTTTTATGGTGTGGCTCCAAGACCTTTCAGAGACCCCGCTGGTTTCTCCTCATCCTCTCCCTTCCCCTCTACCAGAAGTCCCGCCCTTCTTGGTTGCCACCGCTCTGCAACATTCGGGAGCAGAATGTCCTTGCTCACTAAGCCTCAAGCCACCTTCCACTATTTTTTGGATGGCTTTCCCTGAGATATTCCCTTTTCACTTGTTGGCTGCTCTTCCCTCCCACATGCTACATCTCTGTGCGCTGGAGAGCCCTCTGCATGCAGAGTAACTTTTGCACGCTGGGTCCAAACTGTGTCAGTGAAAGCACTGAGGCAATTTTCCCATGTAATAAATATACCTCACGTGATGCTCAAATCAGATTAGAATGGTGCCCAAGGTGTGTTTTTAATAAACAGGAGAATAAAATCCTATCCCACCGTACCACCTTCCCCTCCGGTTATAGAGTATTTCTTTTAAGTTTGTCTTTCAAGACAGCTTAAAAATGGTCTTTTGGCCTGCTGATTCCCTTTCATCAAGTAGCAAGAAAACAACCACTGTGGTCCTTTCAATCCCAGTGAGCCTCAGTCTATCTAGCTGCAAATAAAGATTTGTGTATTTTTTTTCAATTTCATCTGACATCGGTATCCAAGGGTTAAATGCAGCCACAATTCAAAGCCAAAGCAAGGCAGATTCTTACTCAATTTCTTGGATAAACTCTGCTGTGGGAATGGTATGCTATTTGCTGTTAGCATTAGCTGACTGGTATCCCTGGAAGTGTGGTAGAGTGAAAATAGCAATGAGTATCTAAAAGACGTCCAGAACTTTTATCAGATCTCTATTTTGTTTTATTTTCTTTCTTCTGTGTTAAAACTCATCTGTTGTAAGCTGGCATAATTCTGTTTGGGTCATGGCAAGGATTAAAGGAAATATTCTACTTTTTCTTTTACCTATGTGGAGAAGGAGTTTCAAAGCCTTGGCTGCACTTGGCATCCCGATGTGTCGGGCCCGCCTGACGGATTTGGAAGGGAAGGCAGGGAGCGGACCCAAGGAGAGCAGGGCAGGGGTAGCGCTGGGCTGGTGGCAAGACTGAGCCAGAGCGCTGCATCCTCTGCCCCCAGCCCAAAGCACCTCCCTCCTCTTTTTTTAACATTAACGCCGGGGTGGTGGTGGTGGTGTTCTGATCCCTCAGACAGCATAGTGGAACAGCGGTCTAGCCTCAGAGGGAGCGTGATGTGCAGCACTTAGGCATTTCTTGCTCGCTATCTTCTTCTTTATGATTTTTTTATGAAGTCCTTTTAGTTTCAAGGAGTAGCTGACAGAACTTTGCGGAGGGGAAGCCTTTCCTACAGGAGCAAAGCCTGTGTTTACTACAGTCTCGGCTTAAACACGTCTGGTGGTGTGAGCTGGCCCATCAGGGCTGTTTGGGGGGTGATACTTTGAGGAGGTGGTGCTGGTGGCCCCATGCCGGCAGCCGACATGGTGCCTCAGCAAGCACCGCCGTGTTGGCGCGAGGATTTTGGCAGCAGGCAGCATGTCCTCCACCTCCTGGCCTCGCCCTGCAAGGTAGGGCAGGGCTGTGACCCTGCCCTCTCCCCAGGGGAGTTTTGCTGGGTGTTAACGTACGGGGGACGTGCATGCCAGCCCCCCAAGGACAGCCCAGCTGGCTCCTGCAAAGAGCAGGAAGAGGGAGAGTGGGGAGGCTGGTGAGCCATCCTGTCTCCTGTCTTCACCCACTCTCAGCACCTGTCTTGGAAAAGGTGCCATGCAGTCATTGAAGATTTTATTTCCCTGTTGTGTGTGTATAACTCCAAAAAAAATGTTTGCGCCGTCTGATGATCAGGGAAGGAGGATTTGGAAAGAAAATAGGAGCTTAAAAGAGGCTTTTCCTACTGCAAAGGGCTGAGGATGACTGGAGGTACCCAATGAAGATGCACCATGATGACACCAACATCCCTGTGCCCACATGTCCCCACACGGTTGGGCAGCAAAGAGCCTGCACAACGCCTCCCCATCCCCACCCACTGCTCACTCGCCCCCGTGCCCCAGCCCTGGCTGCAGGAGACCATCTTCACCCCCACAGCCCCAGCGCTCTGCTGGGGCTCCTGGGCAGACCTGTCTCCTCTATCAAGCTGGGGAAAGAAGGGAGAGCCGGCGGAGTCCCTTCCACATTGCCTTGAAGTAAGGTTTAGGTGAGATACGTGCGGTAGTATAACACAGGCAAGGCAAACACGTTTAATGAGCCCAGGGGAAAGCCCACACATGGTGAGAAGGCAGAAGGGAAGGGAGGAGGGATAAGTTTGGGGCAGGCGCTCCAGCAAAGGATTTCTTGGCTATTTTTATGCTTTAATTCCTATACTTAAGAATGACTCAGTTGTTCTTCCTCATATGATATAATGGGCCCCATGAGAAATTCCCTAGGTTAACAAGAACTCGCGCTTGCATAACATCACTTTTTCAATATGTGTTTCTCTCCAGGGAGCAGAAAGGTTCGAACGCTACAATTGCCAAAGGACCTGCCTTGATCGAGGAGCCCAAAGAAAACAGACTTTCTTGTGTAAAGCTCTGGAGCATGGCTCGAGATGATGCAGAAAGGCGAAGGCTGGCTCCGTGTTTTACGATGCTAAGAGCACGGGTTGGCTCACGTAGGGAGCAGGGAGTACTTTGCCATGTGCCAGACACTCTTACACCAGAGGAGAGCCTCATCCATGGAGGTTTGTGGGGATTTAATAGACCAGAGCATACAGCCACTGGTGGGACCAGGCTGGGTTGTATGTGAACTCTCAGGAGCACGGTATCCTCCATCATGGTCCTGGGTGAGACAAGCAGCCTTGTCTCGAGCTTCCTGTCCCGACCACCAAATACATTTTTCTCCCAAAATATCATCAAATAGGGACTAGCTGCCAGCCCGCAGCGGTGATAGCGATCTGCTTTTTGCTCCTGTAGATGCGGGCACCAGCTCTCACTGCAGTAAATGATACGGGAATTACAAAGTAACTGCAGGGCTAAGCAAAAATGTTTTGTACAAGGGGAGGGGGGGAATACAACACCAAAACAGAAAAAACAATAAAAGGGATAGTCAGGGCTAGCAAAATTGCAATGTGGGAAGGATGGGAGAGAGAATTCAAAGAGCTTTTGGTTCATTAGCAGCTAAACATGCTGTGACAGCTCGTTGCGAAACAAATGCTTTACTCCATATGAAAATGCAGGTGTTTATTTAGAGCAAAGGCTGAGGCTGAAATGACTTTGTGTGGCTGGCTGCCTGGCTATACGTGGCGTCCTCAGTAATCATGGCTTTACCTGTTCGCTCAGGAGCAGGGAAATCTAATGCCCTATAAATAAATAAGTGTATGATCACCCTGTACTCATGCAGCATGTGGCACAACGGGGACGCAGGGCTTCTAGGGAATACTGCAGCATGAATAATAACAGAAGGATGATGAGTACCTTGCTGTGAGCAAGCCTGGTTTGTTTTAAATTAGGTCTTTTATGGAAGTTAGGTGAATCATAATTTCTTTTTAATACATAATTTTGAGTGCATGTGATTCCCCAACTCAAACAGGGCATCCTTTCACTGCTTTTCTCTGCAGAGCATCGATATATTTCAAGTATTCGTTTACTCCCAAAATGATATGCAGTATTTCTAGGAATGGTTTCACCTGAACTCCATTGTAAAAACTACCCGGCCACTGATTCATAACCTGGAGCCATGAAACATGCGTCCTGGGCTCTAGTTATTGCGTAGAGAAACACACAGAACAACTTCTGCAGCCTTGTAGAAACTCAGTGGGAACGCTGAAGGTGTGATAGATACCAATATTTGTTTTGCGTGATTAAGCCTACAAATAACACTGGCTGGTTGGTTTAAAAAAGCTCAAGAAAAAATTAGATTGGAATCTGTGCTTTATGAAACTGAAAGTGTTTTTGGGGATTATCTTGGTTGTATAGTGTTGAGAAGAGAAAATGTTTAAATGAGGAATTTTATTTTTTTTTACTTGGATGTCATCAATGTATTTTTTTCTGGTTTTTCCATTTCTATTGATCTCACAAGGATGAATTTTAATTTACATATTACTATTTTATAATGGTTTATTTGTCAAATCTCTTTGAAATTGATAGCTTTGGATATAAGAATTATTTCTAGAGTGTTCATTTTGCAAAATGATTTCATCTTTTTGCCCACCTTAAACTGGAAAAATGTCAACATATCAGTATTTTCTGGGAAGTAGAAGTGTGCCAATTCTAACCTCTCCGTTCCCAGGCCCATAATGCAAAGACCTTAAACATATTTTGAAGTTCAGTTCAGGTTATTGGAGATTTATGCGTGTGTTTATTAACTTTGCTACAGAGCTATAAGGAGAGAAGAATAGCTTCACACGGTGTCAGAAATATTACTATGGTCCCTTTTCAAGCCCGTGTATTATTATTGTAACTACAATTCAGAAAATTATTGCAACTGTCCATTAATTATTTTCTTGGCACCAAGAGCAGCCCCATATATACTGGCACGTTCTCAAATGTTATTCAGTGCTACGTACATATACATACGTGCATGTACATACAGATATATAAATATGTACATATCTGTGAATACATTTAATGTGTAAATTAGAAGGTATTTTCTTGCACAGGCTTCCAACGGTTAGAACAAATACATTCATAACGGGGCAATAATTTTATAAACAAGATTATACTATACTATTTTTACAGTAATAGGGAATTAATCTCTGACCCACAAAGTGTCTTTTTATTGCAGACTTCAGATCCACTGAATGACTGAATATATTTACATTCAAATGAAAATCAATAGTATGATACTACCTGCATGATGCATACTTATAAATTGGTGGGTTTAGTCCTTTGAAAAGCTCTAACATAGGTCCAATAAAAAAATCAAGATTTTGTTTCAGCATTAAAAAGAGTGGAGACCTGCCATGTGGAGAAGTGTGATGCCTGAAAAGCTACAAGCTGATTTAATTGTTTAAATTTCCCATTGAAAATATTGTGATAAAAATAAAATCTCAGTACAGAAAAGAAGGATGATACTCACCAGAAGTATTTAAAAATCACATACTGGAAATGAGGCAAAGCTTCAATTCTGATTTATAAGGATCTGTTCAGCTGTGAACAGGAAAAGTAAATATTATGACCTAATTAACTTTGCATAAATAGATGTAGCCCATTATGTGGAGGTCATTCAGCAAGAAAATGCATTTGTTATTACTTTGGTAGGAAAGAAGAATGTCCTGTTTAAAAATGTGTCTACTGAATTAGATATTTTCACTTTGTTTGGGATTGCTGTGTTAATTTATGAGGCTCCAAACTTGAAGCTGGCAATAGGGGTTTCATATATTTCTTTGAAGATGGCCAAACTGCAAGAGGTAGCTCATAAATTGTTGCCTCTGAGAGAAACAGTTAAGGCACTGGGAGAGATTTACAGGATAACTGCAATTGAAATTGTCAGTCCTACCAAGTCCTGAGAGACTTCCACGGACCTAAGCCTGTGAAGCAAGATCTCCTGGTAGAAGGCCTTCTGGACTTGTGCAATGATGTATCTAAATAAAGGAAGCAAGGTAATACCTTAAATACATCTCTGTCTCACAGCTCCAGACACTT
This sequence comes from Ibycter americanus, assembly GCA_035590275.1. Classification (NCBI taxonomy): domain Eukaryota; kingdom Metazoa; phylum Chordata; class Aves; order Falconiformes; family Falconidae; genus Ibycter; species Ibycter americanus. The sequence continues at coordinate 85,008,648 of JAVJGI010000050.1, read as the reverse complement.
GAGGTCACCACAGGGAGTTACGTAAAAGACTGAAAGTGTTTTTAAACCTCTGTTGCAAGAACAACGTGGCTTCAATTTGGAGCCATGAAGTAGAAATAATAGCTGCATCAAAATGAATGCCTCTATTGGTTAATGAGGGACATCATTTAGAGAACCTTCATTGTCATGCTCTACTTAATTAAAAAAAAAAAAAAAAAAAGAAAAAAAAAGAAGAAGAAGAACAAAGTGAGGCTCTTCTGTTGGCCAGCACTGTTGAGCCAGTGACTAAGGCCATACCCAGGGCCCAGGAAAGTACTTGCATATGTTCATTGAAGGTGATGGGGCTACTTACCTGTTCAAAGTTATGTTAAAGGTACACGTGTGTTTTCAAGTGTATTACTGACTTCAGGCTGTAGCAATGAAAGAAACAGTTTCAGGATAACCACAATGAAATGAATTAAAATCTTGTGCATGAATTTGAGGGGGCATGTCAGGTGGCCTCAATCTCCCCACCAATCCCCCAGCCTAATGTTTCTGGCTATTGCCTGGCTGTCGGCCTCCGAATATTAAGATGATTGCAGGCCAGCTCCTGCAGACATGCAGCACAAGACAAGTTCACGTGCTTTTTGTCCCTCACAATCTTTCTGTTGATACTCGAGCTACTTGTGCTGGAGTTCAGACAAAGTCGTCCCCCCCTGCCTTTCTTTTCCCTCTTTGTACTCTCCTTTGAATAGTTTCAGTTTTGTCATGCATTATTTAGAATTTTGGTTTAGGAAAGACGCAAGATTTTGGATGGAAACATGAGGATTTGGTACGTCTTCTGCTGCTCATTTTTGCATTGTAGCACCAGAATGTGAGATCTTGAGTGCTGACCGTGGTAAATACGTCAAAGCTTCACAGAGGTGACAGTGGGGAAATTACTTCTACATGACACTAGGTGGACCAAAAATGAGCTTTCTGGTTATACCCTTGAGTGATTTGCTCAGACATAGCCCCCTCTGACTTGAACGGGCACCAGCTGATCGTCCTGCCCTGGGTGCGGACAAAACTGCTTCCAGTTCTGGAGGAAACCCAGACGTTTGATACTCAGCACGCCACACACCAGGCAGAGGCTTGCAGGATAATTTCTTATTTGAATTCACCTTGTTTGGATTCTGATGAGAATCCAACTTTCGTTTAATTTTCTGCCATCAAGCTGGAGGCTCTCCTGGCTTCACCACTATTCAAAAACGTTAATTTCTCGGGGTGGTTGCAAGCAGCTTCCAGAGCCCCCTTTCCTAGGGCAGAGCCGCTGAGCGCAGGAGCCTGGGAGCCGGGAGCACCCAGGGCTGTAGCAGCTCTGGCAGCGGGATGGTGACCCTCAGGCCTGTCTGCTTGGGGCTGGGGATGCGGCTGCGGAGCAGATGCACATGTAAGCCACTCTGAGGCCAAGGGCTTCCAGGGTCTGAGGACCACTGGCCTCAGACAAACTCTCCGAGGACCCACATGCAGCCCAAGGTCTTGCGTTTGGTAAAAATCCAGTGGAAACAAAGTGTTTGTTTAAAAGCGGTAGGGTGGCTTTTTTCAAGGAAAATTTGTTTCCTTGTAAGATTTCCAACCTGTGCCACCGAAAAGCCCATTTAGGCCTTGATTTATTATAAATTCTTGGAACACACATCAAAAGTCTTCATGGATGGAGCTACCGCTTACTTTGAGGAGAATCTGTGTTGTATAACTGATTATATAACTAAATGTAATTACTTCTTCCAAAGTATACACAACAAAATCTCAGCATTTTTTGCCTATCGGTAGATCTTGGTTATTAGAGTTTATTTATGAATTTTCATCCATGCCAAGCATGATGTGACCAGGCCAGATGTTTTTAGACCTACCCCTAATTGAGGAATATCTAATAGCACAATTGCAGGTCTGTGTTCTGCGTAGTGAAAATCAGGCAACAGGAGCATGGGAAAATGTATCTCTTTCCCTCTCTGTTGTTTCTCTGCATGAGTCCAAGCGTGTATAGATTCTTTTATGCCTCTTCAGTTGGGGGAAACTATCAGAAGCAGTATGCAGTAGCATTAATTTCAATACTGGAAAACATTTCTGTCTCTCTTCCCACCATACCACACACCCCACTATGAGGTGGAAAGGTTACATGCATGACACAGGATCTTTGCGGTTCTGCTCTGAAAAATGAGTTAGTAACGATAACACCATCTCCCCCAACAGACCTACCCTCTGACTTCTTTAGATACGTGCTTGGATTGCTCTGATGATAAATACGTATGTCTCTTTAACAGGCTCATCTGTTCAGGAAGTGGCAAGAGGTCTGGGCTACAAAAACGTGACCCTTTGGGTGATTCTGCATCACCCGGGGAAGGAAGGATGCTCCAGATGCACGTCATTCTCCCAAGCGCCTGCTTGGGGCGACACAACCTGGTGTGTCAAGTGCTCTTCCTCCTGCGTGCCAAGTGCTTGGAGGGACCGCTGTGTTCAGACTGCTACCTGTGGCACAGGAGGGGCAGCTCTCCCTGCTGTGACAAGGACTGGGCTCTTGGGATCACAGGCAAGTGAGTCAGCTTATTTTTTTAAGAAGTAATTTATGATTCAGCTTCCTAAGCCGGTCTGAGCTGGCACTGTTGAAGGCCAGCTTTGGAAATGCAGGAGGTGGCTGGCTGCGTAGTATTTCATTGGCCTGAAAGAATCATCCAGCTAAATGTTTGGTGAGAGCTGAGCTTCAGAATATCTCGCAGTGAAATGTTTAGCTTCTTTAAATGACAGCCTTTGAATTAGTCTTTGCAAACTGAGCCCAGAGTTTGTTTGAAGGTAACTGGTATGTCACGCAAAGCGAGTATGCTGGAATGCAATACTGCAAGCTGAAGCTGGGGAGGCATGCTCATATTTGGAAGGCTGCGAAAACCAGACAGAGAGCAGACGCGCTTAGAGAGAATTCATGATGAAGCTGGTGAACAAGGAGTGAGCAGCACCGCGTTGCTCGTACGGTCGCTCAGGGCTTTCGTTGTTACTCATTAGTAACTCCTGTGACTCAGAAGGCAGGAAGATGCAGCCTCCGATAGAGGCAATGCCCCAAAGTGAATGTGAACTTCTGGTTGCTTCCAGGTTATTTATCAACTGACCCCTTGTCCTCCCCTTCTTGAACACGCCACACTCCTAGATTTTCACTTTCACACCCTATGTGCAAGTGAAAACCAAAGTGTGTCAAACATAAACATGTATTTCATCAAAAGCATAGCAACATTAAGGCTGACAAGTGACGAGGTACTTTTTCAGCAGTTGCAGATGTTAAAGACAAAGCCCAAATCCTCATCCAGATCCTCATCCAGGCCTCATGCAGAAGTGGAGGTGTTCAGACCACCCAAATTTAGCCACCCAACTTGGCTAGTTAAGCTAGCCAGCTAGGCTTTCCAGGTTCCCTCTGGAGTCAATGGAAAAAGAGAGGGGGGGAGAGAGAGAGTCTCACTTCCAGGAGCAATTCCGTAAGCCTGTGTCAGGCTCCTGTTCTGAATTGCCTCTAGGAGAGCTTCTCTATTCAGGGAGTTTTTTTAAGGAGGCAAGCCAGGTCACTTAACCAGCTAGGCTGGGTGCCTAAATTCAGTGCTCTGAAAATACCTCTTGTTGTGCCGTGGAAAACACTATCACGTACCTTTGCATCTGTACACAGGATCCCACGCAGCCACAAAAACCCAGTCCATTTTCCTGCTTGGCTCTGATTTGTGTGTGTGCTCCCCATCTATCCGGAATTCTTTGTCCCTCTTTGCCTTGCACCCCAGAAGATCCACAAGTCATCTGCTTAGGAACTGGGAGATATCATTCACCCACAGTGTATGTGCTGCCTGGGAGGAGGGGTTATTGTCCTTTATTCGATTCCTTTATGACTTTCTACAGAACAATATCGTGGTATCCCATCATAAAAATATTTATAGCTGTAACTGTCTGGCATCACAGAGCCTTTTGGAAATCTCCCGATCAGGCAGGAGTCTGCTGGAAGACGGTGAGTTGGTCGAACTGAAATGCTCTGTTGAAATAAGTAAATTTTGTTGGTGTTTCTAAAGGAAAGCAGGCAAAGTGACGAGCTGCCTGGCTCGCTGGCGGGTCAGCCAGCAGGCAGGCAGGTCCTGAAAGACTTTGTCTGTTTTGCCAGAGCCGCTGCGATGCCAGCTTGTCACCGTGACGCTGAACATAAAGAGTTAGCAACTCCTTGGGATTTATCACAAAGTGAAAAATCTTTTTCTGGTTAGTTATGAGCTACCTAAAATTGTTTGTTGGTTGTTGTGAGTTTTTTTTTTTTTCTCTTCCCCCTCCTCCCCCTTCTTCATTACTAGGGAAAACCAGTTCATCTGAGGATCCATTGTTATGGTTTGTTTTGTTTTCCCTCCCCCTTGTTCTAGTGCCTCAATTATTTCCGATCTGCATGTTTATTGTTTGGAAGCAAACTCGCTTTCCTGCTCTTTCACTCGATACTTCCTTCCAGAAGGTCTATCTTTCTGGCACTTGGAGAATGTGATTTCAGCTCCAGCCTTGCCAACAGATGAGCTGCAGGCAGCTGCTGCTAACTCTGCTGCTCTCAGCTTCGCAGGACATATTCAGACACAGCAAGGAAGGAAGGAATCAAGCATAGACCTTGGATAGCTTTTCTTAATCCAAGAATAATTTTTTAAGGGACTTTATATAGAGCTGAATCAGGTAAGGGAAAGGAGAGGACAGGGACAGCGTGGCAGAGCAACCGAAGCAGTTGGCTCTGGAGCCAGAGAACTGAGTCTCTGCAGACACATCCCGTGGGAAAGGGATACCTGGCCATCCAAGCTGGGGGATCGGAGCCAGCCCAGTGTGACGACAACACCCCTGTCCTGTCTGCTGCTGGCTGCGCAGTTGGTGTGCCTTGGCCACAGTAGCATGATGGAGCCACAGGGCTCAAGCAGGGATTTGTCCTGGGCCCGTGTGACTCCGTTGACAACCAAGCCAAGCCATTATATATCGAGTTACGGCTTCCCGTGTAGCCTGGAAGAGGGAAAGCTGGCCAGGACGCCCGTATTTTTCTTGAAATCTCCACAAAGTGCGTCACTTGGACATTAAGAACTCTCCAGAGACGAGAGCAGGAGATGTGGTGCCACGCTGAGGCCAAAATATACAAAAGCCCATGTTAGATACCATTTCAGTGCAACATAACCAGTGTTTCTTATCTGAAGGAAGGTTATTTGCCTACCCTTCCGTCAGGGAGCCCATCTCACTGGCTGTTGTAAAGTATGAGGAGAACCACCTTTACTAGGAGGATCCCAAGTGTGTTTTGGGGGGCCAAACAGCAAAAACCCTGCCCCTGTTCTGTCTCTCACCCTGGCCCTTGCTCATCTCTTAGTGAAACGATGTAAATGTGTCCAGGAAAAGTGTTGACAGCTGTGTATCTGTTATGCCTAGCTCAACATGCAACTTTATTATCTGCGAGTCATTATTTTTTTGATTGTGTTCTCTCTGCCAGGAATTCAAGGCAAGAAAATCCATTTCAATCTGAATAAAATGACAGGCTACCCCAATTTAGTGGAGATCTCATCAGTTCACCCAGGCGGGCAGTGCTAGAAAATTATTCAGGGACAGGTGCCCATAATAAATCAGCTTAGGCATTTGTGCCTTCGATGCATTTGTAATGATGATGGTGATATTATATACGTGCAGAGTACCTTTCATCGAAAAGGCTTCCACACTTTGCAAACGATATACAACACATAATGTTAAATCTGTGCAACATGGAAAGACTTGCTTTTTTTTTTTTCTAGCAGCCTTGATCTAGAAGCCTCAAAAATACCAATGGATTCTTGTTTAAACAGGAGACCTTCCAAAAAAAAAAAAAAAATCCTCTCTGATGCGAGATAAATTCATTGCAATCACATGCTTTCGGACTTGCGAACCAAGCATATTCCAGCCTCCGCCCCAGGAAGCACTTAAGCGCACACTAAACTTGGCAAATGAGCACAGTTTGGCTGATTGCAATGCATTAGCTGAAGAAAAGCGTGTGCTTAAAGGCTCCCCAGACCAAGACTAGGAAGCTTTTTCTTGAAAATTCAAACCATCATCGAAGAGGGAGGAGAAGCAGGGAGTCTGTTCATTGGTTCTCAAATTTAAACCTATTGGCTGCAGTTGTAATTAAAGAAAAATGCAACAAATCTTGGCAGGCAAACCCCAGTTTGCTGTGCTGGCTGGAAATACTTACACTTTCATCCTGAAAAGAAATATTCTGAATGCATTAAGGCTTTGTGTGTCACCCTGCTTGTGTGATGTGAAGTGGAGAGCATGCACCGAGCCGGGGCTGGCTCCCCACCGTTTTGCCATCCTCTGTTTTTTGGTGCAAGCCGATGCGTTCCAAAATCAGGTTGATGTTGAGCCCTGAGGGTAAATCATCTCAGGTACGAATGAGTTAGCAGAAGTTAATTTTAGCAGCCCCGTCGCCCTCCACAGCTTTGCATACGTTACAAACAGGAGCAGTCAAGTCTCCTGAAGGAGCTGCATCATCCCACCGTAAGAGAGAGCCCGTCAGCAAGGTGATGGGCTCCTTGGGACGGGGCACCACGTGGGGCAGGAGTGCCTCTGCTCAGTGCAAATACAGCCTATATCATATACATGGTGAGAAAGGAGATATCTTCTTAGCCTCTGTTTGCAGCCCACGCCCACGGGGTGTGATCGCGGCTCACAGAGCCATGCAGGAGCGGTGGGAGGTGGGAGCTTGGGCAGCGGCAGCGGTGGCAGGGTGGTGGTGAAGGCGCTTGCCCTCTACTGCTGCCCGCACCAGTGCGCTTGCTGCTTCCACTGATGAACAAAACCATTTAGCGTTGGCACGCAGCACCACAAGCTGTGCAGGCTATCCCGTGTGGGGTGGTGGAGCCACTGAGGAGGTGCAGTAAAGTGAATTTAGCCGCTGTTCATTTGAGCAGCTATGTGTTTGCTCCTTCTCGTCAACAGGAACCAGAGGATTTCATTCCCATTTTTGAAGGACGAACCAGCCCCCAGATCTTTTCCATCTCTAGGAGCAGGAGCGAGGAATACATCACCAGACTGAAACCTCAAGAAACTTTCAGTGAGCAATATGCAATCCCAGCCCAGGGCTTGGCTAGAGCCTCAGCCTGCTGCCTCCGCTCCCACCAAAGCTATCCTGATCCTGGGGGACACTCCTCAGCCAAGGTGCTGACATTGTGTGACACCCACTGTGCGCTGAAAGACCGATTCAGGCAACCTGCAGCTACTTTTCGTGAGAAACTCCCCTTTTTGCAGCATCCCGCTGCTGCATTCCCACGTGAAACCCAGTGTGTGGCCAACCTCTCCCCTCACCGGTTAGCCTCCAGGTATGCCTCCCTTTAAAAAACTTTTGGCCCCATGGTTTAATATTTCTGAGCGTAGGAATGGATGTAACTTCACAGCTGCACATTTTTAATAGGTTTGGATTTACGGCAAGTAGTTTTATTTGGAGAGAAATACAAAAGTCACTGGCGTTTGGCTGAGGATAGACGCGGTCTAAAGCAACTTGGATTTTCTCATAGCACCAAGCTACCCAACGTAAACAGATCTAAAAAAAGCCTACGAGAAACACGAACGTTTTCTCTCTGAAGGCTTCTTCAGCGCAGAACTTGTAATTAAACAACAAAGATGCGCTGATAAGCTTGTGTCACCCACTTGACACACGCTGATAATTCAGACTCACCCAAACATTAATACACACAGATGTAGGAGGCTAAATTTGGAATAGCCTGAGTACAGTTTTTTAGAGTGCTTCACCAGCGCACATCAAATACACACTGTTGCCAGGATGTGAGTCAAGCATCATTTTTAGCAGTCAAGCTGGACCCATCAAATGTCTGAAAAAATCAAACTTGCATGGAATTATTTTATGAAGCTGCATAAGATTAAAACATTAAAGCAACTAATTGGCGAACAGTTAAATCACAAGCAGTATTTCCTTGGTTCTCAGTGAGCTTGCAACTTTTGTGGCCAAACACGTGGTGATACTAAAGGCATGGGTTTTACAGAAATGTTTATAGGAAAAGGAAAAAAGGAGGAGGAAAATGAAAAAAAGAATCACAGAATCTGTACTTGAACCTAGAACATAATGCACCATCTTTCACCTACCTGCACGAAGAGCGAGGGCTCCTTAGGCCTTGTTCGCAACAGGCAAGCACTCTCAGAAGCACGAGGCATCCAAATTCCATGGGAAAACAGAGCTTGTGGCAGGACTGGCTGCACTCCACTGTGCAGGTAACGTGGCCGAGGAGGATGGGCATGCAGCTTTGCACCGGGAGCTGACCTTCCTTCCCCCCTTCTGGGAAAGGGCCACTGCCCTTTTTTCAGAAATAAGAAATGAGGTAAAATTAGTCCCAAAAGTTGTAACTCTCACTGAAGATGTTTAAGATTAACCCTCAAGTGCCAATAAATGTACATACACTTCTGTATATTGTATTATACAATATATTATATATATTTTTTAAATATATGGATAGATATAAAATGTGTGTTATAAGTGCACATGCACTTGTAATAGGCTGGGACCTGAGATTTACAGGTGTCATCTAGGCAATGGAATAGCTAACTCTGAAGTTACTATATGCAAAAATGCATAAATAAAAATGCATATATGCAGATGTATAGGAAGTGTTCACTGATTGGCCACAGATCTACTATTGAATTTGACTTAGTATTAATCTAAATCTAACTAGATGGCTTTGAAAAAAAAATATAATTAAAAACTAAAGGATGCATCTTTGTGATGAATCCATTTCTCCAGGATATGGTTTAAATTTGTTGTTCTAACTCCATATATATTCCTGTTGCTGAGCCAAGACAAACTCACAGAATTAACTCAGTGAATTTTTAATATTCTGTTCAAAAGAATGAGGGCCATAGAAAGCTGGCTTTTCTCAGGGCTGGCACCAGCACAAAACATTATGGTATCATGCTGATTTCATGAGTGTCATTGTATTAAACTGTGAGCATCACATCAACAAAATAACCCAAAATATCTAAAAACTTGTTCTGGAGAGAATGCTTCAGAAATTGATGGCTTGTACAGCTATTCAAAACCTTTTATCACTATTTTCCTTTTTTTTCTTTCAAAAGCATTTATCTGAAAGAAGTATGTAGCAGGATGGAGGGGGAAAAAAGTGAATCCTTTCTATGATGGACTGGAGCTCTGTCTTCAGTGCAGGAAATTTTAATCCAGCTTGTTATATTACCTACAATTAGGTCAATATCCACAAGTATCAAAAAGGTGCTGGAGAAGTAGGTTTGCCTGAGAAGTCAGACAAGGCTTCAGTGTCGTCCACACTGCAGAGGCATGAGGTAACCCTGCCCGTGCAGAAGGTCCTTCCTCATTTTCTGCGTGGAAAAGAGCACTTGCCAACAGAGCCTACGGACGGCTAAGTGCCTCCCTTAGTGCTCGCAGCAGCATGATCTCCTGTTGAACTGCTATGCCATCTGGAGAACTTGCGGTATGTACGTGGTATCCCTTCCCTGAGAGTTATCTGGCTTTGCTCTCAGGACCCGGAAAGATTTTGTAGTAATTTATGGGCTTTATATTTACTATTAAACATGGATGGTCTCTCTGACGTTATTTAAATCTTTATCACTTCGCCGCATGCGCAAAATGTGTTTTCTCTCGTCTCCTGCTTTCTGGGGCGCAATACAGAATATTTCCCCAAAAGCTATGCAGCCCTGAGCCACCTGCCGGATTCCCATGTATTATAGTATTTTCGGCCAGCTGCTGTGGTAGCTGTTCATGCCAAGGGCAAAAATTCCCCTGCTCCGGTTTTAGCTTTCGTGCAGTCCAGAGCCTGCTTTCAGCCGAACTGCGAGCGTAAAGCCTGAGCAGGAGAGAGTTGAAAGAAAAGGTCAAACCTCTCAGAGCCCGTAACCAGCTGGTGGAGCCCAGGTATCGTGTCCTGCTCCGGGTGTCGGTGTGATGCACCCCCTTCCTCCCCTCTCCAGTGCTCTGCCCCTGCCCTTTACTGGGGGCCTTCTAGGCAGAATAGCAAATACAGTAGTGATCCCAGAGATTTTTGGCAGCAAGTACTGAAGTGGCTGATTGCTGGGAGCTGGTGTGGTACCTCTGGCTGGGCCACTCTTAACCCCAGCTCTGCCAGGGACACACCGCTGAACTGGGTGAGTTGGAAGGTTTTCCCATTTTAAGAGCTAATGCTGGCCTTGCCACGCTTTTATCTTTTTTTTTTTTTTTCTATTTCCCTTTTTTCTTTTTTATTTTTTCTTCTTTTATAATTTTTTCTTTTCTTTTTTTTTAAAAAAAACCTTTTTTTACTTTGCAGTTGGATATCAAACAGGCTTTTATTAATGTTTTTTCTGGTGCCTAGCAGTTCTAAATAGTTTGTAGTTTTCTGGTGGACCCATCACTTCCTTGTCAGAGTCTTCAGAGATATTTGGGAGTGTTTAGAAAACAGTAACCTACTTCCAAGTGACCATTTGTTTTGGGTGCCCAGTTCAAAACATATGCAGGGTATGGGGTTTTGATTCTTCGGAAATTCCTGACATTCCCTACAGGAAGTCAGATGTCTCAGATGGGACATCCAAGATCATTGGCTGCTTTTCTGAAAGGAAAAAAAAAAAAAAAAAAAGTCACGCCACGGTGCTCCAGGAATATGTTTAATCATACTCATGTCCACAGCACAGGAGAAATGCGATCGCTGCCTAAACAGCTTGTTTCTGCAAAGTGCTGATACAAAGGAAGGCCATAATTAGTGGCTCTGTAGGCACTGGCAGGAAGCATCGTAAACATGCACATGGACTTCCTTCTCGAAACTGGTTTGGATCTGAGCAAAGTCATCTTCTGTGCTGAGCTAACACAGCTTGGTGGTCATTTCCATTTTCTGATTTCAGAAAAAGGTACAACAGTCCAGGAAAAAAAAGAGAAATCCAAGTGGAGGAGGTAGATGAACAACTCTATGGGGAAAAAAAACCCACTCTGATGAAAAATTTGTTGAAATTGCTGGGAAGAACCTCTCTGGATCCCTGCTCAGGAGGTGGAAATCCTTACCTCTTACTGCAGGAAAGCCGAAAGGGAAGATTGTGTTCAGCCACTGGAAAGGTCCAAGCGGAGATGAGGATAACTGTGAAAAAGCAACTTACTGCCACTGGTAGCTGGAGAGGCTCTGGTGTTGTAGGGCTGGGCTCCCACCAGCACAGCTGGGAGCTGTGGAGAGGAAATGCTAGAGAGGTAATGCATTCTGGCAGAGTTTTACATACAATTTCTTTAGCATCTCTGAATTTTGCAGGGTGTGGAAGGTCTGAAGGCAGCCTGTGTGGGATTCCTGTTCACGAAGTTGTGAGGAAAAAGTGACACACCTTATACTTACTGGAAAAAAGTCTTTCTGACTGCAGAATTAGAAGATTCATGGTAGTAATGCTTCAGTCTGTGATACCGTATATTGAGATAGTCATGGGTAGCTCCTGAAAAATTACAGATTTTGTAATGAATTACACTTGCATTGACTCAGGTAGCCTTAACTTCTGAGCAGAGGCCTAGGCTGCTCTTCCATTGACCAGAAAGCAGATAGAGAGGTACCACCCACAGCTTCACTTGCTTTCTAGGGTCTGTACAACAAGGACCTGAGCGGTCAATGCCCGCTGGGTCTGCTCAGCCGTATCCGCCCTGGAGGGAGGATGGGAGCTGCGGGGCAGAGCTGACCCAAGGGCACGTCCAGCTGTTCATTTATCTATTGATTTTTTTTCAAAGCCTAAACGGCCAAATTTCACGTAACACAGTGCCAGTTGAGTGCCTTCTCGGAGAGGTGGCATAGATGGGGCTTTTTACACAACAGGAAAATTGTAAATTCATTTTGACTGGTGAGCAACAGATTGCAGCAGTGTGTGCGGTCACAGTAAAACTCCACAAAAGGAAAGGATGCCTCTGCTGTTGAAGGGTTAATGGCCTGTTCCTTTTCAAAGTGGCTATTGAAATGGGCATCTTCCTGCTTGCTGTTGGGAATTGTTTAGGTGGCCCACTGACTCAGAGGCTGAGTGGGTGCTCTGCAGCTGGGCAGAGGAGATTAGGGGCGTGTGGCTGTGAGAGCAGGACGGGGCCCCGTGTTGTTCTCTCATTCTTGTTTTTCAGGCCTTTCCCTCTCAGTAGATCTCCCTCAGCATTTTGCAGGTCGAGCTCTTTGCCCCATCTGCAGTAGCTGTGGGGACATCCTTTCTCAGGAAGCAGTGAGGGTTAAGGAAGCTTGAGCGCTTGAACTGCGAACACACATGGTGTCTTTTTCTTCCTTGTGGATATGTTAATCCAAACAACCTAATAAAGAGCCAAGCCAGTTCTCACATATTTAATTGTCTGTCTTATTTGGGTTTTGTTTTGGGTTTTTTTGCTCTGCAAGTCTGAACAACTGGTCCTGCTCATTCTCACTGTTTTCCTGTTTGTGCTGGTCCTGGCTTTTTCCTGTGAAGCATCTCTCCCTTATGAAGTAAGTGGTTCTTTAAAGGGAATTCTTCAGCAGAAGCGCAAGGGCAAAACCCCCCTGATCTTTTGCCTTCATAAGCAAAAAGAAATTCCAATGGCAATTCTCAATAAATTCTTCGTTTTTGACCACTTCTTCCATCTGATGTTTCCTTGTGTCCTTCCCTTCATAACTCCCCCAACCTAGCTGTGATTTATTAAATAAATGCCAAAGCATTGTATTCTTCTCGTACAGCCAAAAAACCCCAGTGCCTAATGTCCTAATGACTATCTTCCTCAAGTGTGATACTTTAGAATAGTATTTGTACTACACAGGAGCAGAAAACTCTCTCAGAACACCTTTGGAAGTGGGCAGATTTTTCCATCAATTTCCACAGGCTCTGGATCAAACCCAAAAGACGTCTCTCGGCTGCAGTCATGGCTAACAGGCATAACAAACTCATGGCCAACTGGGCTGGCTTCTTTGGGGAAATGTGTTTAGTCAGAGTATATCTGAAAGGTAACACACCTGCTTTCATCTTGCCAACCTCCAAACACAGGGCACGGAGTGGGGCATGAACACGCAGAGCTGCATTTTCACAGCAGGCTTGGGATTCTGTGGCACCCTTGCCTGGAGTAGGATTTCACTCCATCGACACTCCTGCTAGTTTTGCTAGAGCTTTCTGCGTGAGGAGCTAAAGGACATGAATAAGGTTGAAACACTGGTTCTTCATCTGTGTTTTGGATGTGTATGGCAGGACCCAAACGTCACGGAAGAAATCATTAGCACAGAATGATTTAAATTGGAACAGACTTCTGGAGGTCAGCTAGTCCAAAAAGAATGACTGGGTAGCATTTTGTTGTTCAGTTTTACCTTTGACTTTCTATTATTTTCCCAATTTCTAGGAAAACTCAGGTATCCCATTACGGGGATATATTACACAAATTAATCAGAGCTTACTCCCACCTGATCACACAGCCCACTCATGAGATACCTTAGGTTGGGAACGCAGCCAAAAAAAAGCAGTTTCTGTCTTGATGAACCCATCAAAATACACGTGAATAAACTGACTCCTCCACCAGAAAGTAAGTTGAGGGTTGGGGTCCTCTCAGAAATTCCAGGTAAAATGATAATAATATTAATTGCAAAAATTAGTAGCAGTTCTGTTACTGTGTCCCACGTGTGATGCCAAATAACAGAAAGCCCACCTCATCTGGAAACCAACAGACCTTGCAGTTGATATTCTCTAAGTTTTAGTAAGGATGAGCAAAGCCTTTTGTTGCCCTACTTAGCATGTATCATTAGAAGGCTGCTCTTAGTTACACTGGCGCAGCCCGGGGCTGTCAGTGGAGTTACACTGGTATACCTGAAAGGTGTGTGACCTCCGCTTCTTCTCAGACCTGCTTAAAAACACTAAACCCTCCAAATGGCAAGTGTAGCCCCACATCTCAGACTTCTGTTCGAGTGCTAGCTTCTGCTTGCCTACTGGCAGGATTTGCTCCTCTGCAGCCCAAACATTCCTGGGCAGGAAGCTTCGTGTCTGCCCAGCCTGTGGTTTTTCTGATTTGTATATGAAGTACTAGAGGGACTAACTGGTTTGATGGATGAGAGGTGTCAAAGTTAGACCATATGGCCTCTTTGGTCTCTGCCCATGTCTGTGAATACAAGCAAAAATATGCTGGAATTTTTCTCCCTTTGGAGTTTCTTTCAGGGATCCCATTACAGAGTGTGCTTTTGCAGAGCCTATAATAACGGACAGGCAGTGAAAACAAATCCTTGGTGTTTAAAGTTGGCAGCTAGAGCGTGCCTATACAAAGGGTTGTATGTGAACTAAGCTTTCTTCTCGGGCTGAGTGACATGACATCAGCTGAGGATGCAGCTCTTGTAGCCTCCCTCCCACCCCAGGCTCCGGACACTCCAGTCTGACACTCCAGTCTTAGTTCAATCAACGTCTTTGGTGCCTTAGGTCAGATTTTTTTATCATAGTTAGATCTGTCTCATGCGGATAGTGCAAGACAGCCAAAGAGTATGTAAAGAAGTTTATAACTAGCTGCCTGACTTCCAGTGCTGATTAACTGCAATGATTAAAATGATTTGCATCTTTTTTAGAACAGAATGAGCCTTCCTGAAATACAGCAAGAAGCAGCCCTGCCCCTAGACCTTAGGAGAGCTGTGGTGGTAGCAAGTGTGGAGGCACATCCTCAGAGATGGTAGCGTACACCTTCTTCAAGGGACTGAAATCTGTGGATCTAGAAAATGAATGTATGTAAACCCTGATGTGTTTGTTATTATAGTTTTGAGGCTTGGAAGCAATGAAGTAATTGATGTATCAGAAATTGCCAGACTGGCTCACAGTGATCTGACTTTTCCCATGGGACAGTGGCACCTTTTCCTCTGTTCTGATAGTTGTACTACAACAAAAGAAGGGAAAATAGGTATGTACATATTATTTAAATGTTAATTTAGCAGAGACTCAAATATTTTGATTCTTATGAATCAAGGGCTGAGGAGATGTTCAGCGCTAACATGAGGAAGGGCCCAGGGACTGAGGCAGGATGCCTGCTGTGAGATTGAGCTGAGCAGTGCTCCTCCTGCTCCAGAGGAAGACAGGCTACAAAATATCTGCAAGAACACAAGGAAAATTCATCCAAGGCTGTGCCAAGCCTCTTCTGCTGTCTCCTGAGGTTGTCTTTGCTGAGAGCAGAAGTGAGGGGTCCTGCCAGAAGCAGCAGCTGAAGCTGTAGAGCACACCAATGGGTTGGTGTGTGCTGCCAGCGGGCAGGGAGGACTGGGGAGTCTGCTCCACTTCGTGCTGTGGGAGGGAAGTGGTGAGGGGGGAGTTGCACCTTAGCACAGGTGTTTGAATGTCATCTTTGCTGTGTTCCCCTGCCTGCTGCTTGCACAGGTGTGCCGCACCTATACCAGCCTCTTCCCGGTGAAGGAAGAGCTCAGACACAGGAGGCATCTGTGGACATCTTCCTGTGTATACATAGAAAAACAGGTTGTTTTATACCACAGAAATTCAGTAAGGATATATTTGCACTGGCTGTCATCTTCATTAGCCCAACCTGTCTCCAACCTGCACGCCATCTCCACAGAGGATTGAATTCCAAGAGAGAAAAGGGATATGAAAGAGAACTGCATGTGTGTAGATTAATAAGAACAGGTCGAAGTATGGAACAGTTGAAGAGAGAATATCTAATGCTTAACTCCCATTTCATGCAAAAAATAAGCCATGCTTCATGGGCTTTCCTGTGGATCCTCAGCAGTGGCTGTGAACTGGCCGCTACAAAGATACCACCTTAGTGTAATGAACACTGGCCCATAGGATTTTGCTAATGTGGGAGCAGGCATCATGCTGGGACAGAAGGATTAATTGAGCTCTTTAGAATTCCCTTTGATCTGCACCAGAAATACCCAATGTAATACCTCTGACCTGATTATATTTTAAACCTCAGTACCTCAAGCATTTGGACTCTGCACTGTCCTCCCAAAAGGCAAACGCAAGCTCAGTACTTTCTGGGGTTTTGCTTGTATCAGCTCCTTTATTTTACCACTTAACTCTTACCTGGCCAGTTTGGTGCTGCTTAGTGTACCACAGAGCTTGGTGTTTTCACTTGCAGAGATTGTCATTTGTGATAACTCCATCCATCACTTTGGCACTTACCCAAAAGATACAATTAAATCACTATTAAGGCACTGGGACTCTGGAACACTGATCTTTCACAGATCATTTCATCAAAAAGCTCAAATAACTAATTGCTTGTAAAAAGGATGAGCCAAAGCTTCTGGTGGATATATATGCATGTGCATAAAAATGAAGTGTGGGGGATTCTCATGCTTTCACAGGCAGAATTTTAAGGCTCTTCTTTTGCAAAGGGTTAAGCATATAGTTAAGTTCATGTGTGTTTGCATGCTCTTAGCTGTTCCACTAAAGAAAAAAGGAGGAAAAAAACCCCTCAATGGAATATTTTCAGTCAGGTCTAATGATTTAAAAAAAAAATATCACCGGCCTTTCACCTCTTCAAGGTTTTCAAGCAGAAGTATTCAAATCGGTCAGCTTCTGCTACAGGAAACTATGCACAGAGCTGCGTAAAATAATTTAAAAAAACATATATATAAGGAGAAAAGACTTCAACAAGTAAAAAAGGTATCTTCATTTAAACTTTACAGAAATTAAGGCATGGTCCATAAAACGTCAGTCTTTACCTGTTCTTGTAGTTCATGTAGTTAGGAGCGTATCTTCAGTGGTTTTTACATAAGTAATAGAAAGATCTAAAATATGTTACTCTCCATCCCACCAGGTGGAGAATCCTTAGGTATGTTTTTGCTACTTCATAAATGTATTTTACTTATTAGAGTCCAAAGGCAACAAGTGGCCCTAATGATACTTACTTTTCCATATAAATGAGAAGAGATGTTTACTCTGAACTTACATGTGTGTACTCACGTGAAGGACATATTCCCTTTCACAGTGCTTGCTTACACAGGACACGCTCTGTGCGCGTAAGCACATACACCGGCAGCAGCGCACAAAGGGTGGAAGCAAACACACACAGAGGGTGTTTTTGAGATGCCAGTTGTTAGAGCTACAGCCTTTTGGAAACCTGGCAACCCTACGCTACACCTGACTGATCTGTTTTTGCGATGGAAGTTCTGCTCGGGTGCCTGAACCTGATGGTGGTGTCTGCTTTGCATCCACAGCTTGATTATGATCACAAAAACAATGCAACGTGTTTACGTGTGTGAGTATGTGCATAATAATACAATTCAGAGCACATACATTGCAACCTTTCTGTAAAGCTCTTGCCACGTGACTGGGAGTTGATATACCTGTCACAAGAATGCACTAGGCATCACAACATATAGTTTTTGAGTGCTGCGCTCAGTGACAAACGAAGAAAGAACTAGTCCTGGTCCCATTGGGGTTGT
This sequence comes from Ibycter americanus, assembly GCA_035590275.1. NCBI lineage: Eukaryota > Metazoa > Chordata > Aves > Falconiformes > Falconidae > Ibycter > Ibycter americanus. Next base: position 84,991,315 of record JAVJGI010000050.1, on the reverse strand, counting down.
CATTAAAGAAATGGTTCTCCCCACTCGGAACAGGAAAACTGCCAGTATCTCCTGTGACTTGTTGCTGTTTAAAGGTCTTGTACTTGATGTGGGGCATCAGGAAAGATGGGGAACTTGGGAAATAATTCCTTAAAATTATTTTTAGAAAAGATGGGGCTGAATTGCCGGCTTTGATTTCTCTTCATAAGGGAGGAATCTCCAAAGTTGCAGGAGGTGCGTCAGCCCTCTGAGAGGAGAGGGAGTCAGAGCTGATGGAGACTTGTACCACCTCTGTGCAACTTTGCAGGTCTGCTTTCCAAAGGGCCTTGTAACTCTTCTTGTTTAAGGGCAAGCCCGCAGGTGCAGTTGTAGAGAGACATCCATACTCCTAGTCAGCAAAGCATAAGCCATTCAATGCCTTTCTGACTGCAAGCTGCCATTTTTTGTGTTCAGAGTGAATGAACTAATGTGAGGACTGCGTTGGGTTCTACCAGAGCATGTAGCCCATCTGAGGGCACTTGTTTCATGTCCTGATAAATAGCATGAGGACATGCAGAAATATTTAAGGGTACAAGACCAGCTATAATATTTTAGGAGCACAGTGCAGAGTGAAAGGAACCAAAATTAGTGCAGCCTCATTCACAGCAGTTTGTGGCAGAGACCCCTACCCCAAACCCCGGTGACAGTTGATTGCAGTAGACAAAAACAGAGCAAGGACATGACTTAAAAAGCCATGACTGAGGGTCTACTGGTCAGGTTTGCTCCTGGGCTTTCTTACAGTGATACTATTTTCTTGGGGCACGTGTTTATAGTATCCTCATCAGGCCTTGTCCAAGCCACTGTGTCTTAGACATGACACAAGCCAGGATAAAATATCACTGTCTGCACCTTGGAGTGGAGATAGACCTTCCATCAGCCAGAAGCAAAAGCATTGTCTGTTCTTTATCTGTCCCTCCATGAGGATGCGCTGTGCTTGTGCATGTGGTCTCCTTGTTCAGGCTACTCTTGTGTCTGGTGTTCTCAATTCTGTGCCTCGGTTCAATTCCCAAACCAAGGTTTGAACTAATTCCTCAGCATACTCATGCCTCACTGCACTATGTGCACTGGCTACATCTTTTAAGACATCTCTGAGACAGGTTAAAAGACTTATTTTGAAAGCTTTCCCTTCATGCATGGAAGACTATCCACCTTTAAAGCATTTCATGGTGGGCTGACCCAGGGATAGCAATTTTCCTTTACATTATCTTCAGGTCTCACTGTAAGTCAGGCAAATTTTAAGATAAATTTAAGACTATTTAAAACTTCTTTTTTGATTTATTCAACTTTACAGACTCGTTAAGACCAGTCTAAACCCAAACCCTTCCCCTGCAAGGCTTTCAGATGTTTTGTTGCTACAGGATTTCTGGTTCATAGAATTGTAGAATAGTTTAGATTGGAAGGGACCTTTAAAGGTCACCTAGTCCAATGCCTCTGCAATGAGCAGGGACATCTTCAACTAGATCAGGTTGCTCAGAGCCCTGTCCAACCTGGCCTTGAATGTTTCCAGGGAGGGGACATCCACAACTTCTCTGGGCAACCTGTTCCAGTGTTTCACCACCCTCCTCAGAAACAATTTCTTCTTCCTTATATCTAGTCTGAATCTGTCCTCTTTTAGTTTAAAACCATTACCCCTTGTCCTGTCACAACAGGCCCTACTAAACAGTCTGTCTCCATCTTTCTTATAAGCTGCCTTTAAGTACTGAAAGGCCACAATAAGGTCTTTCCAGAGCCTTCTCTTCTCCAGGCTGAACAACCCCAACTCTCTCAGCCTGTCCTCACAGCAGTGGTGCTCCAGCCCTCTGATCATCTGTGTGCCCCTCCTCTGGGCTTGCTCCAACAGGTCCATGTCCTTCTTATACTGGGGGCCCCAGAGCTGGATGCAGTACGCCAGGAGGGGTCTCACCAGAGCGGAGCAGAGGAGCAGAACAACGTCCCATGACCTGCTGGCCATGCTTCTTTTTATGTTATCCAGGATATGGTTGGCTTTCTGGGCTATGAGTGCACATAGTTAGTTGTTTAGTTCCAAACTGGAGAGCTGTCCGTCTCACTGCTGACCTGAGGTGAGATTTCATCCTTTGTCTTCCCTTGCCCTCTCCCCTGGAGCCACAAATCTTCTTTGCTTAAAAGCTTCACGTGCCTTCCCTTCCTGATGTTACTAGCAGCCAGCCTGGAGCCCCGATCCCAAGAGCTATTCTTGCAGCCCCTGTGACTCAGGTGTGGTGCAGTGGTCCCACAGCACAGATGTCCCCCTACAGCCGCCTCCCATGTGTCTACCCTTTTGCTCCCATTAAGGCCAGCCAGTTTCCCTCCTGCAATACAGTTGTCCTGCAGGATGCTCTGACTCCCTCCCTAATGTGCCTGGTAACTGGCACAAGCCATCTGATCCCCCAGACTACCAAGACCACTTGTATGGGAGAGGGTGCTGCTAGTTTCAGGAAAGCCTGAGTCTGACTCCCCTTGCCCTAACCCTACCCCATATCCTAGGCAGACTGTTTGGGGGGGTGGCGTGGGGTGGGGGTGTGTGGTGGTGGTGGTGGTGGTGTATTTTTCTGCATTCTGGTTCAAGGAGAGGAAAGAGGCAACGTTGTTCTCCAAAAAGGCTAACAGCCCATCTCACGGGCATAGTCTGAAAACTCTTTGTACATCAGCAGTTCTATTACTTACACACTTGATGATTGCACAAAGGTTAGATGGTTTCAGATTTCCTAACCATAACCTTTTCTGGGAATATGGAGTCAAATTTTTGTCCTTGACAGATCACTAAACCCCCACAGAAGTCAATGAAGTTGTAAATGAGACCAGCATTTGACCTACTTCTTATTATTCTTTTTTTATTAAGAAAGTCACTTCTCAGGTATTTGGTTCACGTGAATTCCTGTATTTAAATACACATCTAAAGAGCAGAAGAATCCAAAATTAACTTTAGGAAAAACTACTCTTTCGATGTTGCTACATTTCTGAAGAAACACTGGATGTGTGCCTGGAGATAAAACTTCAGACTCTGAATCAAAACTGGGTCCTCAAGCTTACAATGTTACTCAAGCTTCTCTAATGAATGATGATTTGCTTACGTGTCCTTGGCAGTGAGCTAACAAGGCTCCATTAAATAAAATGTAGATTAATACTGTCCTGTCTAAGTAATGGGCTTTACAGTCCACTGTCATTATGTGAATTAGCTCTGCAGAGACAACTTGAGGAAACATATGTTCAACCAAGTGGAGTATAATGTGTGCATCTTTGGGCAACGTGTATGGTAGATACCTGCAGGGAGAGACTGTCAGTTCACTAACATACCCTCGAACAAGAACAGGAAAATTCTTGGATCTCAAGGGCTTCTATACTGTCATTTATTTTCCATCAGTGGTACATATCTGTGTAGATCCTGGCACTGAGTGTGTGTGTAAATGAGTGTGTATGTGTCTCAAAGAGAATAAAGTAAAGAAAAGGGGAGCGTGAATCTCCAAAGCCCCCCAACTTTAGAAGAGGCAAATAACTGGTGATGTGTTTTTGAGTGACCCTTGGTATCTATTACGTACCACCCTCCAGGACATGTATTTCCAGTTATTTCTGATCACCCTGTTTGGTTGCTTTCATGTTCTCTCATGCTTTGCCTAAAGGGAAAAGATTATTCAACTGTTAGGTCATCTTGTACAACTGCTTTTCTTTCTCAAGAGTCCTCTTTTCCAGAAAGGTACTTCAACCAAAATTGTAGCAGGGATTCCTAAAGAGTGAGATACTGTTGATAAGCTTACAGGTACAGCCAGCATGACCTAACACTGCGTCGCACTATAACAAGAAAAAAGGCAAATTTCTTCTGCAGTTGCTCTATGTAGCATCTTTATAGACATTTCCTAACACATTAAATGGCAAAGTTTTTTGTCTGCCTTTCCAGTGCTTGCATTCATACAAATATTTTTATACCATTAGCTATCATGGCAACAAAGCTCCAACAAAGATGGCAATACTGGAAAAAAAAAAAAAAAAGATAAAAAAAAAAAAGATGTCCATTTAGATGTATGGTTTTGCCAAACACAGGTCTGAGATAGCAAAGACCTTTTATCATCACACAAACATGATACTGCCAAAAAGTTAATTCCTGCTCTGCCTCCTAACCTCACAGCAATACTGCTTTACCCTATGATAGATTTAATGTTCAAACACTAAGAAGCATCCTATGGTGATGCTTCAGGATGTGGGAGGTGTTCAGTAGATGTCATTCCTCACTCTGTGTTGATAAGGTATCAAAGCGCAACATGTAAACTTGTTTTTGTGATAATTTTCTTGCCGTCCTATTGACTTTGGAGATTGGGGTAGTTGGGCATGTTGTGGCTGGGCATCCATCATTTGGAGGGCAATACTGGCAATCAAATTTGGTTTATTTTTTGCGGGTTGCTCCACCCTGACTGTGCTATCTGTCATGGAATAAGCTGGCTCTGTGTGGACCGTGGGTCCTGGGAGCACTGCCTATCTTGCTGGGGTGGGCAGAAGTCCTGGACAGGTCATGACACTGAGACCCAGCAGTACACAAGTTTCCATACGTTCTTTCCCTATCTCCCGCTTTCCTCTCATCCACACGCTGCTTTCCACTGCAAGATAACCTGGGTGTGCAGGTTTGTCTTTGAACTAGCCAGCTGATCAGTTAGGAGGTACCCTTTGCAATAAACCTGCTTTGCTGACCCAGAAACCAAAAAGCATTTAATTTATAAGCTATGCTTTTGTCTTTGTCCTGCAGGTGGTTCCTAGTGCTGGATGGTGATCCATCGCCTTTGAATCGTTCTTTCTGGACTGGTGTCAATGTCTGTGGCTCCAGCCATTGTATCAATAGTGGCTTTTCCTTTGTGTAAGTGTACACTGTGATTCCTCCATCACATACTGCTAGTCTTGGACCACAGAAGGTTTTGTGCAGAAGCTACTTCTGGGGTGACAGGTGAACAGGCAGAGAGAGGAAACTGTGAGCAGCAACAGATGTTGTCTTGATACCTGACTAGGACCAAATTTTCAAGCTCCTTTCATTGCCCTTAGGGCACTAATAGACCTTAATAGCCCAGACCAGTCTCACCTGCCACCCCCCCCCCCCACTCCCCCACCCACCCACCCTCTGGCAATGGGCCCAGGAGTCCTATTTAAGTGCAGTCTTGGGCCTCTAGTTCTTGCCTGAGCTGCTGTGGGTATGCTGGTACTTAGTTCTGTCTCTGACCTGGTCTCCTGGGTGGACCTCCAGCTCTGTCTCCTGCTGCTTGTGACTGGACCCTGGAATGTCCCCTGAACCCAATCCATCAGCTTGCCCTGTAGGGGATACTCACTGTAGCATGTTATCCCCATCCTGTTCATACCCTGTGGGATGATAGCCTTGGTGGTGAGGGCACTGCTTGCACTGGGTTGCCCTTGGCTTCTGGCTTATCCTCTCTCATGTAGCAGCCCTACTCTTGCTGTTCTCTGATGCTCTCATAGATCTTGGCAGGAATACTCATTTGACCTTTTGGTAAGGGATTACCTTATATGTTGTTTGCTTAGCTAATTTTAGTGTATTTTGTTAAAAAAAATGCAAGTTGTGCTTATCATAAAGCAATACTTAATCTCTTTTTTTTACAATAGGTATGAGGCTCTGGAATTAGAAGCAAACAATGTTGAAGATGATGGTCCACCTAGGTTGGAGGTGTCACCAAGGTTGAGTGAGTAGCTGAAGTCACTTGGCTTCTTCAGCTTGGAGAAGAGGTCTGAGCAGTTTCCTCATCACAGTCTACAACTTCCCCAAGGTGGGAGACACTGATCTCCTCTCTCTGGTGACCAGCAATAGGACAGGAGGAAATGGAATGAAGCTGCATCAGGGGAAGTTCAGACTGGACATTAGGAAAAGGGTCTTCACTGAGAGAGTGGTCAGTCACTGGAACAGGCTCCCCAGGTAAGTGCTCATGGCACCAAGTCTGTCAGAGTTCAAGGAGCATCTGGATGATGCTCTTAGTCATATGGCTTAGTGTTAGGTAGTCCTGTGAGGAGCAGGGAGCTAGACTCAATGGTCATTTTGGGTGTCTTCCAGCTTGAGATATTCTATGATTTGTAAAACCCAGGACACTTCCTACTGGCTGTATGGAGGCAATGCTGTTATAGGAACAAGGCATTTCCATGAGGAAAATGAACAGTGTATGGAAAGCCACATTTGCTGATCCAACTCCAGTCATCATTTTAGCAAGACAGAACAATTTGCAGCCAATTGGGTATGAGGAAGCAATGCTGCTTGGTGAGTTGGCAGGACTTCTTACATGCCCTTTTCCCAGCTTTGGCTGCCTGCAGATAGGTCAAGCTGTGCTGCTGAACAGCCAGCATGGCCTCTGGCTGGGTGGAGCAGCCCAACAGCACAACAGAAAGCGTGTTGGTGCCTACTGATCAGGGGATTGGGGAAAAAATGGCATTTCAACACACTGGCTTACACAGGGGGCCTCTGTAGCCTTGATAATGTAGTCAATTCTCCAGACTGCAGGGCAAGAAGGGTGAAAGGATGAGTCAAGCATCCTGCCTGGGCTATCTGTAGACCTAAGCTGATAGTGGCCATCAGCAGCCAAAGCAGACAGGGTCAATGAGCTTTGCTCTCTCCTCCCCCGACACTGAATCCACATTCACAGTTTGGAACATGCTGTGATTGTCAGTCATTGTGAAGGTAGCAAATTACTGAGAACCTTGAAGAGGAAAGAAAAGGGCATGTACCAACAGAGGTTAATTTGTAAAGCATGATGGCCTTTGGGCCTATAGAAGGGCTTCACAGCTTCATTAATACAGGTTATTTTGGGGTGAGTGGCTCTGCAAGGAATTTTCCTTGAATATTCAGTAAGCTTCAGTGATGTAAAAACTTGGGTTATGTGTCCCCTGAGAAGGAATGTGGCAGTGACCATGTCTCAAGAGGCAACTTAAACCTTAACCAGTATCTAGGTGATACCAAATTGATCCAAGAGCTGTGGAGGTGATGGAGTCTGGTTTCCTATGATTTTGTCTTGCAGTGGTGATTACTGCTGTTTAATTAGATGCAGACTCCAGTTGTTTCCCCAGGACTAGAGAGCTGACAGCATTTTACTCTGCACTCAGCCAGGGCATCCATGCTGTAACCTACTCAGTGGGAGAGTTCATGGGGATTTTCTCCTCACTGGCTGCTTGCCTGTTTGCCCAGCTGGAGGAACTGAAAACATCTGAGGGTGCCACGGCTGTTACATTGGACTGGTTGGCCAGCAGGATCAAAGGTTACCAGGAGGAGACTGGCTCAAGTTATGCGTACACATAAACATACAGTGTGTGATTACATTAACCTCATTGCCTTAGGAAACTAAGGTACAAGTAACATGAAATGTAGTAGGATTATATGAAAACCAGCCTTTTCATCACATAGCAGGATAGTTAAGTGTGTTTGAACAACTGATGGTTCGTTGATGTCTGAACATACACATATACAGAGTGAAAATTAAGAGCAGAGACAAAGGGGACAAAAAAACCCAATTTAAAAATATATACAAGTCACAAGCACACCCACACTTCAAAAACAAGGTAGTAATAAGATATACACACAGAGGTGTAATATACACACAGAGGTGTACTGAGCAGAGGATATAATTTAAGGTATGCTACTTAAAGCAAGGAGAATTGGTTTTATTCTCTTTGAAGAAATAAAACCCAATATATTCAAGATTTGTGGTAGGTTTAAATTTTTAACCCTACCTAGTGGAGTACTGTCCTGGCTGTAGTGGACAGCAAGTCCATCTGTGATGTTTTCTTTCAAAAGAAAAGGAAGCCATTCCAAATGTCCAAAACACAACCATCTAGCCACAGCCAAGTCGATTTGTCCTAAGCATCCCCTTACGGATGATTATAGGCTATGTTTGGCTCTGCTCCTTGTTTCACATGCAACAAGATGCTGTGGCTGCTCCTCTAACCTATACACTGTTACAGCGGTCACAGCGTGGTTACAGAATTTCCCACTGCTCCGGAGATGTTGTGTGGATGTTAGATTAGGGTAAGATGCTGTTCCCAATGATCAAGTTTTGCCTCATGCCAAGGCTATTTTTGGGTGAGTTGCTCCACAGAGAATTCCTCCCCAGCATTCAATAGGCTTCAATGTTGTAGGAATTAGGTTAGGTGTCAGCTGAAATCAGCAGTCCTGTCTGGTGTAATTGTAAATGACTGAGGTTAAGCTGTAGACAGCATGAATCAGCTACTTAAATTCATTGTGACTTGTACAATATTTGGTAGGTAGTAAAATAATTCATCAAAGCAAGGATGGCAGCATTTCATTCTGAATGATAGCCATGGAGCTATTTCCCTTCTTTGAAGTTTAAGTATCGAAAGCGCTAAGTACTTGCACACAGCTGAGTTTGTTATAGGCATTTCTGAAAGCAGCTATGAAGATATTTACCTCTGTAAACTTGAGTAAGCCTCTGGTAAGTGCAAAATATGGTCAAGTCTGTTTTGCATTCTCTCAGTTAATGTTTTGATGCCTGTCTTCAGCTTTACGCTACCACAGAGCTGGCAAGGCACGGGCAAAACATTTTTTCCCAGCTCCCAGCCATATCATAAACTCCACAGGCTTATAAGTAGTATTTATTCTGTCGGCGTTCTCTACTGCAGCAAGTAGGAAGATGCCTAACAGAGAAAGAGAGAGCTGCATCTCTCAAAGAGAAATGTAGTACAAATAATTGCTAATGCCAAAAGTTTTACTGCACCGTGGAATAAAAGTTTCAAAGGCTAACTGGCCACAGATTGCAAATGTTCTTGTATAAAAGCTGCTTTGAACTGTGCATGGCAATCTGACTCCCTGCTTGGGACTGAGTTATGATCCGGTGGTATTCCTCAGGGGACCTTTCTTGGCATGCCCTGCACTCAGCCCCCTCCAAATCTGGCCTTCACAGAGAAGCAGAGAAAGAAATAGCGCAGGGCTATCTCCTGCAGTACGTTCCTTGTGGCTGTCCTATGACTTAACTGAACTTTATGCAGGAGGTGATGAAGCCACTGTGTGGAAGACAACAAGTAGCATCTCCAAGTCCCAGGTATATGTGGCCACAGTCCCTTTCCCTTCTCCCTCTTCTCCCTGTATCTGTACAGACAAACCAGCATCTGGTATTGCCAGCCACAGACATTCAAAACTCTGTCACACAGGAACAGTGTGATTGCTTTCCAGGGTCATGTCATCTTAATAAATACGGGCTCTGCTGCTTTGCCTTTTGGTGGTGTATCCACAGATCACCTTTCCAGGCTTTTTAGGTTTTTTTATGTCGAGGGAAAAGGGATTTACTTCTTTCCTTTATGTACTTAATTATTGCCAGTTGTTTCAATACCAATTTTTAAAGTTTTCCTGCAGCACTGCTAAGCATGGCTTTTTCTTTAAAAATATGTGGATTGGAATCCTCTGTTAAACCAAGGTAGAGGATTTAAGAAAGGTACCAAATATCACAGGTTTCACACTGTAACAAATGCTGTCCAAACTATTATTTATAAACATGGACTAAGTGAAATACAAAAAGACCGATTAATAATAAAAGCAGAACCTTGATAACACGCATCAGAATCAGAAAAGGATGCCAGACAGCAAGATAGGAATCAAATCATTCCCTTATCAGATGAAAGCATCATAAAAATGCCCTCACAGAAGAGCTTCAGGACCCTGCAGTACTGAACACCTCTGAAAAATTTCAAGGTTGCAAGAAATATAAGGAAGAACTGATGCTCTAGAGGTCAGAACTCCTTAAAGGAAAACTCAGCATAGGCAACCTGCAAAAGCTTGATTAGGAGAATTGGGTCTTCATCTACTGCAGGCCCAGCAAACAGACCACCTTAAATCAAGATGTAATTCCTACCCTCTGAGAATTATTTCTCAGTTGAACTGTAGTTTTGGATAGAACAAATTTTAGCAGTTTGTACCATTTGAATGAAGTTTTTTGAATACCTGTGCAACTGGCAGGTGCTTCTGTAGGGTTCAAATGCTGCCAGGGAGAAGAAAGCCTCTCTTGGGTCTCATGGGCTGTGGTAGAGGTCCCAAAACAAGTGGGTACCTCATCTGCCTGCTGTCCCTTCTCAGCCTGGACTTCCAGGAGAAGCCATGATAGGCAAGCCCCTCTGTTGTCCTGGAGCTGTGCGGTTCAGAGCAAGACCACCAGCACCCAGCAGATGTGCCTGCCTCATCCCAGCCTTTTCAGCGAGAAGCAAGGACTAAATTTCTTCAATGGGGTGAGCAGGGCTTTCAGCAAGCCCTGTGCGAGAGCTGTAAGCGTTCTTTATGAGGCTTGGCTTCTGTGAAGCAAATTATCGGTTTGTGCTGGTATGCAATCACCTTTTAATCAAGTGACCAAGGCTGCTGCTTTGTTATTTAAAAAGTCAGGCCTGGTAATGACCTATAATGATATACAGGGAGCACTTTTCATGTAAAGGTCTCCAGTAGCACCCTTAATATTTCACAGAACTCTTGTGAGGTAAGAATTAATGACTGGCTCTACAGATGGGTACATTTTGCTCTGGGAAGGCAAGAGGCCAATTTCATACAGGCAATTAGAGCCCCACGGCACCTATATACACTTTGGCAAATGTGGGCCATGATGTTTTGCCCGCAGTGGGAAGGTGGGGTGGCTGGTGCTTGGTTGCCCACGTGTTTTACCTGCTAGCCATATTCCTTAGCCATTGGGCTCTTCTGCCCGGCCCAACCGAGTGCTGTGGTCAAGGGGTACTGCAGGCTACGGCATGTTTTCTGAGAGAGACAGAGTCTGGCTACAGGGCAACCCGGCTTTTGTCCGCTTCCTTCTCCCGATTGCTTTTTCCCTGGTCTCTAGGTGATACCTAGGAGGTTATAACCGCCTAGGCAGCGAACAGAGCAAAACACAGAACTAATAATAGTCACGTCGGACTGAACAACACTAGCTTTAATCCATTTTGTGCATGTCTGTATTTTCCAACATCTATAAAACCTTATTGCTGAAGTATTAAAATACAGCAGATGTTGGTCAAGCATTTCTACAGACTTAAAGCCATGCTTCTGTAACAGTCTGCTCCTCCTGGAGTGAGAGACTGGGGAGCGGTAACGCTTCCTTGCGTGTTTTATAAAGGCAGTAAGCCTCGTGTGAGCTGTTTTAAGAGTGAGCAGAGCTCTCTGTCGAGATGCTTAACGGGGAAAGCCTCTGTACGCAGAGGGCCAGTCCACTCGAGATGCCTGTGCTCTGCTGCAAGTCATCCTATCTCTTGGGGTGTGTGGGCTTAGTATGGGATCTGATGTCATCTAGAACATGGGGGTTTTTTGGTTTTGGCAAGCACGTTTGCTAAGTCCATCTCACTTGACTTCTCAAGAATTAGTGCACGCAGGTCGTCTACTTGTGTTCTTTGTACCATGTTCACCATCTGATTTCTTCTTACAGTGTATTAAGCAACTCAAGTAGTTATCCCATCTGTGCACAGAAATGTTTCAGGGTAGCTTTATTTCTCCAGGTATAAATACTAATCCATTAATTAAACGCATTTACAAAAAAACCCAGGAAATTATTTTGTGCCAAGGAGGTGTGAGTAGAACTGTTGGTGAATTTGATCACTACTTTTTTTTTGTTTTTTAAAATCACAGACCTGTATATTCCTGTATAGAAAAAGTCAGTAATTCCAGAGCATGTTTAATATTTCTGGAGCATAGAGGATTCTCCTTTCCTTATCTTTTCCTACATGCAACGTGGTGTGCTCTCTTCAGGCACTGTTCTCGTGTGTACAGATTGAGTCATCCATTCAGGGAATCCAAACCACGTTCCTGGGCTGAGTCACACTGGCCAAATACAGAGTGCCAAGCATCAAAAAATGCAGAGGAGCCTTTGCTTCAAAGAGCTTCTGGAAACTGAACTTTTTCTTAACTATGACAAACATTTGTCGAGCAAATCTGTAAAATTCATGACTACCTCGACTATAGGAAAAGGAGTAGTTCCAAGAATAGAGGAACTAAACCTGATTTCCTATAAATTTCTATTTCATTAAAGAAATATGTAGAAATCCTGTAAGAGTTAAGTCTGTTTAATTATTCTAGTCTTTGGTGTTTGAGGAGGATGAGAAGTTCAGTGGAAGTAATCTTCTGCTCAAGAAGAAATTACTTCCACTGAAGTAATCTTTTTCATTACAGAACTCTTCTCTCTCTCTGAGGGCACTTTCTAGTATCTAACGAGACTCCGTTTCTTCTCAGAAACCAGGTTAAAAGGACCTTTTATTTTTAGTAAAGAGCAGTCACCAAACTAGAAGCAGTACCTGAAGGGTCAGTAGCAGCAGGGAGGGAGGTGCTGCTGAAGGAGAAACTTAGGAAGATCACATAACGTCTAAGGTGTTGAAAGAAAAAGAAATAAAGCAAGTCAGATGATGATAAAGTTATTTGCCTGCATATGAAATAAACTTTTAAGTCTCCTGTAAGTCTGCCGAGGATTGCATTACCTGATAAAGCAGCAGTTTTATTCAGGGTCAGATAGAACCTGGTAGCTTGCAGAGTAGCTCCCTGTTTGAATGTACACAACGAGAACTTAGACGACTTTGGTTATGGAACAGCCAAAAGCATGCTGAGGTGCTTCAAGTCAGGCATCGATCATTGTTTGGGTGTTTTTGGTTTTGGTTTGATTTTACAGAACTGCTACAAAGAGCTTCTGAAGAACTTGTGAACTTGAGCCCTGCTTATGAGGTTAGGGTAGGTCCAGAGTTACGGAGAATGGTTTCTGTCCACAAACAGCGTTGTTCATGTGTGACTGAACTTGGATCCGGGCAAAAGGATAGACCAGGCAGACCAAGGGAAGCAAAGTATCGTAAGCCTCTTCCTTCTGGGATGGAGTAACATGCAGCTTAAGACTCTGACCAGAACGCTGCAGATGCAGTAATTTGACCAGGGATGTTTGCTCTGTGCTAACTGGCTTGGCAAGGACAGTTTGAAACAACCTGCTTCAGCCTGGGCAGGAACCCTGCGTGAAGTTTGGAGGAAAAGCTCAGTTCATGCAGAGCAGGGGTATCACTAGAGCTACTACTGCTTTTAAAGAGGAACAGCTGAACTTCACAAGTTTGTAGGTGATTTAGCACGCAATACAGGCAACGGGACTCAGTTGTGTACCACACGTGAGCTGCTCTAAGACCTGAAGCTGGGTGGTGTTTGTCAGTGAAGGGTTTATTGCTGGGGTAAAGCTCTCAGCAGAGCTAGCTGCAGCGCCATATACCCAGGATATGATACGCCTATGAGATTTGTTTCCAATAAAATAATATTAATAACCTGATATCTGTGGGACGACTCTGGAAGTGTGAAAATTAGGAAGCATGGGCCCTTCTGGAGTGAACTATTTTCAGATCGCTTCTAAAATTGCGCTTAAATTCGGGGAAATTTATATTCTCCACGACCAGTCTTCCTTTTGTTTCCTTTCTCCTCCCAAGGCTTTTCATTTCTGTATTTCCAAACACAGCAATTTCAAATTACGTGGAAGAAGTTAGGCCATTCGTCGCTGTGGAAAGCGCTGAACAAGACACGCTGCTGGAACCTGGCCACCAGCCGTGCTGCGTTCAGTCTAGTGAGGCTCCTGCTAATTACACAAGGGCTTTAAAGGCGATAGCAGCTATGATAAATAAGTAAATAAAAATCCTGGCTCTCTAGAAAGTAGGAACCGTTTTGCCTTTTCCTCTGCTGTGACCGTAAGCCCTCCCCTCGGACATGGGAGAAGAGCTAGCAGCGCTGCACGCCTGGCAGCATCCCGGCAGCTGCCAGCTACCCCACACGGCTCCGCGTGCCCAGGAGCATCCGCGCTAGCCAGCGTCGTGCAAAAGGGCTCGCCGGCTGCCTGCGCAGACCTGCACAGCTATTTGAGTGTGTGCTGGGTGAATACCAGCAGTACCACCCAGACTTCAGTCATTAGCCTAAGGTCATCAGTACATTTCTGTGCATGGGAGTGTCTGCATTTTATGTATCACTATGGCTTGTCTGGGTGTGTATGTATTTGTTTGTGTGCTTGCCCTATAATGATCCAACCTATCTCACATGTATGTTTTAAAATATTTTATAAAGTGAGGGTAGATATCATTATCTAAGGGAAAGTGAAGTGCAGGGTCAGAGGTTATGCCCTTTGCTGATGGATGCAGAGCAAGTCGCTGGCAGAGATGTGACCGGGACGTGGGGGTTCTGACACAAAGCCTGCAGTTTCCACTAAGCCATCTTACTTTTTTTGCCTCTTCTGTGTAGGAATCGTTATGAATTGTAGATTATCTAACATGCGTTCTTGCTGTTGTGCTTCAGAAAGCCCCGTGGCAACGGACAGTGGAAATTGTACTCCTTTACCTAAGGACCTTTGCCGCTACTGCTACTACTGACGGCGAGACTTAAGCTCGGTGGCAATGCACATTGACTAAAGCCCGAGCGGCAAGTAGCAGCTAACAAGACGCGCTCGCACGCGTCCTTTAGCAAAGGTTTGACGGGGTGACCAGCCAAGCCCAGCTGCATTCATTTCCAGTGACCAAAGCGGGTGGTCACAGACCCAATTACAACCTGGGATGCTAAATCAGAGTCCTGCAAATGACCTGATCTGGCAATTAGCTGAGCCCTCTGCTTTGCTGTGGGTTTGTTTACAACGATCACTCTTTCTTGAGATATTGGTTTTGGTTAGTATGGCAGAGTTTACTGAAGAGCAGGTGGTTTGGCAGCTTTCAGGTTTTGAGTTTTTTCCTTCAGAATAGTTTTTTTTCCCCAGAATTTTTCAGCAGAACAAAAATGTAGAAAGAATCCCTTCTGGGAGTGACGTATTTTGTCCATTAGAAGTTTCTTTAAGAACAATATTAAAAGAAGTCTAGAAATAAAAATAATTCTTAACCAATCAGTTAAAGCATTTCAACTTCGAAACGTCTGCACAGACTGGAAAAAACATTTTGGAATTATTTTGTAACAAAACACAATTTCTGGAAAAACCGAAGCAGCGTGCACTATCAGTATGGCCTGTTCTGCGCTTCTCACAGAAAGCTAAAATTTACATGACAAATGTGCCCACCTCCAAAGTAGGCTATAAACCCGGAGAACCAACCAAATAAATCACTTTGCAAGAGACAAATACTTTCCTTTGGTCTTTTTTTAGACTGCAAGCCCCTTAGGGCAGGGATAGTCTTTATTTTATATCATCTATGGGGCCAACCCACTGCTGAAACTTAAGAAGTAATAGTTTCTACCAGACTTGATTCACATCATAAAAATCAGTTTGTGCCTTCTTGTTAACACCTCTGCGTAGGACAGGAACTGAGCAGATATTCAGACTGGATGTTGTTTCATTTCAAGTGGAGTTAGTGAGATAATATGGTGTAGACTGCAGAACTTGCTCATTAAAATGACATGATTTTTTAAATTCCTTTCTCAGCTCTCTCAATCACATTCTCAGATCTCAATGTAGGTTGTGAACTGCAAGCCATATATGAAATTAAAGCAGGCAAAAAACCTATGTGTATTTTTGTGATACATTATGTGAGTTAATTTCAACAGTTACTTACCTTTAGGCTGTGTAGTCACTGAACACAGTTCTGTTACAGCAAAAATAACTAAGAGGTGTTTTTTGCCCCTCTTTTCTTTTTTCATTATGTGACAAGGACAGAGGAGCTTGGAACAAACTATTCCTTCTCCTTCTCTCTCTGTCCGTCCCCTCCGTTGGGGGCTGGGGGGGCGCGGGGG
>JAVJGI010000050.1:84963244-84975626 GCA_035590275.1 Ibycter americanus | reverse complement strand
CCGTCCCGTCCGTGTCCCCCCCCCCCCCCCCAAATCAGTCATAAACATAATTCATGAAGCTATAATCTGATGAGTTTGATCTCTTCTTTTGTAGTGGTGCCAGCAGACAGGTTGGACCACTGGGCATACCCAACAGCGTGGAGCAGAAAATGTGCTTCTTGTCTTGCTACACGCTCTGCTTTTCTACAGCAAAACAATACACGTCCGGAAGCCTTCAAAGGTAAAATGCTGTCACATTTCTTTCTCTGTCGTGGTGAGTTATTTTGCAGAATCTGCTGCTTGGGATGAATGAAGGTCAGGCAACACATGTTAATGGTCCTGAGCATCCTTGTCTTTTGTGAGGCTCTGCTAAGATCTGTGGAAACCATATGTGCACCTACGGATGCCGGTCTCTTTTCTTAGTGCTGTTCAAAATTGCAATGCCTCTGTATTTGGATAGACTTATGGGCAGGTTCGATAAGCTCTTAGAGGAGTGTGTTCCTTAAATAACTTGTGAGCATCTTGTTCCTGCAATTTGTTGGAAAATAAGATCAAGAGCTTGTCCTACAGCCGTGTAAATCAACAGGGCTGTGTTAACTGGGGCAAGCTTGAATGTAGACTGAATTGCTTGGCACCGCTTTCCTTATTTTGCTCTTTGTTATGCAGTGTTTTCCTAATATCATGCATACATTGTAGGAAGTAGAGATTTACATATTCAGTATTGCTACGATAATGCTGCACATTAAAGGCCAGATTCCAAGGCCTTTACTCATGGCGAGTAGGTCTCTCCTCCATGAGTAATGCCTTGGAGATCAGGGAAGCTCCTAGTGAAACGAAGTGTTACTTAACATGGGGTCAAGCTGTAGAGCCTTTCCCTGTAACTTTGGGGACTAGTATTGTCTCTTTCCCTCCTATACCTCTGGGTCAATCTGATCCCACACGTACGGACCCTGGGTAGGTTTGTGCCACGTGGCAGTGGTTTACGCAGCCGCCAGCAAGAAAGACGTGGGCGGCAGCCTGGCATCGGAGCTGGAGCCAGGGAACTCAACGCAAATTATTGCCCACCTTTAAAGGGTATCTCAGAGATCTGGCGGTCCCCAGACCCCATCACTCCACCAGTATTTTCTGTAGCTGGACCAGCGTGTGTCCTACTCTGTGAGCTCAGGGAGGGAGAAGCTCCTGAGCTGACACCAGGAAAAATCCCTCTCTGCTGTTCAAAACCGGCTGCGGTGGTGGCAGATGAGGGCTATTCCCTCTCCAGAGGAAGGGAAAGAGCTGTTCTGTGTATGTAAACAACTGAAAAGCTGGGGAGCAGCGCCCGAGGACTTCCACTTTTGCTTGCCAGTATTGATTCAGTGCAACAGGAGAGCAGCTGTGCCGTGTCAAACTAAAATTGACGCTGCCATGACACCTTCCCCATCCCACCCAGCCCCAATGGCTTCTGTGGTGGTAAGCCTTTCCTGAGACAATGCTTGCACTTGTGTGCCTGTATTTAGCAGCCCTCAATGAACTTGAACTCTTTCATGCGTTGCTCACGTACACCGCACCATCCAGCGGTGATGAGCCCCCACAGGAACTGAGGAGGAAAAGGGCAGCTTTGGTAAAATAATGTTGCTGTCGCCTGCAGGAGATGGCCGGTAACCTCTGTTCTTCTTGGGCAAGTGTTGGCAGCAAAAGTTTCCCAATGTCCTGGCCCTGTCCTCAACAAAACTGGTGCCTGTAGCAACGCCGTTGCTATTTGGGTGGGAGGTAGTTCTCTGTGGTAGACCCAGATTTATGAAGACACTGTGGTATTTAATTCCTAAAGAAAAGATCTGTGCTGTGTTGAACATGGAGTCTATTCTGCAGGCTTTGAGTAGAGGCATATTGGTGAAACATTGGAAGAGATCTTGCAGGACTTGTTATACTTGTTCTGTGAATAAGACAAGGCTTTCTATTTCCCAGACTGTCGTTCTGACAAATTTTACAGGCACTAAAGTAAACAAATGCCTTTCCTAGAGAAATGCTGCTATTAAAAATGCTCAGGCTGGATTTTTGTTTTAAGATGGAAAGAAAGCAAATACATCATTCCACTCTGCTTACTGATGGCAGTGAATTATTTGTCTGCTTTGCACCTGCCTATAGGCACATACACAACCATTACCCAGCAAAATCCATCCCAGCTCTTTGCCCTCTTTCGTACCGAGCTGTGAGTAAGTGTAAGTGGGCTCCACACCATGGGCTAAAGGGAAGGGTTGAAGCATCTATACCAGTTGAAACGGTGGAGTTTGCTGCTCCCAGCCTCTGTTGCCCCCACCTGCCCCACACATACAAGTAAATGGCCTCCCCCAAACTTTTACCCTGGTTTTAATGCCTCCTAGAAAATGAAGTGTCAGATGTTCATATTAATGTAGTGGTTAACCAGCCAGTGGTAAGAACTCTTTACTGGACTGGCTCAATTTATACAGCTCTTGTCACTATGCCAATAATTGTGAACAGAGCAGTAATGCCAACGCTGTGCCCCATGGACTTTGCCATTTTTCTAGTTCAGGGATGAAGCTTCAGTTAAGAAGGGAGAGTGCAGCTGTTCCCTCAGACAGCAAACACCCTCTCAGATATACCACACCAAAATCCTGGTGGAAGATCAAGATTTTAAGAATATTTAGCATTCCTAAATCCTGCCCTGGCTGTAAAGCACCATGTAGTCATTAAGTTGTTATTCTTAAAAACTATTTAGCTATTTGTGCTACTTGTTACCCCTGTTTTACTGAGGGAAGGTTGGGCTCAGACAGATTTACAGCTTACAAAGCTCTGGCTCCTACTTCAGCATCTAATTTTTCAGGCTACACAGAGAAATTTACCTCCTTCTGGAAAGATTATTTGGGTTTTTTCTCCTTTTTGCACTCATAAGCTGCACAGGTCTCCCAGAAAGGCAGTGACATGCTCCCACTTGTGTTTTCAAGACTTTGTCATTGTAATTCTTATTTTCCGTTGCCGCCTTCTCTCTACTCAGATAAGCATGGCATCCACGTACGGTCAATCTTCTGGTTTTTGAGAAACTGCAAATGAAAGGCGACCTCCTTGGCTTCCTTTCCCGAGGGAAGTCTGTGTGAGCTGGTGGCTGACTCTGCGGGGAAGCCCTCTGACTTCTGTGTGGGCTTGCTCAAGTAGGTCTGGCTTCTGTTGCACTTTGTTAGCTTCAGGGGTGAGATGCAGAGATAAAACCAAAGGTCAGGAGCAGATCTGTGAATGACAAACATCAGGATCATGAAGCACATATGCCTCTCCCACTAGCTGTAAAAACTTTGGTAACTTTGGACCACACTGATGGCCTGATACAGTCTCTTTAAACTTAAAGAAAAGCCTCGAGAGAGCATTCAGACATACCGCGGTGCGCTCCAATTCAAATAAGGCCATGGAGCTGCGCTCTCTAAACCTGTCATTATTCCTGAGGCGCTAGCAAGGACATCAAGGACACTTTTCAATTGTTGCAAGCCAGGCAATCGCAGCTTCGTGCCAGCTCCCGATTTTTTAGCCTGGAAGTAAGATTCATGCAGTCACTCTGTCTGTCGGTCCCCGTCCCTGTTAACTAATTTTAACTAAATTCCATGGAAGAGTGAGGACCTCGCAAGCTTTGTGAAACCTGGTGGTAGGCAGAGATGAGAGGCTGCAGCCTCAGCAGCTATCTGTTCTGTCGCCATCAGCCCACGTGGCCGATTAACATGCATATATCTCCATACCGGCTGCCTCTAATCCAGCTGGCGTTGGAGGGCACGAGAGGATATTGCAGATGACAGGCAACAAAGGGAGAAGGCGGAATCATTTGTGGAAAACCAGTCTCCAGTAGTTCCACTGCTGAGAGGCCCAGGCATTTGTTTTCCTTCTGCTGCAACCACATAGAAAAGAGGCAAGATTTTAAACCACTCATCCATTTGCAGACTTGCCTGCAATTCCCGCAAGACCTTTGTCTCAAATTAATAGATTGGGCAAGGCGCACGATGAAAAAGCACTCGCTCACCCAAATAAACCAGAAAAGCCAAAGTATTGGTTTGCATGAGCAAGCACTCAGTGGGTGAGCAAGGGCTAGGCAATGTAGCATGAATACACGAGGGAAGAAGATTATTGAAGTTTAAATTGATAAAACCTTGAGGAAGCTTGAGTCATTGGTGATAAATTTCTGCCTTCAGAGGAAATTAGTTTTAAAGGAAAAGGAGCTAGTTTAAAATATATTTAAAGTATCAAATTGCATGTGTTTATGCCGAAGTTGCTTTCCCACTCCCACAGACTGGGAATAGAAATTGTGGTCCTCACTTGCCTCTTTGAAAACTGCAGCATCAGTTCTTTTATAGTCAAATAAGCACTGAGGTCAGGAAGGAAGCAGGCTCTGGAGAAGTTAATGCTCTTGCACTGGGTCTCTTTTTTTACATGAATTGGGTCTCTGGTTCTGCAGAAGTGGCTGGGAAAGGAAGTAACACGTAAAATCAAATGATGAGGAGCTTGTAATTTGGGGAGCTGCTTATGAAGATGGAGTGATGGAGAATGTGAAGTAGCCTACCCAACCTGACCCGTATCAGAAAAAAAAATATGGCAGGAGACAGGTCTCTTTATCCTCATGTATTCCTGGGCTGGTTTATGGTATGCTTTCTGTTATACCCAGGATATTATGTTCTTACCAGCGTTGCAGGATATCACACACTGGTAGCTGGGGGGTCTGGTGGAGGTGGGAGTGCGCACACAGAATTGATTAGAGGTTTGCGTCCTCTCGGCAGCAAGTCACGTGGGGATTTTAAGGTTGGAACCTGAGTTTGGAGTAGAGGAAGTGACAGAGAGAGTTATGTTTTAATTACTTCTGGAAGGTTTACTGAAATGCTCAGAGAATTGCTCGTCCATCTGAACAGAAAGGGAGTACTGCCGCCAAAGCTGCTGGGAGCTCGAGAAGTAAACACCAGGGAGTTCAGATCAAAGAGATATCCCGAGGTGTACTGGGGACCACGTTATAAATAGGAAGGAAGAAAAAGCTCAGAGCATTCAGTTGACCACTCTCACCCCCTTTTTGCAGCAACGTGTTTTGACACCACCTAAAATGTGATGCCAGCCCTTGATTATCTGGTTTGTGGATTTACTTTCCCTCGATCCTCGACCCAGTTCCTGAGGACGTGGTGGCCAGCCCTGGCTCCTGCCCTGCCTGCCCGCTGGTGCGTGCCGCTGAGCCGGCTCCCTGCATAGCTGCCTGGGTGTTTTCAGCCCCTTCTTTTCATTACAGGTCTTATGTATGCTTTGTATTATTCATGGTTTTACTTTAGCTTATCTCGCAGTATCGCTGGGTAAAGGGAACAGCCTGGCGTTCTCATCCCGCTGCTGTTTTCCTATCGAGCGGTTTTCTAGGTAACCCGGGAAAGACTGGCTTTGTTTGTATTCTGGATTTGGGGTCAGCCCTGGCTAGAAACCTCAAAGACTGAGGCTGGGATCCAGGTCCTGTCTTGCCTTCTAAAGAATAAAACTTCTGCAGGAACTCAAAGATTTTATTGTTTCTATTTTCTACAAACAGCAGATTGTGGTCAAGGGTATTGGCAAAGAGAGAGGGAAATAAGGAGTGTAAACAAAACCCATTTGTAAAAGTATTTTTGTATGGATCGGGAGGGCGCTTTTGAAGGTGATCCTCTTTGTGCCGTGGCGTTGGGTTGCATTACCTGAGTTTCTTCCAGATGGAGCTAAACTGAAAGATGTGCTCCAGGGGCACACGTAGCACAGCCAGAAGAGCAATGGACATATAGTCTGTCAGATGACGTGAGGGGCAGTCTGAACTACAATGCGCGGGAACACATGCAGTGAGGATGCCAGGGCCTCTGCACCAGCTGTTTTGCTTTACAGATCCAATCCCCCAGCATCACATCACTCGCCAAAATCTCAGTTTTCAACATGGCACATCGTTACATTGGCCAAACGGCCTTCCTCGGGGGCATTTATTGGCTCCTCCTCTTCAGAAAATAAAGATGCAGTGTCTGGGGAGTCAGGCGCTGCGTGACCTCTCTGGTCTCTAGAACCTGCTTTTCTGCTCAGCTGCATTCCGTGACAGTCTCCAACACGCTGCAGAAAACATATACTTGAGAAGGATTTTGGAAGTTAAAGGTATGATAAAGGGAAAAAGACAACTGTCTGCCTGGCCATGGCACAACAAACATGGGATTTGTTTCAGCACGGTTGCAATATCTCTGGGATATAGTTTAGATTAATCACATCGAATTGACCAGCCTTTGTCACATATGTCTTTATAATTTAGCTATGCAGTGCTGAATAAAATGTGATAGATATTTTTTTTAAGCGTTATGACATATTTTTCTTTAAATAAAAATGGCCCTGTACTCTGTGGTTAAAATGCTTTGGGGACACAACCTCAAAGTACGTGACAGAACAATCCTTTTCCCATTCTGTTCAGCGACAGCTTTGCTATTGGGCCAAGTTTTCATGTGGAAAATGCAAGGTAATGATTTTAATGGCATATCTCTGGAGTCACAGAGAAGCAATAAGCAATGAAGTGTCCATAATTGGTAGGGTACTTATTGTCTTACGGGGCTGGGAGAAAAGAACTGATGATCATATGTGCTTTTTTTTGGCTAGAAAGGAAAAACTGCCTACTGAGATACTCTAGTTATTGAATATGTGCATGCTGAGGCGAGTAAGAAACAGAACTATTGACTTCGAAATATTGGGAAATGGGTATGACCGTGTCTATGTTGGTCAATTATACAGGGAGTGTTCCCTGCACGTTGTACTCGATCATCTGCACTATTCATTTCTATGAACAGTCCCAGGCTAGGCTGGCTAGTATTCTCCCAAACATAGTTTGAGAGGTAGAAGAGGCCAAAGGATTGCTCCTGGTAGACAGTTTGGATGCAACCACGCCGGTCTGGAGACGGAGTTTAACATTTTGATGGTCACAAGCTGCTCTGTGGCAATTCATTTACATGCTGGAGAATGGTCCTGAAAATATTGAATTTACTCATATAGTCAGCCTCTGCGTGTCTTTGTTTTGAGTAACGCATAGGAACTTATGTAGAAAAGTGAGTTAAGGCAGAGATACCTCCATAATGCAAAACAAGGAGTGGACATCAGTGAAGGCTGACTTCTTTCATACTGGCTGGCCCAAATAAGGGCTGGTAGCTGCAGTTGTTTGGGAGAATCATGGTGTTGCAATCTCTTATCATTCCTATCTGTGTCTGCTGTGGATGCAAACAGCAGGAGATGGCTGAATCTGAAGAAACCCCCGTTAGCCGCACCCTTGATGCAACTCACATTCTTTGTGCATTGACTCAGGGCTATCAGCTTTCCTCCCTCTCTTCGCAGCGCTACAAACACCTAAGGAGACAGTATTTGGAGCAGCCCCTTGCTATGTTTGCACATGGTATTGAACTTCAGGTGGGAGCTGGGTAGGGGTAGAGCAAAGGACTTTACTGGGAAGAGAGGGGGCAGGATATGCCCAACCAGCCCCAGCCAACCGTCACACCTGAGCTCAGCTTCATGACACTTTTACTCTTCCTAAGGCGAAGTTCAGGGCACCAGCTTGTGCCTTGTTGGCCCCCTCTCTTTGTCACTCTGGGCACACATGGGCTGTGACAGCCTACGCTGTGGGTCAGGAATTAGGTGAGCAAGGGTGTAAAGCTCCCTCTTCGCTTGTGCAGAATGGACAGTGAGAGTAATGCAATTAGCAGTATTAGTGTTTGTAATCAGACATCTACCATTACTAGTCACCCATCTTGAATAACTATACGGTGTGAGCTGGTGACGTTCGCTCAGCTTCTGCTGGCATCCTATTATTGACAGCGTGTTCAAATTGTAATTGCTGCAGTCGTACAGAGATGTATGATTTATGGTCGAGCGCAAGAGTATATGTAGCACAGTAATATCAGTAAAAAAAAAACAACAACCAAAAAACAAAAAAAAAAAACAACCCACCAAAGTACAGAAATAAGGCAGAAGCCTTATTCCTAGGTGGGAGGCTACTGCACTGTTTAGTAACAAAGATTTTGAATATAACATACCTCATTCCATCACAGTATCACAGGACCTTATGGCCTTACCCATATAAACTGCAAAACTTAGGTAAGAACATAGCAAGAAATGCCTAGCTCCAGGATTTGTGGAAGTATGTGGAAAACCACAGTAGTCCCTACTATGATGTTACGAACACCATAGCTATGGATGCTTTTAAGCAGGAAATGTATTCCACCCTTTGAAATTACCTATTAGATTGCAGTGGAAATGCTATATTCCCCAGCAGTTCAGTAGATGTTTTGCGAGAGGGGAAATAATAACTATATGGGAATTAAACGTATATACTTTTGTCAATATAGTTATTCCCATGATACCCTGATAACCTTGTTCCAGTTACGTTATGAACTGAAATGTTTAGCTTCCATAGTGAATTTGCTAGACCCTGGTTTTGTTTCTTGTAATTATTTTAGATGTCAGCCAAAATTCACAAAGCAATTTATTTTTTTATTTTCTATTTTAAAAGATTGGGCATCAAAATAAAGAATGTATAGGAACCTTCCTGAGATAGCACCCATAGTCACGTGTTGAAATACTGACTGTGCAATTTGCTGTAATTAAGGTTTAATGCCAGCACCCGTGTGTGTTGGTCTTGGCCTTTCTGAGTGCTGTTACACAAACAAACGAATGGTGTTAAGAGAAGAGAGAGAGAATCTGAGTGTGTAAAAATACACACCTTTTCATCAGGGATGCTCTCTAGCAGCAGCATGATCTGAGGAGATTTAAACACAATGTTTGGAATAAACAACTCTTGAGTGATAACCCTCGTTCTGCCACTAACACTCTGCCCAAGGCAAATTATTTTACATCTATAAAATGGAAATGATAGCTACTAACCTGCTTTACAGGAGATTTGCAAAGATAAATCAGTTAATGTTTGTGCAATGTTTTCAACATGCAAAGTGCCATAAAGCTCCATGAATTATTACCTCAGTCCTTGCTTTAAACCTTCAGCGAGGAGTCACAGAATACAAACTACAATGTCCACAATCTCAAACACCATGCAAATGAAATCTGAGCAAGCCAGACTGTAAAACCACGCTAATTCCACTCTGCTTCATTTTTTCTCTTCCAGTAAAAAGCCTGCCCTTTAAAATCACTTTTGCAACATGCAGGGAAGCACTGCATTGCCATCAAGGAACAGTTGCTGATGAACTTTTTAGGAGGGGCAACTGCTGACCCACTTCTCGGTGGATAATGAAAACTAACATATTTATTTTTTATTTAATTCAAGGAAAGGATCCAGCAG
Source organism: Ibycter americanus (assembly GCA_035590275.1). NCBI lineage: Eukaryota > Metazoa > Chordata > Aves > Falconiformes > Falconidae > Ibycter > Ibycter americanus. The sequence continues at coordinate 84,966,370 of JAVJGI010000050.1, read as the reverse complement.
CTGGGATTTCTTGGCTCTTGAAAGGATTTTGGGACACTATTCTGTTTTGAGGGAATGTGGAAGAGATAGGAGAATTAATCCTGCTTTTTCCACTGTTAGGGAAATCAGTTATTCATCCTCTTACAGTTACTTCTCTCCGCATGTGGCAAAGTAATCGGCTCAGTGGCACAGGCAAGCAGCGACGAGCAATCGCAGTTCGGTTCTGTGACCCAGCAGTATCTTCATATGAAGGAACTACCCGCTTACGTGGACTTCAGTTCATAGGTCAGCATGTTTACACTTAATATATAGAAGACAGGAGATACATACATACTATAAAGCAAGCGAGTCGAAAGAAAGCTGAAGCAAGACATTGCTTTTAGTGTGATACTCTCACTATGAGCTATCAATCTAAAAATTGGTGGTCAAAAGGCTGGCTTTTGTCCCATGCCCTTTGATCCACGCACACGTGCAGCTGGTAATAAAAGTTTTGCAATATGAATATTGCATGCCCTTGGCAAAATTCACGTGTTTACATTGGGTTCAAAGGAGTTATACCAGAGGTGGTCACTGGGTATGTGACCAGTTGTTCAGGGAAAATGTTGTGTTTGAATTCAAACCTTTTCAAAAATTGTTCAGTTGTGTAAAAAGGGCCTGAAAGCCCTGCCTGTGATCATAAGCGTCTCAAACCTCAGCCTTAAGAGCCTCTTTATGTATCTCATGACCTTGGCAAATAAAGCACGGATGCCATGAAAGTAACATGAAGGTGAGAGGATGGAATTCACGGTCGCTTGCTGCCAGCCCCTTCAGCGGTACAGCACTGCCAGCAGCAGGTCGGAGTCTCCTGCAGTGGGTATCTGCAGTGTGGGAAAGCAAATTTAAAGGAGAATTTGCTAAGTCTTCCCTTGCTCCTCATGTCAGGAATGAAGGAGTTTAATTAGGATCAAATACTTGGGTTTATGTGCATTTATGTATGAGCAGTATGCGATGGGAGGTGGAGCAAGTATGAATTGTTCCTGCTCACTATAGCAGGTAGAATCCCAATTGCATGAAAAATTCTGCAAAGCAATTATTTGTTCTTTAGCATGTTAGGGCAGGACTTGGACAAGTTTCTCCACTGAGTTCATATGCAAAAGATGTTTTGTTTTGGTTTTTGCCCCTGTGTTTAGTTTGTTTTTCAATTGTCACTTTGAATCCTTTCTTTTTTTTAAAAGCTCCATTGCCTTCCGTAGTGGTAGCTCGATGCTCAACATGCATGTCTAGGGGCACAAGTTTTTATTTAGTATTTATCTACAGAACTGACTTGAGGTTCATTTCTCAGTTGTGCTTCCTTGCTCATAATGCAGGGTGCAATCATTAGCATGTGCTGAGGATGCTTTGCAAATCTCCCCTCCCTAGAAGCTGGTCTTTTTTTCCTGGGCCTCTCATTTTTGAAGATCCTCCTATGTGTCTAAGTAAATGAAAACAAATCATATATACATAATGTTTATGAAGTTGCGCTGTGTGAGCACCTTTGAGGCAAATTGCATTAATACTGTATTGTAAACCCAGATGTTGCCCTTAGTTCAGCCATGAAACCAATCATGAGTAGAGTTCCTCGGCTATTACTAATGTCTGAGTTTACTTCGAAGTACATCTTTCACGTTATTTACAAGATATAACCAAACCAGAATGTCAGCTACAGCATATAGAAGCTGACTTGTAACGCAATTCATCTTAATAACCGATTACAGGCATGGTGGGATGATACATGGTTAAAGGCACGCGGTCAGGCGTCGGGCTTTGTGCTGGGAGAAGTAAATGGGATGGTGGTTTTCTTTGCCTAGTTAGACAGTAACCAGTTAAACTATCAGAAAATGATTGTACAGAGGAAGTTGGCTGGTAGGAGAAAAGCAATACATCTCTCAGAGGAACATGCATCACGGAGGAAAGTCAAGATACACTCAGTGGCTATTTTGCAATCTATTGTGTTCCAGCACCTTGTGATAGACACAGGCATTTAGCACGTAATCTCCCAAACCTCCTGTCATTAAAGACTTCAGTTCTGGAGTTCCCAATTAATCATAACAGTTCTAAGGTTTCACGACCTATAGCCTGTGCTACCCAAGTGCTCACAAGAGCTTTATGAAGAAATTCCTGCCAGCGTTTAACAAGTTTGAGTGTTGAATCACGATTTGCTCCGAGAAATCCCAGCCCAGACAAGTGACACTTCAGTGTCCTATTTACGTGCCTGAGTGACAAGACGATGCTTCCTCCCACTTTCCAGAGGAGCAGCCTGTTAAAGAAGGATTGTGACCATAAGCATATCTTATGGGATAGCTCGGGTTTGCTTTTGGGGGGAAAGATGTTGGTGGGGCAGGAAGAACACCATGCACGGCCTCTTTTGCTTAATGTCTGTGGAAGCCCCTGGAGCACATCAAAAACACCCATGTTATTGCGTAGTTATTAAATAACTCACTGCGCGGAGCAAGGAGCACTTTTGCGCTGCCAATGCAAGGGGAACAAAACCGGTGAGCGCTGGAAGGGACCCCGCTACCCCCGTCCTCAAACACGCCGAGAAATGGGGTACGTTTATTTCACACACACACACACACACACCCGGCCTTGCAAGCACCTGGGGGTAAAACGACCAGAACAAGGCCAGGCTGCGGGCAGAGAGCCGGGTGGGCTCCGCTGATGCGGGGGAGCGGGTGAGGGCCGCAGCCGCGGAGATGCGCGCTGGGGAGCGGATTTCAGCTCCAGAGCGACTTCGCTGTTGTTGCTCCCCGATAAAACGCCTCAGCCCTTCCCCTCCCGGGGGGGCTTAGAGGACCCTGGGGAACGGGACGGGGCAGGGCTTCTGCTGCAAACCACCCCGCGATCGCTGTATGCCCCCACCCCGGGGGGGGGCCCGGGGGGCGGAGGCTGTGCCACGGCCACGCCGCTTGTTCGCGAGCGGCGGCGCAAACCTTGGGCAGCTGCCGGGAAGCGAGACACCCCCCCACCACCACCCGGAGCAAGGAGGGGCGGCTAAACCGCCCCCCCCGTCAGCCCTCCTCTCAGCCCATATCCCGGGACAGGTGGCGGGTCCGCCCCTTCCCCACCTGGGCGGGGAAGGCGCCGCCGGTTCCTCCTCCCCCCTCCTCCGTGCTCCCTCCCCATCCTCCT
>JAVJGI010000050.1:84937285-84961726 GCA_035590275.1 Ibycter americanus | reverse complement strand
TCCCCCCCCCCCAACCCCTTTTTTTTTTTTTTTTAAAGAAAAAGCGGGAGAAGAGAATTAATAGTTTGTGGAAGGGCTGATGGCTTAAAGCAGTTGAGTTAGTATTTCGTGACTGTGGACAGTAAAACCGCCCTGGAAAGGGAGAAACACCCCATTCAAAAGAACTAGTTGCACAACCTTTAAAAAGTGGAGAGATTCTCTTGTTCCAGAAATCAAGTTCATACCTGTTGTTGATGTAACACGGGCAGTTTTTCTTTCCTTGTTTTTTCTTCTTTTTTTTTTTTCCCCTCACCCTTTGAAAATGATGAGAAGCTGGGTGACTTCACCTGCTGTGCTTGTATTAAAAGTCTTTTGAGATGCAGTCTCGAGTGTGCATGTAGAATGTAAAAAGTGTGAGGAGAAATGCCTCGTTTATAGTGTTTAATTCCGTGCCTTGTAAACTTAGGAGGGTGCCAGTTATTTGAGGATTACTAAATAATCACCAGCTCAGTGATAAACCCAACAGAGATTGTTCTTGGCATGTTGTGTCAGCAACTAACTGTTCCTCTGAGGAAAGCCGAAGGCTCGGTGGCAGAGATGAAGGCAGAAGAATTTCTTCAGGAAGCATTAGTCCATTGATTGGTCTTTATTAGTTTCTCCCCCCACTCAAGGATAACCAAGAAAATCAGTCAGGGGTACAAAACAGTGTTTGAGCATTGTGAGGTACTGGTTTGAAGCAACAGGTCCAACGGGTAATAGAGCATTGGTGTATGTTGAGGACCTGCCTCCTTGGTCAAGTGCTAGGACCTAGCATCAGAATTCAGGGTAATTCTGGAATTAAACGCACCGTAATAAATGTATGCAATGCTCTTGAGTTTTAGGACCAAATTCTGTGGATTTCAGAAGTTCAAATGGCCTATGAAATGACGCTTTTTGAAATTTCAACCTGATTTGTTCTATTACCAAAAACAGATGTCTCAAAAAAAAAAGAGAAAAAAAAAAAAAAAGTACCTGGGCAGATGTTGTTTTTGTTAGAAGAATGTTGGAATCAACCTATAAAATCTGATCAACCTGATGTTTGAATGGAAATTTAAATACGATTGTGTCTTTTCCCAAAATTTTAGAATGAGTTCTTTGAATATGGATGAGAGAAGACTGGTTTAGTTATAACACTGTAGTCATTAGGATACCAAAAAAAACCCCAAACCACCAACCCCTAATTGTGCATATTCCAGAAACAAAAGGCATTGCTGGAAACAGAAGTACACTCACAGAGATCGATACCTGCCTCTATCTACCTGCTCTGATGTTGACCCACATTAACCACAGTGGAACTAATCCGGATTTCCACTAATGTGCCCCGGATGGCTTGTTCAGTGGTACCTGAGATAAATACCTGTGACAGCCAGCATGCCACTTAGGGGATGCGTTTGACACATGCCCGTTTTGTGTGTCAGTGCTTGGCGACAGTGCTGCAGTAATGCGAACTGCTTTTTGTTGCTGTATATTGGTTTTATATCTCTAGTTTTGATCTGTAGCTGCAGCCGTGGTGGGATGGGAGCGTGCATGCAAGCATGCTGGGCAGCTCGGTCGCTGCCAAAGTTGGCTGCAATACCCTTCTGTACCCGACGTCTTGCATTGCTTTCTGAAAAACAAAGGAAAACTAAGTTCCTTAAGGATGTTGAAGTATTTATTGTCATGGGAAATGAAAAAGCTCCAACTAATACCCTGTGCAGTGTTTACGTGTGGGCTATGTGTGTACTGCTATTACGTGTCTCTGCCCTTTATGTTGTTTTGTAGTTTCTGCACTGTATATTATTCCATACTTACTTGCAGCAGATGTATACAAGTGCACTAATCTTTACGGATCGTGTAGGGCTTGACCTGGTTGCATGCAGGCATCCAGTGCTTTTTCAGGTGCCCTCCAGTATAAGCTGGCTGCCGCTCCGTGGGAGCAGAGGTCTCACTGGAGATCCCTGTGAAACGTGCTCGCTGGCGGGGGCTGTGGTGGGAGCAAGCCAGGGGGTCCTCAGCCTGCCCGGTGCCAGGCGCCCAGTCGCAGGGGAAGGATGCCTCATGCTCCCATTGCAGAACTGGGGCTGCTGTTCGGTTGTTGCCGTATTTGTGTTATCACTGATGCAAGTGCAGTTTTCTACGTGGAGACAGGAGCGATGATGGGTGTGTGTGTGTGTGTGTGTAGGTATTTGTTATGTAAGATCTTGCCTGTGCACCCATTTATTTATTTTTTTTCTCCTTGATAAATGACTGAAATTTTTCAGATTTGGAAACTATAATAAACCTGTGCAGCCTTGGCAGCAAATGCAGTTAGAGAGACGGAAATTTAGGTACTGATAAGGTCCAATTTGGTGAGATAATGTAATTAAGTAAGTAGTCTTGAGTATAGACCTGCTCTTACTCCAGTGCCACAGTGTGTGAATCATTAAGAACAAAACCCAAATCCCATCATTAAGGGCAGTTTCTGACAAGCGTGGAAGGGAAGGTAAAGTGCCAGCAGTTGGCTCCTTAATATGGGCAATCCGCAAAATGCGGTGACTACGTGCAAAATATTACAGAAGAGATCGGCCTCTTGTGTGCATGTGTATGGTGAGCAAACTCTGCACTGAAGTGGTACTAAATACAAATGTGTTATTTCTTGCATCAAGAATATAGTCAGAGATTTGCAGATAAATAAGAAATGTCAAGATCAATGCCCTGGAGACTTTACAATCAGGGCAGTCCGTGGTAATTTATTTGTTAATTTATAGAGGGAGACTTTCAGGGAGTGTCGCACAATGCCATTATGGTCCTCAGGGCTGACTTTTGCATTCGGGTATCCATGTATCACTGAAATCGCTGGGATATGCTAGCTTTAGCAGCAAGATAGCTGACTAGTCAAACCAGTTCCTTCAGAAGGTGTCCTTATCTTCACTGAGTGCAAACTGCCTTTGCTTAACAGCTTGTCGGAAACAAGCCTAGTGAAAGGTTCACTTCATTTTAGGGAGGATGACAATACCTTCATGAAATGGTCTTGTGTAGAAACTGTTGATATTGCCACAAACTCCTGGATTAGTCCAAGTTTCGGTAGTATGTGTGCATCAGAGGGTGCAGTCACCCTGCCTTATGTGAGTGGAGCGTCCCAGAAAGAACTAATGTGCATTCAAAATTAGTAGTCAGCATGTTATGTTATAAGTATTGGCATTTACAGGTATGAGAACTTGTGTCAAATCTCGCGTTAGACTCGGCTCTGTATTGCAAAAGGGCTCATGTAATGCAAATGTGGTTGTATTGTCAGAGAAACGCTTTGGCATGTAGGGCTTTAATTGAGGAAGCCAGAACTGGCTGTACCCACAGAAGCATCCCCTGGCCGGCCTGCATCAGGAGCACTCGCTGGGGTGACCTGGCTGACAAACCTTTATAATTCAGACTAGTCAAAGCGGAGGTGAGGTCTGATTCTGTAGAAAGCTGACCTGCTAGCTAGAGTAATTGCTGTTTTCGAAATGTGTGAATTGCGTTTGGCATCTTCTCTTTGTGTTTATTTCTCAAAACCCCATTCTGCCGTACTGCTCTGCTTGAGCATCTGCAAGGGAAAAATGCGACACTGTTGGTCGGGGCTCAGCTGGCACAGGAATCGCGCTCAACCCAGCTAGGGTTTTGCTAGTTTTAGCAGAAAGGGAAAGTTATTAGGGAAGGCGGCAGAGCTTTTATTTGCTCCTCAGTGGAAGACACGTTCTCGCCTTTCATTTCTCGGATTTGCTCTGTAGCAGTTGTAGCAGGCATGCAGCCTCCAACGCGTGCTCAAGCTGCAGTTATTGCGCGACAGGGATAGTCACCTGCCTTGCTCTCGCCTCAAGGTTAGCTTGAGCAACTGGAGAAGCTGGTGCAGAATTTGCCTCTCTGGGTCCTAAGCAGCGCTTCACCCAGCGCCTGCGATGGGAGCGATGAGCAGGAGCTGCGTGACTCATCAGAAGCCCTCCATTCCCCAGGACCGCTGCCGTTCCTACCTGTCGGCTCTGGAGAGCTCGTGAAATGCGTGAGGACCTCGGGAAGCAGCACTGTGGGTTTATTAACGTTGTGTAGCTGCGGGTAGGAAGTTTTCAGGTGAATATTTTTTTTCCTTTTTTTTTTTTTTTTTTTTTTTGCCAGGAGTTAATGGTAGGCAGTGTGGGAATCCACTGTTTGATGTTTCGTGTGGACTCTGACCGTCGTTCAGCTTGGTACAGTACATACTGACCCTGTTAAATACATACCGGTTTGACCTTCTCCTATGCCCCTTTGCTTCCAGGAACGCTTTATTAGTAGGTGTAGTGTGAGATCTAGTATCGTTTCTGCCCATCCTGGGGTTTTATGTGTTACTTCTTGGCTTCCAACTACAGTAAATGGGACTGTAATACTACCTTTTCTTTTTTAAGAGTTGAATTCTGCTGACCTAACAGTATTGGGTAATAGTGTATTTTTTTTTCTTTCTTCAGAAATAGTTACAGAACATTTGGTATGAATACAGGCAGCAGAAGTCGTTCCTAAAGGAAATGTGGAAAAAAAAAGATGTACTCCTCTGTACAGAGAAATTGTACCAAAGTAAATGTCTGTTCCTGCTTAAGCAAAATTGGTTTTTATTAGGAACTATGACATACCCTCGTAGTTTGTCTTACAGGGAGAATGTATAACTGTGGGTCTTGTGCTCTCTGTGGTTAATAGTGTTATTGAGGGTTGCTTATAGGGAAGAAGTGTGAGAAATCCACTTGGGAGATTGTGTGTTTGAAGAGGAAAAATTTCTGATGACCAGAGCGCAAAGACAAGACCGTGTGTGTTGGCCGTTGAGCTAAGTAGGACGTGTGCTGCCATGCTGCACCTTTTAAAAAAGATAGTGTTTTTTTTTTAAAGAACAGGAGGGATTGCTAAGAGAGAGCAGCCCTGGATTTATGTAGCCCTTAAAGGTGTGTGAGCTTTCGTGTTAAGTTTTAATGCAAAGTGTGTTTTGCCTGTTGACAGATCCATGCAAGGCAGATGCAAGGTTCCTCCTCCTGCTAGCATGCCTTCTCCTGCCCAGCACATCTGCGTACATGAAAGTAAACATCTACGTGTTCGCATGCATGTAGTACTATTAGAGTGCAGCAAATCGTTTTGTTTCAATGACTGAAGAGAAAAAATAAAAAAATAACCCTGGAAAAAAAAAAGAATAACTACCAGTCAAACTGAAACAAATATGTTGGGGTGGTTCTGGTGAAGGGAAGGGGGGGGAAAAAAAGCCCCAACAACAAAACACTAACAAAAACCCCCTGTTTTAAGATAATCTGGAAGATTAAATTTGACCTGAGACCATTTCTTTTCTTTTTAAGTTGGGTAAGAAGGAAAATGAAATGCTGTTTGAAATGAAAATTTGCAGGTTTATTTTGAAAATACCAGAACACCACTTGATTTTCTTATCCCTCCCTCCCACTCACTTTTTCTGTCAAAGGTGTGTTTGCTGAGTTTGGCTCAAATTAATGAACTAACTTCAATTCGTTCCTTCCCCTCCTGAAAAACTTAAGGTTTTAGGGGTGGGGTAAACTGTCATTTATATATACATCAATAGCTACGCTCCAGGTGAACGTTAAGTAGAAAGATAAATGCAGTCCAAAGGGTTTGTGATGACTTTTTTCCATTTTCATCAAATGAAATAAAAATGATGAAAATGAGTTATTTTTAATATTATTTCAATAAAATAAATAAATAATTTTAAAAAGCTGGGTATCCATTACCTCTCTGACCTACGTATGTGTGGTGCCTTCACCACACCTTGCTAACCTCTGGCTGGAGGAGGAGCTGGAGGCTTGCAACCTCCTTGCTGGAGGTGCACAGGCAGGTGGGCCAGGGCTTTGGGCAGGTAGGGTGAAGGCTGCCGAGCAGTAGCAATGCCCCAAGGGCCAGCTGTGCTTCTGTGTGGGTTAAAAGCCTTCTCCTCCATCTAGCGGTTACCTCTCCGTGGTTCCTTTACCTTGCAAAGGTGCCACGTGAAGGGTGGGTAGCATCCCGGGGTGTACCCTCTAGCTCCCTGGAAAAGTGGTAGGTTTGCCAGCCCCCTCCATCCCAAACCAAAAAATAAACTAAACTAAAATAAATAAATAAATAAATAAATAAATATGCAGAACCAGCACAGGCGGTTTTGCCAGTACGGCTCTGCCGGAGCAGACTGCTGCTCCTGGGGCGCCGGGGCCAGTGGGGCTGGGTGTGTCGGCAGGGACCGCATCAGGCAGGATGTTTTCCGGGAAAGATGTGGAAGGAAGGAGGAAAGGATATAAACCAGCTGTCTTGATGACAGGATAGTAGCACTGTAGCTCTGGCTTTTATGAGAAGAAAATTATCAGTTTGTGGGAATGGGATCTGTGTGCATTTGGTAATCAAAGCGCGATGGCATAATCCCTGCCTTCCCATCACCAGATCCAGCAGTAAATATGAAGATAACCAGAAGAGCCCTGGAAATCAGATGCTCTTGGCACAGGGGCACGGCGAGCTCACGTAGCACTTCTAGGTAGGGAAAAGTAGTATTTTGCCTATCAGGAGCCACAGGATCAGAGCCACGGAGTCTTTGAAAGGTTTCCTGAGGCAACGCAGCTGGCCACTGACAAAGTTGCCTGCTAGGATTTTGGCCTCTCGCCCCATGCCCAAGCCAACGATAAATGCTGCCTGGAGCTGAAGGCAACCAACATCCTATTTGGGGCTTCTTCGCAGGCTTTGAAACGATGTCTCATGCAGAGCATCATTTCTCCTCTTTCCCGAAGGCCCTTCTGCGTGTCCTTCCCTGGGGACATGTCCCTTGATGGAGGCTGGCCATCGCCTGGGGTGAGGTGACCTATTGTGGCGTGTATCTGGCTTGGCTCCTTGCGACTGAAGCGTGCTCATTCCCTGCCTGCGGTAGGGCTCAGCGTGCCCGGCCCCTTGCTCCACTGCCCCGGGGGAAGCCCTGGCACCTCCTGAAATAACAGCGATGTGAGACAGTAGCTGCAAATCAAGGCTGAGTATAAGCAAATGTAAAGTCTGAATTGTTTCCTAAATTATGCTTTCTGCATAGCTGCAGCACAGTTAGGATGGTAGTTTTCATATTTGCAAGGTGTAACTTAAAACAAAAACCAGAACACAACAAAACAACAACAAAACCCTAAAAACAAACAAACAAAAAACCCCAAAACACCAAAACCCAACCAAAAAAATAAGACTATAGCTGGGGATGCATATCTGGTACATATCTGGGGATATGTATTCACACCCCGCCACTAAGACCTGAGAGACATATGTACACTCCTGAAGTTGTTTCACATCTGAGGTAGTAAACGTTTCTTCTTGAGAGCTGTGCACTTAAATTCTGCAAAGTGTAACTTCAGCTGCAAGTGCCGTTCCCTACTGCTAAGCAATCCTCTGATCTTGGAAATACCATTTTTTTTCCATCGCATTAATATATTGCGTTGTAATTAATTGAATCTCTATTTGTTGTTGGGTTTTTTTAATTCTTAAGTTCAAAATGCTTTTGTAGGACCATCGTGTTTTCTGAAGTTCACTCGGGAGGCAAGGCGAAGGAAGGAGGCAGGGTTCAAGGAAGAAGCTTGTTTTAGCAGTTGGGTCAGTTATTTCAACAATGCCTTTAGCAAACAAGTAAGCGGCTGTTTGCACAAATCAGTAACTAGTTCCCATGATTCAGATTGAATCATGTAGTTCAAGTAATTTGAATAAATAAATGACTTCTAGTAAACGAGACAACCTCTGCAATTAGGATGGCATGCTGCATGTTTCGTGTTATTTGTTATGTGGTTTTCAATAGATATGATTAAGTTGGGTTACATTTGGAATGCTAGGTAGCATTTCAACACAAGCCACTTAACCAAAGCGTACATTAAAATGCGATACACGTTTGTTTTGTGCGGGTGGCGTTGTGCTGTATCTTCAGCATTTATGTTTTCTTACTAATTTTCCACAAGCAGATACTCAACAGGGAAAAGGAGTCACCTTGCCAAATGCACCTCCGTTTTCTTTAATTGTAGTGGGGAAATTCTCAAGTGGGTGCTTCTCAAACTTTTACAATTTGCTGCAGTCTTAGCTTTCTTTCGTGTCTTCCTGGGTCATCAACTCCAATGGGTGTGGTGTAACCAGAGATGCAGAAAACTGCTTTTCTCCAACATGCTCATGGATTATGCACTATCCCTGGTGTTTCCAAGGGGATGTGCTTCATGGTTCACCTGCAACTTTGGCTGTTGGGTTTGGACTTGTGATGAAAGCGTCGTAATTCGGTGTAGAGGACAAAGAAGAAGAGGTCTTCTTGGCTTTTGTTTCCTAATGTTGCTGTTTTGTAATTTGTCTTAATTTGAAGTAGCTGTATTATGCAATGGAAAAATCCCATGTGGTTTTGGTGTTGTAAAAGTAGTATCTTGAAAAGAATATGATCACTTTACTACTCAGTCCTAACAGGTTATACCGTGTACAAAGCAATGTTGATTGATTTAAGAAAATACACCCTGAGCTATCAAAGGCTCTGGCTGATGGGGCACTCAGGGGATATGGAGAATAGGTAAGATTTGGGGACCTATTGGCCAGGTGACCATTTGCTCAGTTCAGGAGAAAATTTTGCTGTTGTGCATTTCTCCAACTTTTTCACATAATGTACCATAAAAGATATGTGAGACACTAGGGATACCTATTTGATAACAGAACCTTTCAAAATAATGAAGATACCAGATCGTCAGTGCCAGATAAAAATAACATTTTGCATATGTGATCATCGTTTCTTCTGCACGTGGACGTTACCAGTTCTACCTGAAGGCGTTTGGTGGTGAACTTTGCACAAACTGTGACTTTGGAAGCAGGGGAAAAAAGAAATAATCCTCCTTCATTCCCTTTAATTATTGGGAAGGGAAAGCTGTTGGTAAGAGCAGATATGATTAATGTTTGACAAGCTTGCTTCTCATGTGTTAAATCTGAAGGTACAGAGATCGTCTACTGGGCACGTGAAGACAAGGAAACTTTCCTCCACAAAACGGTGGGGGGCAGATACCCTCAAGTCCCTGGGTGAGAGCCCGTCGCTGGTTGGCATGAGGTTGCTGGGAACAGCTGAGCCAAAAGTGCCTCTAGTCGAAATCTGTTACGTGTGTGGAGGTTTTTTTCTCCTCTGTTTTTATTGCAGCCTATTTCTCATGAACGGAAACTTGACATTCCCACTTGTTGAACAGGATTCAATTTGTTTTGCTGTTCTTCAGACTAGTTTTGCACAGAGTCCATGCCTTCCCACCCACTCCCTGTTAAAAACAAACAGAAAACCCCAAACGAAAAACCGATGAAACAAACCAACTCTTTAGAAACACAAGTGTTAGTTGGCAAAATCCTGACTCTGGAAGCTGTTTTGTCACAGCTCGACCATAATTGAGGCTGTTGGGTCTCTGCATGAACGTGGTGCACCGCGGAGCGGTGTGTAGGACGCAGTGCCCTTGGTGTTTGCTGAGGGTTGGGAAGTGGTGGAAGCGTGACTTGGTTTTCGGAGCCAGCCGGAGGGAGAGGTCACTCCCTGAAAAACAAGCTGTCAGAAAACCTAGTAACAGCCCCGTCTCGCATCCTTTGGGTACCGGTCCGTGTCTTTCCCAATGGGGACCTGCGGTAAGGTGAACAGAAGATGAGTTATGCCCGGGAAGGGCGTATTTCCCTCTTCAGGTTCAGTATTTGAATTCTGACTGGTATCTGATGGCTCACAGCGAGACCGTCCTTACCGAGGCGCACTGTCCGGCAGGCCATTTGGTTGCCTGTACACGTGGACAATTTTGTATTTGGCTTTCTAACGAAAACCTCTCTAGCTGGCCTTTGTGTACTTGCACGTGTTGGGGACAGAGCACAGGCTTTCCTTTGAAGTTTCACCCGTGGAGCAGAGGAAAGCCAACGTTAGAACGGAGCTGGTATCTTTATGCAGTAGATCGAACGAAGTGCACGAGGCTTACCAGGTGGTATCAGCTCTGCGCTTTGCCTTTATTGTTGTGGTTGGGGCATCTAGGTAGATACTGATGCCATTATCATTTCCCCAAAATCAGTGGCAGAAGTTCAGCCTTCGAGAGTAGGAGCAGGGACAGGTATTTCACAGCAGATCCAGAAAGGGAAGCATGCAAGTCATATTTACGTGGTGTGCTCAGCTTCCACCTGCCTGGGAAGGGAGGGTAAGTAGTTGAGTTGCAGCAGTTTTAATTTGGTGTAAGAGGAAAAATGTGATCCCTTCCATTTTTAGTTCCTAATTTGGCCACTTGCAATGAGGGTATCTGCAGTAGGAGGCAAAGTCAAAACTTAGGCATCTTCAGTTACCTGCTAGGATCTGCTAACTTCTCAAAACATCTGTGTTAGGATAAATGCCCAACGTAATGAGTTTGATATTTGTCTTTTTGTTTGGGATTTGAAAGGATTATAATTGAAATGCTCTCTCATTTCCATCTGGTCTTGAAAAAGTAATTAAGTGTTGAGCAATGGTATTGTCAGTCTGTTTCCTACCTAATAAGCTCTGCAAGGTGCTCTTGTTAATGATTTTATTATTTCAGAGCTGCTCTTGTTCTCTCTTTCCCTCCTTAATGAGGCACATCCCCTAGGCAGCATCACTTTATCACAGTTGTCTATGGTAGATGAACAAATCCAGCACCATGGAAGTTTGTGTTCAGCAGTGTGTAAGATGCTCCCATCAGTATGTGTGGATAATTCTCCCTGACACTTAAAAGGTGTCAAGCGCAAAAAAGGAAGAACAGACCCTTTTTCTAGATGAGGGTCGTCTTGATTTGAACAGCAGCAGTCTGCCTTGCATCAATGAGCACATGGTATTCAGTGAATTAAGAGTAAAAATAGCTAATTAACACATTCTCTCTTTCTTTTGTGTCTGGTTATTAGCTACTATGAACCAAATTAATTCTTGATAGCATAGGGCGTGAAAGGTGCCAATGCCAAGCTCAGGTCAAGAACTGAATTGTTTGAGGTTCTGGAGAGGAATATTCCCTTTTTTACTATATTGCCTGTTTCTCAGGGTTGCCTCCGTCTTTCATGAATTTGATGCTTGGGTGCTCAGCTAACATCTGTATTTTGTATTTTGTCATATGAAGAGAAAATCTGAATTGGTTGTGGGCGCTTGAAAGCGACTCGGGCTGTTTTCTCCTGGTTTAGGATGGTACCATTGGATCCTGTCTATCAACTAAACTCAAATGCTGTTTCAAAGAATTGGATCGTTTGAGAAATAGCAAACATATGACTTCTGAGTAAACAGACTAGTTATAATAGACAGGATTAGAAAATGGATTGTTCTGGGCCAACACTACTATTGAGAGTGATGATATCGTACTGGTAATCGCACTGTTGGGCTTAATGGCCCATAAACTTTGATAAAAGCTTTTGTAAAATTGTCAGCGATAATTCCCTCCATTGTTAGATTGCCAATGAAGGTCTTCAGCCCCTGGAATAAATTGCTACCATCAATTGTGTTTACGTAATTACATAAAACAAGACTTTCGCTCTGAAGGTGTAGTAAGTAAAATAAAATAAATAAAAAAATACTGTCAGCTGAAAATTAATGTGTCAGGTCCCTGATTGCTGTAACTGCCCAGAATGCCCTTGCCTGGGTTGGGCTGGGGTACACCTACACTTGAAGCTGCAGTTCTGTGTGTGGAGAAAGGTGCCTTTTCCGTGCCTCCGCCAAGCGCTCGCGAGGTCAGCAGAAATGGGCAACATCATCGAGGGTTTTGTATGAAAACAGAAAAACAGTTGAAGTGTGCTACATTTCTAGTGTGTTGTTAGTTTTTTTCTGTGTTTCTTTTAGCGTGACAGCTCTTAGAACATGAACAGTAAAAAGGCATAATTGCTTTCATAGGCCGTTCTAAAAAAGATGCAGAAGCACTTTAAATTTTGTCCATAACTTACAAGCTGGGTCAGTGTATGGTCCCTTTCAAATTGTTTTCATAGCTATTAACATTATACCTTTCCTTTTTTTTTTTTTGCCTTCATCCCTTCCACGTGATTGGTTAAATAACAAATTATCAGCCACAGTGTGATGCAAAATGGTCTATAATCCAATGCGGGAAGAGAAGGAAGTTCTCTTGCAAGAAAATAAATAGCACGGGGTATTTAACAGTGCATTAAGCAACATAGCTGTTAGACTGCACTGATAATACAGTGATGAGAGCAGGAAAATACTCTCTATGTCATTAGTTTAGCCAAGCAGTGAATTGCTTTGGCTCTGATACTGTTGGTGGTATTCAACATATCTAATGCAGCCGCATCGGTAATGCAAAGCGTAATGAAGAGTTGAACGGGGACTTTCCACCCTGCAGCATGGGATGCCAAGGGGGAGCTGCCTTACCTGCCTGTAGGTGGGGTTTCATTTTTATACTCTGGGGAGGAGGGGAACAGAGATGTTCCTATCACTAAGTAGGCACAGGGCCTCCTAGAGTTGTCGCTTGCCCATGTTTATTTGCTTAATTTTCTTTAAGGGGGTGGAGGTATAGGTAGGAACGTATCCTGGGGGAATATATTTTCCAATCTCTACCTGTGCAGTTTCAGGAGTGCTTTACCCCAGAAAAATATAATTCTTAAACTAATGATCTTGTCTGGCCCGCTATCTGTGATAAAAGTGCTTGCTCCATCTCCACCTTCCTGGTGTGTTTGGCAGCGGATGGTGAAGTGGAATTCAAGGAGAGCCTTGAAGAGAACCTGGCTCCCCAGCTGCAGAGTGTGCAGCTTTGGAGGAAAGCACTGCAGCTACAGGCAGGGGAGTTTATAGAAAAGGTAAAATTATGGAGAGCTGAAGGAGAAAGAAGAAAATCTGGAACACTTGCTTCTCAATTACAGTAACGCTACAGCAGGGACACGCATCTTCTGTTGAGGCTCGATCCAGAAAACCTTAGGCATAATATCCCTTTGAAGTCTATGGATGTTTTGCCTGCCAGGACTTCAGGATCAGGTTCTTTATTACTTTATTTGCCTAAGAAAACTCTTCTCATCCAGTTTAAAGGGAAAATCTGACACAGAATACTGCACTGTGTTACATGAAGACTATGCCAGAAAGTACTTCTCCTGAAACTGAAGGTAAGATTATAAATTATAATCACATCACAAGGTATTGTGGTGTCAGTGTTGAATGAGTCTTTCGCCTGAGTATGCTTAAAAGGAAGTCTAGTAAGTACATATTCTGGTAATCGTCCTTCCACTTTGTTTTCCTAAAAGATTGCTTCTAGATGTGTGGGGGGGAGGGGATTAATATGGGTGAAATCTTTAGGTGGTGCAAAGTGGTGTGGTTTCAGCATTGATTTCTGCCAGCCGGTGTGGTGGTCGGATGGTTTAGAGGTTTAACACACAGGAGATGCCTCTCAGCTTCCTGGAATTGAACTTGATGGAGTTGAGCGGCATTTCTCTTGCACGTTGGATGTGTGCAAGAGAACTCCTTTTACATGGGAGTTCTTACAAAGAATATGTGTGTGGGTGTATGTATCTCTCTGAATTGTTCACTGTAGCCCTGGGATGGTATGTTAATATGCAATTCTTAGTTTATAGAGGCCTCTGGCACTCTTGCTTTGTACTTAGGGAAAAAATTGGTGTTACCACAGCAACTGCTCTACCACCCAGTACTGAAGCAGCTCCCGCATCTATGTAGCACTGACAAAAGTACGCTAGACAGATTTTTAAAGTGCACATAACTGAAGTGAGATCGGGAACTTAACACTTGCAGAATGCTACAGTAAAAGGAGAGCATGAATTTGTTCAGAAGCTGAGAAAAGTTCTTAATGGAAGTAATGAGCGATGGCTCTGACCCAGCCGGCTGCTGTGGCAGATGCATTATTTCAGGTCTGTGTGCAATCCTTTTGAAATCAGTGGACTTGTGTGTCGTAGTCCTAAGGTTTGTACAGGTTCAGGAGCCTTGTCTTACAGGGACAGAAATTACACTGTTGAAGGGAGCGAGGGTTTTGAGAAGCTCAAGTGGCACTTCTGTAGGGTGTGACTGGTGAGGGCAGATACTTGGCATCTCTCGACAGTGAGCCACTGAAGATCGTTGAAATGAAAGTCAGGAGTAACTGGAAGTATCAGAAGTTTTGATTTATGGGTGTGAATTTTGAACAAGGTTTCATATGATGTTTGTGCATCACCTGCATTTGGTAGTAAGGAAATGTGTTGAGGTGAGTGCATATAATGTGATGTTTTGCTGTCTATTAAACCTTAGAGTGGTACATTATAAATGTTTCTCTACAATAAAATGTAATTGTTGTAGGGGAGGCAGGAGACCTAGGAAAGATTAGGAAAGATTTTAAGCTAGTCTGGACTCAGTAAGACTATACCTTATCATTGAAAACCTAGTAGTGTAAGGTCAGTATCCTAAATAGGAGTTTTGCTTTTAAGACACTGTGGTATAGGAAGAGCTTCTATGCTAATGGATTTATGACATTTCTTTGTATTCTTAATCTTAGAAAGAGCTGAGTATCTGTGTATTAATAAAACTATGTGCTTAGAAAAAGCATGCTTGGGATTATGAGGAATTATTTATTACTCTCAGTAGTGCTGTGTGTTGCAAGATTATTATTGATTGCTGTTCTCTTGTTGACTTTTTCCCCATAGCTACTGTTTCTAGCAGATTGCATAAAACAAAAGGACAAATGCAGTTTTCTAATTCTTGAAATAAAGCCCAGAAAAACGCTATGCATGTACGATGGTCCCTTTCCCTGTTGACAGTAATTTCTGAACGGCACCTTTAGTCTTTGAAAGTGTTTTGAAGTCATCTTATGGGCAAAAACCTGCATAGGTGCAGGTCCAAAATTGTGTAAAAAAATGAGTCCTGTGATTTACAGCCTGAATTTTAGTCTCCTCTACTACTGTTCACCGGTGAGCTATTGCTAGTTGTGAGACGGATGACATGCAGGGCTGGAGGGAGCAGCTCTTCCAGCGGTGTCTCCACTCCTGCAGGGTCACTGTGCTTTCCCCGCTATGCTCTGGGGTGGTGGTGACAACCCACCTAAGGACAGGCAGTGCTGGGCATTTCACATCCTTTCTCCCCCATGAGGGTTCATAGGAGGGAGCATTGCAGAAGTTTGTCTCATCTGCTATAGCTGGATGTTCAGAGCTGAACGCGAGCCCTGGTGAAGCCAAGGTGCCATTAAAATGCCGGTGGGAACTCACAAGTTTTGTGTGAAAGCTGTGTTGCATTGGAAGGCAGCTGGCCCTTTCGCTTCCTAGACTGAGTCAGGTCACCAGGAACACTTACAGATCACTTTTGGATGATTTGTGAACCTCTTTACTTTTTATGCCTTCACCATGGTATAACCTCCAGCGCTTGAGCCAATATTCCTTCCCTGTAATTCCCATCCTGATCTTCCTCACAGATACTCTCCCTTGATAAGTATCTTTATTGTCACTCATCCTGTAGGATGGTGGAGCAGGTTTATACTCCCTAACCATCCTACCGCCTCAGTACAGTTTGTTCAAAGGCCAAGAGCGCTTTTAAGTTCACCAAGTTAAAGGCAGTGAGGGTGCTGGACTGGAAACTTTGCATGGCGCACCTTTGCGGTGCTGCCCAAAGGATAAGGAAAGCTGAGCGTGGTGGTCCCCAAGAAGTCTTTTCAGTAACTCAATTTAGTTCTGCTACAAATATGCCAGGCAGCAGTATTGCAGTACTGTTTTTATAATATTATATGATATTTATATAGATATATAAATAGATTTTTAGTGAAGGTGTTCAGACCTGTAACATGGATGATAATTTGCCTGAAACATCACCAAAAAGTCCATTTGTAGTCAAAAGTAAATTTTTTTTTTTATGACTTATTTTGTTGTTTGTATTCAGTGTTTGGAATGCACTACAGCAATAATTAGGCAGGCAGTGATTTATCTCAGATATGTACGTACAGGTATAAAAATGCAACCTGTCTGCCTGATAGCTAATTAATCGCTTACCTCCCATGATAAACTCAGTGTTACATGAGGAATGCTTTCTAGCACTAGCAAGGCTTTTAAAAGCTACTTTAGACGTATATTAAAAATGCTTTTGGAGACGGAGAGACAGAAAAGCTTAGAAGTCTGATGACTGTTTATCTGAAAGGAGTTCCCAGGGGCAGAGGAGCTGGGTTCCCTGTTCCTGGTGGTTTAACCAGGCAGGGAATTTATTTGGTCGTTTGCTCACAGAGACATCGAAGGGACAATCTATTTTAAAATCCAAAATTAAAGGCAGTGAGGTGAGTCCTTTACATGAAGTTCAGGGTCTTGCTTCAAGGAGTCGGTGGTAGCTGGGGTTAACACCTGAAGACGATGTTTTCTCCATATTCACAACCTGTGCACAAAGTGAAAGCAAGTGACTGCTTGCAGGGGGAGGAAGCTTCCGGAGGCAGCAAAAGTTATTTCATAGCCTCCATATTTCATTGCAGCAAATTTATTTAAAATGCTTGGCGCTCCTTTTTTAAAATGCATGTGATATTCCGGATTGTATGTGATGTGGCATGCTAAAAAGAGAGAGCTTGCTTTAGCTATAGACTGAAGTTAAACACCAGAGGCTTCTAAAGTCACCTAAGAAAGTCTTTAGTTTGATAGCATAGAGTCATTTATAGGGAGGAATAGCAAACATTGACCTGTGCAGCAGGCAGCTGCATGGGCAGCTGTTATCTAAAGCCATCTTTACATGCGCCGTATGGAAGGGGAGACTGTAAATATCTGCAGCATTGTGGTATGAAAACACGAGGTCACATTCTGCCCTCAGGTAAATCTGCAGCCCTGCTGAGGTACGGTACTCAGGGCTGGAAGCAGACCTGGGTTTACAGCCGGGAAAAGCGGTGTTCAAAAGCAGGGATGCAAGTCTTTCAGGTTTGTTCCCAGTCTGGGCTGCCTGGTGTAAAGGGCTTGTGGCAAAAACCAAACAAACAAACAAGAAGTTGTTTGTCCTTTATGAATCCAAGCTGTTGTAGAGAAGTCCGATGCAGTATTCTTTCAATTACTTTTTGTTGGTTTGGGTTTTTGTTTCAGGCAACTGTGTAACTGCAATAAAGGATTCTGCAGAGAAATCATAATTAATCTGTTGCGGATAAAGCAGGGGGTTTTGGTTTAGTGTCTCAGAGTGAGTGCTGGAAGAAGTGGGGCAAAAAAAAAAAATACAACAAAGAGGAGCTAAAATTACCTGAATTCAAGTATCAAATGTTCAGCAGGCTCTGGGTTTTGGGGAGGGGTGAGGGTTGGGTTTGATTTTGTTTGTGTGGGTCGGACTGACTGTGTAGGGATCAGAACAACGGATTGCCCGTGAGATAGTCAAAAGAGGATTATAAAATTGGGATCCGTGTATTATAGTTGTCTGCACTGTTATATAGATTTGATATGGTCTAAGCCCGGCCCCACCCCCAACCCCAAGTAATTGTACGTAATCAAGAAATTACATGCCTCAATACAGGGTGCATGGACTAAAGAAATTACTTTTTCCCCCCACCTCCCCCTCCAGGCATTTACTTTGCTGTAAATGAAGGGCGGGTGAAGCCACAGCAAGATGTAAATGCAGGGGTCTTAAAAAGTGTCTGTGTGTGTGTGCATGCGTGGAAATTGCCACGAAATCCGATGTTTTTGGGTAATATATCTGTCGTTAATTGCCTCTGACCTTTCGAGGAGCAGGTAGGCGCCAGCTGGGACCAAGCGCTGCGCAGGGGCTGCTGCTGGCTGGGAGATGCGCCCGGGGAGCCCCTGGCCCGGGATGCTGGGGAGGGGGGGCTCTGCCCGCCCTGCTCGCAGCCCTGCCTGCTGGCCCAGCTGCCATCGCTCTTTGGCCCCAGCTTGGCGGCCGGAATGGTTCGAGTCTCCTTGATAAGCTGGGAGGTTGTGTTTGGGTTAGGCGTGACAACCCGGCTAGGTGAGCAGGCGCTTGCATAACCCCTTCCTGAGGGTCCTCCGAATTTATCCCTCCATGGCGGTTTCTTGCAAGGTCTGTCAGGGTTTGCAAGTTGTGGAGCAATAGAAAACAAAAAGGGCCGGAGCGGGGGGAGAAAATCTATTAAGCTTTGAACTACATGTTGTCTATAAACTGCCATTAGCCATGACTGCGTATTTATTAGTTCACAGCTTTGGGATATTCTGCTTTCATTAATATCAAGAATTAATCCGTGCTGTGTTTTTCTGCAGCATTAGCAGCAATCCTGCTGCTGAATACAAATTAGGGTTTTTGCTGCAGTCCAGGTTCAACTATGAGTAAAGGTTTAAAGAGGATATTTATGGGACACCTGCGTGGAGTAGTGGGTTCTGTTTTGGGTGTTTGGGAGGGTGGTATTTGGGTGGGGGTTTGGGTTTTTTTTTTCTGAGTGACACTACTTTCTGCAGCATGCCAGGATAACAGGTGGGATATTTACATCTCCTGTCTTGCTTACTTTTTTTACAAGCATTTGATCCCGTAGAGGCTTAGGTGTTCATAGCTTATTTCCATCAAACGAGTAGTTGGCCCTTTTGTACACTGGCAAACTCTCAGGACGATCGCCTGTTTGCAGATCTTACATGATTTCTGAAGGCAAAAGAGCTTTGTAAGCGAAAACTAGCCCTGCGATAATCTGGGAGGCCTGCAAAAGGTGCCGAACAACTTCTGCACTTAACTCCTGTGTTACAGGGATACTTGCACACAGGCTGGATGGAGCCCTGAAGAAGGGGGGGTGGAGACTTCTCCCTGGCCAAGGAGCCCAGTGCCAATCTTGGGTGTGTTGTTTGCTTTATTTTCTCCCGAGCCGAGATAGGTGTATTCCTTTGCCCAGCAACTTGCCCGTTGCCCTTGCCAGAAGTATTCAGGTGGCAGAGCAGGGCCGATCCGTGCCCCTGGACCAAGCTCTGCGGGAAGGAGAAGCAGTTTGTATGCTGGGCGGTTTGGGCTTGCAGCAGCACCCGTTAATTTGCCACCCCCAGGGTATTTGTACCTGCACCCTTTTTCTTTGGGGTGAGGAGTGGAGAATATCACCATGTGGTGGCTGTCCATCATGTGATTTGATTCAAAAGGCACTTCATCCCCACAATTTTTATTTTTAATTGATTTTTTTTTTTTTTTAATGACACGCATTGGACAGGCAAGACAAAAATCCCCTTGATCTTCACAGCGTTTTGAAAACGGATGACAGAGAAAATATTTGTTCTTCAAGCTTCGCTTTGCATCTCAGTCCTGGGCCCCATTTTATTGGCAATTTAAATCCATTAGGAAGAGAAACAAGTCTCCACAGATCCTGTTACGTACAGCAGCTTCCCATCTAAATTTGAAGCGTAATCATGCACAAACATTGACTTGACCGGTATTGCTAGTGGCGTTCATGTTAAGTGAATAGTTAAAGGCCTAATGACCCTTTTGAAACCAAGTGCTTGCTTTCTGTCACATATTGACGAGGCCGGCAATTGAATATATTTTTTTTTTCTTAGCGATTTTTAGAAAACATTTCAACTGCTGGCGCAGTTTGTCTGCTTCGTTTCCCACGCTGGTTAAGATTGAGCCGTTTGGACACAGCACGTGGCCGTGTGCCATCAAAGCCTAGCTGGTTCATATAGCATCCTTGGGGTGTCTTCTCAGACTTGGTGAACGCTCGCTACTTTACTTTCCCGATCATCGTGGCGAGAAGAGTTGCTGCCAGTTGGATGGGAAATTTATACGATGTAAAGGAAAATCCTTCAAGTCTGGGACCTGTGGAGCATTGAATATTTATTTTGGTGAACCCAGTCACCAGGAGATCTGCCTGTAGCGAGGTCTGAGCAGTAAAGGCAGCGAGGCCCTAACACTGAGTGTTGCCCCTTGACTTTTTTTGCACAGTGGGCTTTTTGTCGCACGGCTTAAAGGTGGAGAGGGCAAAAATCGTTGAGTACCTGGTTTCTGAGTGACAAATAAAGTAGTGCACGGAGGTCTAAAATGCAACTGATTGAAAAAGTAGCTGGTTTGAGGTTTGGTAATGGAACAAATTGCTGGAAGCTTTGGGATGAAATACATAGGGACACTCGCTTTTTATGGCACTTAGCAGCAGTTTAGCACAGGAGAGTATGGCACAGACCAAATGCTCCATGCTTTTGACATGGGATCGATGCTTTAGTGCTTTTAGTCTCCTGCTCCTAGCAGGCAAATGTCTGCATCTCCCACTGGCACCAACCAAGGCCTTGGGCTGCTGGGTGAGCATCTCCAGCTAAACACCAGGGAACTTGGACAAAAGCGAGGGAAGCTTTTGCACCTTGAAACTACAAAATAGTTTCTCGTCCCGTTCTGAATTCAATTAATTTAATTCAAAAAGGCAGCTGGTAAAACCAAGAACATACTGAACTTGACATCAGTCCTCTTATGCAAGTCTGGGACTCATAAAAGACTTGGCCACGGGATGGAGCACCTTCAGTGAGAGCCCCTGGCCTCTACCCAGGACAGCTGCAGGGACACCACAAGCCTCCTCTGCCAAGCAAGGGTGTTGCAATACGCAGCCACTCCTGAGCTCAAGGGGTCTTTCCCGCCAGCTGCCCTCTTCCATGGAAAAATGAATTCCCAAAAGCAAAGACTGAGAGCTGGTCTCCTCCTCAGACCAGCCTGGGGGGGAGTCAGATAACATCTGAGACGTCACCCTGCAGCCAAGAGATTGAATAAGCCTTTAGATATGTCAGTCTGCTCTTTGGGATGCTGAGCAGTTGCAGTATTTGGTGTTCCCCAAAGCCTAGTGCCCATCGCCAAAGGCACATGGGCACATGTGTAGGCAGGAAACCTCTCCTGCAAAATCTCCCTTTGTTCATCCCTCGTGGTGTTAAGGGGAACTGTGCTTGGAGATCAAGCACAGTGCTGCATCTCCAGGAGAACTTTCTGCCTCTTGCCGAAGTGTTTGCATGCCCCTTCTTCTGGAGGAGCACTGGGAAAAGTTGAAGGAATCCTTAGGAAATGCAGGGATGGTCACTGGAGTTTTGGCAGCCCTGTAACCAAGGAGGTTTCTGAAATCCCAGTTCTACCTTTGGAAAGCTTGTTGTCCTGCCATGTAGAAGGAGCTCTGCTTACGAAGGAATAGTTTGCTGCCCCCGGTTTATGGAGACATACAGCAGGTCTGTACCCTTGGGTGGTTGGTTCTAAGACCAGCAGAGCTACAGTTTCCTTAAAGTCCTAAATTCAAGGGTAACTTTTATCTTTCTTCTTAAACTGTACAATTTGGCTGCTTGCAGTGTTCCAGGGAGGCAGCAAAATTACCGTCAGCTTTCCCACGATAAAACCTTGACCTTCCCCACCATTTAAGCATTAGCTGATTCCCTGCACTGTATATGGGGGTGGAGAAAGGAGCTGTGGAGTTACTCGCACATACTGACACACACACACGTGTTTGTTAGTATCTTCTAGCAAAGCACTTGGCTTGCGATCTCAAGGCAGCGTTTGGGGTTTTGTTTCCTCCTCTGCACAGTGCTGGATGCAAAACAGTTATGTTGCAAAACGATAGTCTAAAAATTATGTCAAAACTGTCGCTATATACAACGCTCATCATGTTCAGCTCTTGAGTTCCCAGGGAGGGGGGTGTGTGTGTAACATTTGTCGGTGTGCGTCTGTGCATCCTCCCGTGCCCAGCCCAACGGGCTCTTGTGGTACTTGGCTTCTTCCTTCCAGCTCTCGGCGCTCACGCACTGATCTGTCATCTGGCGACGGCCGCAGAAGCTGAAGCCTCCTCTGTGCGTGATGCTGATCGCTGAGATGTAGCGTGAAACGGAGGTTTTTCCACTGTGTGTTTTCATGAGTCTGAGCCTTCAGCAGCTCGTGAGCTTTATGTGAGCTGATGGATGTGAAGGGAGTGCTGGGCAGGGAGAGGGGCAGGGAGGATGGTTTCAGGGCTGCGCACATCTGTTACCTTCGTGCCATGCTCACAGCACTGCAGCGGGGTTTTTTTGACACTTCAGATTTTTTTTTTTTTTCAGTTCAGCTGCTCAATCCCGGCTTTTGTTTTGTACGTTACTGTAGTTTCACAGTTCAGTGTAAATTATTCGCTTATCATGCCAGAAATACGATGTTTGGAGAAAACACGCGAGCCAGCCGTGAGTAGGTTAAGGAAAGATGAGCAAATGCTTGTGTCGGAGGTGATTAGCTCCAGGAGTTACGCTCCCGTTTCGATGGAGCAGATGAGCCTTGTGCAGCACGTTGGAGCCAAGTGTGAAAATAAAGGGTATGAGTTGCATCCATGGCAGATCCCGAGCTGTTACCTTTGAGAATAAACCAGACAAAACGGCGTCTGTACGCTTCTAATGGCTGTAAAAATATACGGTGTATTACAAATCCAGAGAACTACTGCCAGTTACCCGGTTTTGCTAGACTAAGGTTATATCCCAGGATGGAAAATATGAGGCTCTCCTTAGTCTGCGTGTTCTGCAATAACATTTGATCAGCAGGCAAACTCTCATTAAATACACCCCATCGGCTGTGCTCTGGCTGCCAATTTTTGAGTGGAAACATTGTATTAACTTGGCTGTTCCCTGCAGGATATTACTCTTGGAAAATTATAACAAAGTGAACAATCCCCAAATCAGCATTTTTCATTTGTAGCAGGCCATAATTTACAGTACGGTATGGATCTATGCCTGCCTGGAGAATTCCCTGTCTGCCGTGGCAGGGAACAGCATGCGTTTCTGTATTTGCCCAAAGACAGTGTTTGTCACGGATCTGCCTGGCGGTTGGGATCCACGTGGCCTCTGCCTTTCGCCGTGTGTAACGTGTGATGACTCGTTATCGACCATCCGATCCCAGATCGCACATCCTTTTTAGGACCACAGTTTATCTCCTTCGTGTGAATGACATATGCTTCCCGGTGCCAAAAGTAGCATCCCTCAACCCGTCAGGTCCCAGCCTCCAAGAACTCCTTTGAGGTGAAGACTTTAACGGGGAAAGGAAAAGAAGTTCTTCGATTCTGAATAAAAACCCAGCACCAAACGTTTTCAAGAGGCGTTTCAGGGCACACAGCTAAGATGACTAAGCGAGCAGTCTCCTTGCCTTCTAGAAATTTAATAGTTGTAGCATCTATAATTGTTTACGTCAGTGGATAAAGGCAATGCAGTGGTTTCTTTTAAATTTTGGAAGCTTTAAGTGAGCAATGTCCCGAATGTCTGGGAAAAGAGTAGAAAATTTTATTATGACAGGAGAGGGAGAAGAAACCATATTTCTTATTCCCCTCCCCCCCCCCCGTGAAGTTTTCTTTGTCAAAGTTAAGCACTTTACTGCCTGTTCATAGGTGTACAGTCCTCTGGGTAGTTATTCCCTTTTGTTTGCATAACAATTTGTATCAGCAAACGAAAACACAGTTCGAGCTATTCTCTTCAGCAGGTTTTTTTTTAGTGAGGGAATGCAAACACAAAATTGTAACATTCTGGGAAAGTTCTGAGTCCTGTGGGGGAACCAACCCCTAGTGTCCACAGAGGTGTGGTTGTTGGTGCATTTCAGTATGTATTTACTTACATGTATCCATGGAAATATATGTGTGTGTGTGTGTATATATATATATTTGTGTTTTCACACATCTGCTGCATAGAAATCTCAGTTCTTTAAAAACATTACCAATGGCATTTTTTTTGCCAAGTGGCCTTAGCCTCACTCGATATCAGTGATTTCATGACAATGGGAGGAGAGCTATTCCAGTACCAGTACTTCTGAGAGTGCCAGCCTTAGGTACACAGTCTGTGGATATTTTTGTATGTTTAAAAAATAAAATAAAATTGGGGAAGGTTTTTTTTTTTTTTCCCCATCCAAAGCATATTTTTTTTTCTTTCCTGGTGGTGCATTTTGCAGAGGCGAGATGGGAAAATATGCTTCCCTTAATAACATTAAAGGTGGGGAGAAGGGGGCAGATATGGTCTGTGTTAGCATCGTTCATGCCCATTGACTCCAGAACGGCCGCTCCCTTTCATATTCAATTTCATTTGACTTAATATTCTGCTTCAAAAGAGGGTAATTAAACAAAAGGTCTGCGCTTTGTGCCAGCATCTTTGAAGCCAACCATGAGACTCCATTCCCAGAGGATGAAAGATAATTTCTGAAGAGGCCTGAACTTTCTAGTGTGTAAACAAAATAAGTGGATAGTTTTACTAAATGGCTGTACTTATTAATAATTGTATTAACTGCCTCTTATGGGTCTGCACCCGTTGATTTTTGCATTATTGTTTTGGTAACCAGCACAGCCTTTCCAGCACCAGGGAGGCGTAAAGAGTGATGGCTGGTGCTGTTTCTGCCCACCTCGTGCTACTGTCTGGAGAACAGGATGGAGGTGAAACTGCCAGATCTTCCCCCCCCGCCCCCCCCCCCCCATTTTTTTTTTTTTTTTTTTTAAGAAAGAAGGCAGCAGGAATAGTTAGATCTACCCTGCATCCTGGCAGGTGCTGAAGTTGTATGCAGTGACCTTTTTGGGGATGCTGGGAAGTCACGTTGCTTTCATTACTGTCCTGTGGTTGTGTCATTAGAATGAAAGTATCTCTTTGGTGGTTTTATTTTTCTTTTTTTTTTACGTTAAAATACATTAACCAGAACTA
>JAVJGI010000050.1:84921890-84937275 GCA_035590275.1 Ibycter americanus | reverse complement strand
CAGCATATTTGATACCTTTTCGGGTGGGCTCATAAAAACCAGATCTTGCTTCATGTTCTTTACATAATGAAGAAGAAAAAGTAAAAACACCTCTGGGGGATCGTGATAATGAAAACCTAATTCCCAGGTATTTAAGCATATTAATGTCTTTAAAGACAAGGCCAGAAACTGATGGGAACATCCAAGGACTTTGTACATCTTTGTGGGAGGGAAAAAAAAGTTCATAGCCTTTACAATTATTTTTTTTTGTTTTTAAATCCAGTCTTCTTATTGTTTCTTGAAAACATAATGCAAACTGCAGATTAAATAAGCAGCAGCAGCATAAAAAATACTGATTTTTATTTTCAGCCCTACCACTCATGGAGGGGAAGGATGCTTCCAGTGTGGTTGCATCTCAGTTGAGATTCACTTTCACCTCTGTGGAGTTGATAAGTAGCAGTGCCTTTCCGTACTTTCCCAGGTGGGAGTTCAGTGACCCGAAAGGCCTACGCCGGAGCTCACCCCTTTAAGCTCATGGGCTATTCACAGTTATGGTCTGCAAAGTTGTTCTTGCCTCTTAAAGATATGTGGGATTACTGGGGGAAGATAAGGCTGGTAACTAGCGCGGTGCGACCTGTTAGCCCGATCCGAACCTGCTGTGCAAAGAGCGAGTAGGAAGCAGAGGGAGGAGTGATGTGACTAAATGGAAGGTGGATCTCACTTGCTGCTTTTTAGCTGAGTAACTCTACTGTTCACCTTCTGAAAGATAAGGGATATTGTTTTGGTTAGTCACTACCGAAGTTCGAAACTGAAGCCTTGGCCGTAATGAAATGTAAAAAATTAATGAGAGAGAGAAAGCATTTGTTTCCCTAAGGCTAATTTGAGGAGGTTGATTAATCATTTTTCAAACATGCAGTGATACAATTCAAAATACCCGCACCCCCACCCCAGCAGTTTAATACCAGAAATTATTCTGTAGTCAGTAGAATATGCATGCAAGGTACAGCAACTTGCTCGCAGCACCCAATTTTGACTTTTCTGGGGAACTTCTCTCTGCCAGTAAAAGTGCTTTATGAAATGGAATTTTTTCCTATACTCCGATCCTAATGCTGCGTTTGCAACACACAGCTCTGCTTCCCTAAGCTCGGCTAGAGGTCAAGTTCAGACACAAGCTTCTGAGTCAGGCTGGACTGGCTGAAGGAGCCCTCCCTGCCCAACACTGCCGAGCCCACCAGAGGGTCTGCCGAGGGAAAAATGCCCCCATTGCTGGAGTGTCAATCTAACCTTCATTTGAATCACCGATGAGCTGGCTCCAAACCCTGTACAACTGGCATCAGCGTAAGAAAAGCGAAAGCGCAGAAAGCCAAGGGAGGTAATTCACGTTCTATACGATGGAGACGTTCACGCTCAGCACAAACTCTGAAGTCTTGAATTAGAAGCGATGGGCAGTGTCGGCTTCTCTAGAGTGGACACTTTCCTCCCAGAGCAGCAGTAGGATCAGGAGCATCAGGGCACGATTAAACTGAAATGATCAGTCTCGGCGTGTAGTCCGTGCAACCAGCAGTCAGACGGCTGAGTGTGTAAGGGCTTTTGTTCTGATCTAGAAGAAATGGCAGTGCTGATATGCAGAATTAGGGTTTAATTAATGAGAAATCAGGATGTGCTGTGTGTAGTGCCACACCTGAAAAGCATAATCTGACTTTTAGAGCTGAGCTGAGATTGAGTGGTTGATGCTGTGGAGAGTCTGCTTTTATATAAATTTCTGGGGAGTGGCAGGATGGAGGAACTTCTCTTATCCCGTCATCGTATGACTCATGTTTGCAGTGGATCTCTCTCCTTTGTTTGATAGAGAAGTCATTTGCTAGGCTCACTGGCCCACGGGGCTGTGTCTGCTAGCACTTTTAAAGCATGTAGGATTCCTGGATCACATAAGCATAGGTAGGATTTAAGGGTATAGGTAGTAGGATTTAAGGTGCTTTATTTCTTCCAGGAGAGAGGCAGAGTGCTACAGCTGGAGAGCTACTGGACAGTCCAAACGTGTATCGGCTGCCTTGTCTCTGTGGGGTCTTCTAGCCCACCCTTCAAAAAGGAAAATTGTTTTTATACCCCTGTTTTTGAAGTTGTTAATGGTTTCTCGCTGTCCTGGTGAGTTCTTGGGATTCTCCTGATCTTCTGTGTGGAAGCTGGCTGCTGGCCAGCTGCGCAGGTTGGTGTGAGCCATTCCCACAGGGCTCTTGCTGAAGCATCAGATATGTCAAGGCTGTTCTAACCTGTTGTTGGGATGTTTTCAAGTTCTTGTAGATAACGTGGTTGAATTCCATGCATTCGTCTTTGGGGAGAGATTTCTGGGTCCCTTCCCACATTTCAAATTGGTACTTGCCTGCATACGGTTAAATGCCCACAGTCAACACTGCAGCCAGTTGAATCCTTTCTGCGTAAGGCAGAGGTCTAGCACTTAGACCCTCGGCTGGGGGAGTAAAGCTATATGTTCTGCTTGCGTTGTCTCATTCCTCAGCATATGGAAGAACAAAGGGTTTTGAGGAAGGGCATCTTTTTGGCATTGTTTTGGGGTTTGGGTTTTTTTTAAATGCTGTTCCATGGACAGCTGATGTGGAATATGGGATGTTAGATGTATCTCGCACTCGCACTGCTCCTCTGTCAGGGAGTTATCTTTAGGTTTATTCAAAATGTTTGCCCTGGGGTCACAGACTCCCTCTGAGGCTGCTTGTGAAGAAAATTACCGTAACTGATCTTTTATGAATGGGAGACAATGAAGTTAGGAGAGAGACTTGTAGTCACCCGGGGTAGTTACTGCCTTTTCCCACCTTTCTCTGGAAAATGTGCATGTTGTGGAAGAGCCATCCGTCCCTTTGCACTGCGGCGGTTTATTTGATGATCTTTACGTGCTATAGCGTTACTGAGATGAATGCCAATTGCCCTGTTTTGTACAGGTAATTGTATCGTATTTTATATTTCAACTGAGTATTTTATTGTAAGGTGTGCAGTTCGTGCACGTCGTCCTGTTTCTGGTCCGTTAGTCCCTTCCAGGTGACGGCATGCTCTGTTTGCAGTACCAAGCAAGCATGAGCTGTCCGTAGACCAAATCTCTGGCTTAAGCACGGGGTGCCCGCTGGAATCCATGGACTTTGTAGTCTGAACTAAAAGCCAGAAAACAAAAATGTCTTCAGATGTTGTGGTGGAGGAACGTTTTAGTGGAGACGTTCCAGCCCAGCCAGTCATTACTCATCCAAATTCAGTGGTTGCGCTTAGCCTACGTGGGAGGAACACTGCAATCCCATACTGTAGGGAGGAAGCACAAATAAGGGATATTGCCCCAGAAAGAAATTTAGATTATTTTCACAGTGAAACTGTGTGTCTGCTGTGGACCCTGTGGCCCTGATACTAGTGGAAGATGCAACTTTGACTGTTAACTTCAGCAGAATTTTGGTTTAGCAGTTCCTGTGCTTTGTTTTAAAATGAAATGACAAAACTGTGAAGAAGTGTTTCTGCAGCAGCTTCGTGTCCTGAAGTCTTTGCTGCTTGCAGGCGGAGATCTAACAGCCGTTCTGCTTCACCTGCACTTTGCTAAAGCTTTGGCATTTTAAACCCTTACCAGGTTTGTTTAACATAAGCGTTTTCTTGAAGCATTTAAAATAAGATAGTGTGTTTTAAAGTGTCTTACAAGATGGAAGGAGGGATGGGAGTTAGAAGTATGAAATTATTAGGAGACCAAACAGACCCTTTTTACATTGAAGCCATGATGTACCCAGCAAATTGCTACAGGTAGGAATGACAGATTAATTAAAGCTAAAATGGAAAAACTTGTATATTATTTAAAAAAAAAAAAAAAGTGAAAGCTACGATGGACATATAGGGCAGACACTTCTTTTATTCTTAATGAAGAGCTCAGTCTGATTAATGTAGATGGCTGGAGTGACTTTTTCATCAGAGCTGTGCGTGCCAGGCCATGTCTGAGCAGGAATATTTTCCCTCGGTTAATAAACATTTGTTCTTTGCCCGGGGTGCTAAACAACCCTGTTGTTCTGTTCTGCCGTGTGGAACACCTCGGTACGCTTTACAAAGGAGAGACAAAAAAATTCAACTTGGCTGAGCTGAGCTCCTCATGTTTATATTAAAAGCTGGAACACGCTCCCCCTCCTCTGCCTTGAACTTCTGGATTGGTGAAACTATTCCCTGCCCTCTCTGAAGAGCTTCAAGTTGAGACAGTTTCTCCGCTGCAGCAGCAGCAGCAGCAGCAGCAGGTCTCACCGCCGAGGTTTTGGCTCTGGGATCCTCTGCAGGAGTGGCAGAGGTGGGAGCCGGTGTTCCCTTTGGGTGATCTGATGGCAGAGGGGCAAAGTGGCCAGAATAAAGAGTAACACCCACAGCCTCCATGGGGAAGGGTCTCCAGAAGGAGGCCCTGGTCTCTCTGACCCCTGTATTTGCGTGACATGTGGTTGCATCTCGCAAGCAAGCGCTGGAAGGGCTGTAGCTGTGTAAGCGAAGGGGTGAATGTAAACTGATCCATCAGTGTAACTTGCACGTGTGGCCAAATCCACTTCGAAAAGTCAAACCAGATCAGGAAGGCAGAAAGCTGACTGTTTAACGGCGAGCAGATTACTTCTGAAGAGCACAATGTGCGGGTGGTGGTGCAGCAGAAGAGCTGTGTGTGTGTGTGTGAAGCCGAGCAAGAATTAACTCTGTATTAAAGCAGCCCTGTCGATTAAAACCTATATACTCTTGTATTTATTTCATGGCACTTGGGAAGGGCTTTTTCTGTTATTGAGAACATAG
Source organism: Ibycter americanus (assembly GCA_035590275.1). Taxonomy (NCBI): domain Eukaryota; kingdom Metazoa; phylum Chordata; class Aves; order Falconiformes; family Falconidae; genus Ibycter; species Ibycter americanus. The sequence continues at coordinate 84,932,502 of JAVJGI010000050.1, read as the reverse complement.
CACTAAGACAGCTGATACCACATACTGTGTTTTTCTAATTTCTTAGCAGCGCAGTTTTCTAGCAAAATATTTTCCCCTGGAAGGAAAAGAGAAGAAGAAATGATGCTACGAGCCCGTTACTAATGCACCAAATTCTGTTTGTTTTTTTTTTTTTTTTTCTGATACACTCGTGCCTTGCATGCCTTTTAAATGCAGCATGCAGTTTAACATCTGTTGGGGGCTTGTATTTGTTTTGTTCCTTTTCAGAGAATACGAATTGGTTTGATCCTCACTTTTAATGCAGAAGGAAGTCCTGAAAGAATTACTGTTGCACAAAACCCAATCAAAATGGGAAAGTTAAGGCACTTTTTATGTGACACGGGCATCAAATAGAGCTCTCTTCATACACTTCTAAAAATTATTGTATCAGGTCCACTTAAATTGAATTGTATCTTCTGCCCTGGCCTCAGAGTAGCGGAGGTTTAGCACTATGTTGCAGTAACTCATATTCAGAACATCAGATAACAGCAGAACAGATAAAAACAGTTCACTTGAGGGTTCGGCTCCAGTAATATATTGTGTCTAGTAAAAGCAACTTAGCTTTTGTTAGAATGAATAGCATCCTTTATCTAGGTATTTTTCATGCAAATTGCAATAATAGTGTACCCTACGCTGAGAAAGATGGTCTGATTTCACTTCTAATTGTAAGATGGCAATTACTCAAACATTTTTCAAGAAAATTTCAGGGTGATGAGGTACAGCTTGGATTCTCATCAGACTCAAAAGGCCCGATTCCTTTCCCTGGCAAAGCTATCAGGCCCCAAGTCAGAATTTCAATCAAACCCGTGTCCACTGCAGGATGTTAACTGGATGGCTGAGCCCTCTGCCTTTCTTTTTCAACCTTTAGCAGAGGTGATAAGGCTTTCAGAGCCTTCTCCACCTCAGCAGCAGCAGTTTTTTAGCGATTCAGGACTGGAAGAGAAGGCCTGAGGCTTCCCAGCGGGGTCTGAGAGCCGCATTCCCCAGCCCACAGCCATTCCCTGACCTCTCTGGGAGACTCAGTAGCCAGAGGAATTGGGTGCAAGGTTTGTTGGGGTTTTCGCTTTAGTTTCTTTACAGTGCATCTGGAAGCATTTGTAATCTAGAAAGGTTTTTCCTGGTTCTGCCCCAGGCTCTGGAGCCGGGGAGCAGTGTGGCTGCAGAAAGCTCTTTCAGCCATCAGATGTAAAATAGTTTTGCAGTGGGAGAAAGATTCCTTCTCCCTCCCACCCGCAGCACTCCCTTAGCAAGTTCACTTTGGGAATTGCATTCCTGTACTTGGCCAAGAGGACCATGCTTCTTTTAAAAAACATCCTGAAAACTGAAATTGTGTTGCTATCTGATACTTTTTATTTTTTAATTTCATCTTCATTGCGATTTCTTCTGAAACAAGGCTGAGGGTTAAACTTTTGCCTTTGCTCCATCCCCGAGTTAAACATCACTAAAGTCCATGCCACCGGTTGAATGTTCAACCATTAAGCAGAACTTAAGCTAATTGCTGTACTGATTAAACAGCAGTTGTCACCACTGCCCCAGGTGAGTTCCCTGGGAGGTATTCTTGTAGAGCGACAATAAAACAGCCTCCAAGACAGCAGAGGTAAATTGGAATGCATGGGTGTAATTAAATTTAGTTATTATGGAATCCGTGACAGGGCCAGGCTTGAATTTGTAGTTTTACTGGAGTGTGATTTTTTATTTCATGAAGCATTTTCAGTATTTTCCTAAAAACCCACAGATTTTATTTCTACAAATCAGTTTGGCCAATAGCATGTTTTCTTGTTTGTTTGTTGAGAAGCAGATGAAATGAAACACGTAGCTGGATGTTCGTACGTGCAAATGTTTGAACTGAACAAGCCCAGAAGGTGTTTGTTTGCAGTTGCACACATTCCTGAGCTAAAAAATCTGGCCTATGGTTCGTAAATACCCCTTGGATCTCCCGGGATAAAAGATATGAAGTAAATAGTATTATTTTTATAATTACTCTGCAGTGTAGCAGAAGTCATTATCTTCTAATCCTAAACAAGGGCATGTGCTTAGAAAAGCCTGAAACAATCCGTATTAAACCTCCTGCTTTCTTCTTAGCTCTGTGTCACTGCAGAGCAGCTCCCTGAGCCCTCCCGGAGAGCACTTCTCTCTTCTGGGGAGCCTGAAAACCCTGCCTGAAGAAACTGTTGGATCAGGGCTCAAAGTGGTCATCTTCCCTGTAATTACGTGCTCGCAACAGCATTAAATTCACGCTGCTTTCCACAGTTTCCTTCTCGGGTCAGAGGAAGCGGTGGCAGCGGTGCTGGCCCTCCTCCATCACCGCAGTGTTTTGAAATGAATTGCTGCCCTGGCCCAAGTCAAAAATCCTCCTTCAGCAAGAGGAACGGGCTGGCCCCGCGCAGCCCCCCCAAAGGGTTGGCTTGGCATGGCTGGGCGCAGCGCTGCCAGGGCACCTCAACCCCTTTTCTCAGCCAACGTTTGCCGCCAGCCCCCCTCTAGTGCAGAGCTAGAGCCTCCGTAGCGTACGATTAAGAAAAAGAAAGGTGGGTAAGCTCTTTCCCTGGCAAATGTGGGAGTGGGGAAAGCGCTCTGATGGCCAGACCCCGGGGAGATGCGCCCTTTCTGCCCTGCCCGCCCGTGGGGAGCAGGAGGGACCATGGGGAGCAGGAGGGACCGCGCACCAGGGACCTGCGATGCTCGCCAGCGGGGCAGTCGGGGCTTCAGGGCCTGTGTCTGACAGGCAAACTCTGGCTCAATGAACCAACCACCCTGAGTGTCAAAGGAGAGGTGTCCGTATGTGCATAGTGCTTGCAGCAGGGGATTACGCTGCATCTGTAATTTGGGACAGCTTTGCTGTTCCAGCAGTCTTTGGGGGCAGTAGCTGGTTTTATACAAGAGTGTGGTGTAGTACCACGTCCAGGGGAAGGAGAGGTAAGAGGCTGTCTCAAGCATTTTATTTTATTTTATTGTTATGACTAAAGGAAGGCAAAATACTGTGTATTTTTAAAGGCGATATTTGGAAACTGTAAGCTTTCCCGGTGTAGTGGAGCTGTGTTTCCAAAACAGAGCTGTGTATTGGCAGAGGCGTCGGGGGCTGAAGCAGGCACAGGCGATAGGCTCTGACCCAGCAGAGCAAAAGATGCGAATTCTTGGCATTTCATTCACAGGTCCATTCCCTCGACCTTCCTTTCACACAGCCCACCTTGCCGTGGGATCCAAATTCTGCTGAATCCTTCTATGAATAGGAATGTAACATCTCTTTGAGAGTCCCCAGGTTGTCCGAGGCAATAACAAATACTTGGTGCTCTTACAGCGTCAGGCATTAGCCCAGCGGCATTCTTCAAACATTCACACACTTGCTTCGCTTTAAGCGTGTGAGGAATCCCACTGAAACTGAGCTGGCATCTAAATGTTTGCAGGACAGGTCCTTTAATCATCCCTCGAGGCATGGCCCCGTCTCACTAATGAGTTTCTTCCTGCAAAAAAGGGTCGAGAGACAGGCCCATGCCTTCCCTTCCCAAAGCACACACCGATGCCTTGAGCTTTCCTATGTTTGCTTTTTCATAAATACCACTGTGTTACAACAGTACATTATCGTCTGTCATGCGTTTGACAGCTGTGTCAAGTTTCATTTAGATTATTTTTTTTTTTAAAAAAAAACACTCCTTAAACTCATTACCACAGTGTTTACCTGGGTTCAGAGACCAAGCAGGGAAAATCTGAAGGTGAAGTATCTATCAAGTGCTATTAAATACAACTACATCTCCTGGTTCCAGAACATGTTCAGCAGCAGGTTGATAGACAAAATATATAAGAGGTATCTTCTGCTCTTAGCTGCTGTCCTGGCTGCTACTACAGGAGCATGGGCCAGGACAGAGAGGCTTATGATCCAAATGATAAGAAGGCTGTCACAGTCCTGAGACGTGATGAGCTTGATTTGTTTGAATTCTGCACAAGTTAACATGAATTGGAATGCTATAGGCTTTGAAGGAGAAAAGAAACAACAGAAGCATCCTTGGAGATGAACCCAGTACTGAGTAGGATTGGCCTGGCCTTTTGTTCTCCATGAAGAGCTACCAACCCAGTTTTAGCATGGTAATTCATTCAAACACAGGCGGTTTCCTACTCTTAAGTGATACTGTGGTCATCAGGCTGGTATGCAGCAGGGTGATTTGACATCAGGGAGTGGGTGATCAAGGCAAAAAGTTGGTGATGAATTTCAGAGAATTTCCTTTTACCCTCTAGCAGTTTCTGGGAAAAGAACTTGGGCCAGTGGTCCATCCTAGAGCATTGCCCCCTACAGCAATCTTTACATTTTTAAACATGGGTTTGGATTTTTAAAAGAAGGCTCAATCCAAATGTGTAAATCCTGTTGTGAGGTTGCCAGCACCAGCCTGATATCTATATGGTTTATAGGATCGTGCTTTATCTTATTCTGCTGATCTGTAAAGCCTTTGAAACAATTAGTCTGCTTTAAGATGTTTTGTAGTTAACCAGAACATTGCAGGACAACCAGGACTATTAACCTGTAGTCCTTCAGCTGGTTGAATGCGACTCCTGCTGATCTGCTGGTGCTGACTAACGCAGTCTCCTGACCCCTAGATGCTTCTCATAGCTGCCATAAATGGCTTTGTAAAGCAGCTCCCTGAAGCTACTGATACCACCAGGAACCAAAATTCCTGAACCAGTTTCAGTTTTCCTGTTGACAGCAACTCAGATGGGCAGAAGAAGACCCTTTTGTTGTTTCCTGAATGCTTTTTGCTTTTTAGCATTCAAAGGCTGGAGCTCCAGGAGACCAGTTGTAAGATGATCATGATGCCACTTCCAGCTAAAGCCACTTTCCTGGACAAAAATCTCCACCTTCCACACACTAAAAATGTAATCTCCAGGAGTGCTCGAATGCTGCCTGTTCACTTCAAATGCCTCTGCTTGTTTTTTAATGAGTGTTAATTGCTCAGGGGAGCCGGGCAAATTGCCACTGTCTAGTTTGCAAAATTCAGCAAATGTCTGGAAGAAGCAGCAGTGCTGATTCAGAGAGAATGTCCCGTTTGACATCTAGGAACCTTCTCCGAATTGGAAGTAGACCCTGCGTTTTGCCTGTACCGATTTGGTGAACCACAGGTTCGTTCAGTTAATCGCAATAATAACTGATGATGCAGATGCTGTGGAAATCCTGTGGATTTCAGCAGCACCAAAGCATCTGTGCTAAAGCTGTATTCACTGAAAACCAAGCTTAGTTGTAAAATTAGCTTCCCTTTCAGTAGTATAGAAATGGAGTGTATCATGGAAGTATTATCTGTTTATTTACTAACAGTACCCTGCCTGTAAATGCTTAAAGGACAGTTAAAAGTGCAAAACACAGCTGTTTCTTAAGGCTTTTTGGGGGAGGCTTTGAATAACCTCAGCTCACACTGATTTGAAGAAAGCAAGGCAATGCACGGGTGTGTCTTTTAGGATCGGGTCCAGTGGCTTGTAAATCAGCAGTCTCCAGTATATTAATGAGTATTTATTTTAGTATAAGGAAATAATACATCTGTGGCATACTCTTTATCTCTGTAACAACTTTTTTTTTTCTTAAAGAATTTGATAAAGATGTAACTAATATGGTTCGAGAAGCCTGAAGTGAGCTGGAAGTTCTGCTATGGTCAGATGAATGTTGCAGAGATTTTGTATGCCTCAGCTGGTGTCTGTTCCAAAAGCTTCATCTGTTTTCCTTTAAACAGTCAAAGTTCACAACTGCTTTGCCAGTTCTATAGTGGTGGCATTCGACGTAACTGCTGAGATGTTTGTTTCTGTGATGAATATGGTAGGAAAATCCGATCTGCTGGACAAGTCGTAATTGCGCGGTTGTGTGTTTTACCTGTTAACTTACGTACTTACGGGCATCCAAAAGCCAGAACAAGGAGGGCACGAAGCATTCAGACACACACTGCGTGCGTCTGCGGGCATGGTGCCCCGTGGTGAGAGGGAGCAGGCAATCACATTCGCCCATCAGCGACAGAAATGGCTGTTTTGTATAATGGCAGTAGAAGGATGTTACTGATGACTTCTGAGATCCAAGAGTATGACGTTGAGACAGCTGCAGGACTTTTGTTGTTGTTCCATCTCCTGGTTCCAATCTCGAGTACGTGCCAGTTATGTTTGGTCACGGGAAGTGTTCTTGGACGCACATGATCTCCACGTGACAAAACCGCCTCTTTTCTCAGAGGTCGGAGAGCATCTGCTTTGCTTTGGCACAGGAGGGCTGCCCAACCTGCCTTCCACTGACCTCCAAAATGGTAGAAGTCAGCTAAACACCCCTTGGAGAAGGCTTCGCTGTTTTTGCTGGTGTTTTAGGGATGTAGGGTTTCTGCCATTCGCGTCGTCTCCCTAGGCTCTTTGGAAAGAAGTCCTTGTTCTTCTAGAATGCATTCCCAGAAACTGTCAAAAAAGCACAGTGGTCTCTGGTTATCGAGAACTTTCAGATATTGGTTCGTGCTGTGGCTGATCAGTTCATCTCAAGGACACAGACTCTTTTAACTTGTTCAAGGCATTTCAACGCTCTGATGGTATCTGCTGAGTTCAATCAAGAACAAAACACAAATAGTGCAAAGTGAATAAGGGCTAATTTATTGCTGCAGGAATACATTTGAAGCATGGGTACACTCTAGCCTGAAAGCTCGCTTTCCTAATAGGCAGACGTGAGGTTGGATGTTCACAGCTGTATCCCCAAACCAGTAAATCCATTCCATGGATCTACCTCAGAATTTATCAGAAGGAGGAAACTGTTTACCTGAATTGCAAATAAACTACAGTGTAGATGGTAACAAGTATAAAAGAAATGAGTATGAAAGAAAGCAGGACTTCATCAGATGTGCAGGTGAGAACCTCTATGTATCTTTTAAGTAAACACTGACTAGTGCAGCGTGGGCTGTGTGGTTTTCTCACTGAAATAAGCAAAATGCAATGCTCTTGAGTTTTCCTAAAAATCCCATGAATGGACCCAGAAAAAGATGTCTAAAAGGGGGCCTGTGAGGGAAGAAGGCACGTTAGTCAGGGGACTTATCCTGAACCACGGTACTGTAAGGAACCAGTCAAACTGAGTTGCTTTTCTGATTCATGCACTGTTTGGTCAGTCGAGATACCTCTTCCTTCCTCTGCTGGTCTCTGTAGCCATCTTTTCCCTCCAATATGTGCTTTTTCCTCTTTGGGAGCATCAACTAAAGTATCATAGATAAAGAGATTTTTGTCTCGATTAAATGCGCTATTAAATCTCCAGACATTTTGCAGTGAAAGTGTTTTCTGTAATTACTTCTCTTGAAGACCCACCGAGGAGTGAAGACTATAAGGAATCATTTGGAAATGTGATTGTATGGCAAAATATTTCTCTCTTTTGCTAATCTTCATCTTTTAAAGTACTGGCACGCTAGCACATGTGCGGTTCTGTGCTAGGTACAACGGACAAGCTCTTAGCTCTGTTCGAACGTGGTACAAATCTCAGCTCTAATGCATTGATGTGTTTTGTCCTTGCCAACAAGACAAATACAGGCAATTTTTGTTCTAACGCTACTGAGCAAATAGTGCTGTCTAACTGTAAATTGGTTTAAGGTGGAATCAATAAGGTGCATCCACTTTTAATAGCCCATTTGCCAATGTTTTTTTAAATCTATATATAAAGTTTGGGCATGGATGATCATTGTTCATTTTACTTCACAACATATTGTGTATAACCAATGCTACAATTCAAGGGCATGGTGAAAAGGTCATGAGGTTTTAAAAGAAAAGAGCAACTGAGCATGGCAAAGGAAAGTTTATTGTTTTACAGTGTTTTGTAATTAATCTTAATAGAGATTTGCTCTGTATAAAATAGCCTTTTTTAAATTGGGTTGTTATGTAGTGGCTTTTACCTCTGAGCATCCATAGAGCACCTTGTTTCTGTCCTTCTTTCATACATGAAGTGTCGGGGAAAATGAGTTATTTGATCATGCTGCTTCCTCTTTGGTAACTGCATATTTTTCCCACTCCTCCATTTCAGTGCATCACTTTATTACATGCATTTCCATGGCAAATACAATATATCAAAAGATTTTTCAGACTGGATTTCTTACGTTGTGTTTCTTTTATAACTGGCTGCATCCAACAGTTGCTCCCAGAAAGTACCCTGAGAGTGCTGTCATTTCGTCTCTATAAATTATTGTGGGCACATACAAGTCTTACTGGACTAAACTCCTCCTATGTGGTTTTTTGTTGTTGCTGTGTGTTTTAGTAGAACTTGCCATGGGCTTTGATACCTTATTGAAAAGAAGAATTTCTCCTTCAAACTTGATTGCCTGTATAGCAAAAGGATTTTTTTTTCTAACTGCAGGGCTGCGAGGGAATGCTCTGGAGGCATTTCTCTGCAGGGTGGACAGTACTTGGCTGTTCTCGATTTACACATGCTTGAATTTTGTGTTTCCAAAAATACAGTTTCCATCTATACTGACTAAAATTTTTCTAATATCTGGGGGGTTTTGGAATCTAATGAAAAGGCATCTGATTTGTGTGTTTTCTGTTCTAGTTTTTTTATAAGATCTCTGTTTTCTCAGGAAAAAAAAGAAAAAAAAATTTGCAATGGGATTTGTGTCGGTGTCCCAGAGCAGATGGATGCAGTTAGATAGGGGAACAGCTTTCCCAAGGAGCTGGTGCTGAGCTGTTTCGAGCACATCCCTCTGTCTCGTGCTTAGAAGAGGAGGGCCACCGATCCCTAGGGGTATGCGTTGGCACCTCTGCCTCTCATGAAGTGCCAGGGTATGTTCCACGGTGGCCAGTGCGAACAAAGGGGCGAAGGCCACTTGCCTTTCCTTCTCTCTGCTTGATCCTTGCCTTTGCTCGTGGCCTTGTTTGTGTTTATGAGAACTGTACTTCAGAACAGATGTGATGGTCTTGACCAATTTCACCAGTACATTAGAAACAAACAGATTTTTTCCTACATCTGTGTTGTGCATGTGTTTTCTATTTTATTCCCCCCCTTCCTTTCAAATGTTTTTATTATGAAGCGGGTGATGAAAGCTTCCTTTTTTGAGCCTGTTTTCAGAGCTGGGCACCTTTCATAGAGTATCCCAGGGCAATAAATCACTTTGTGCTATGTGATTGTAACCCCAAATTAGAGCACCAGAGTAACGTGGAGGGCTGAGCGCTTTAATCCCAAAGTGTTACCATGAAAATGATAACTTTTTCTTTTTAAGAAAGAGGCTGTTATAAATAAGTCGCAGACAAGACTTGCATCTAAAACAAGGTCATAACCTCCAAAATCCTTATTAAAAGGACTATAATGCAAATAACACGCTGGGACTATTCTGTCCACACAGACGGTTGCAGTTGATAAGCACATAGCTGTTAAGAAGTTATATTCTCAGGCTTTAACCCTGAAAGCCTGTACCCAAAGCTGGCAAGTGTAAAAGCAGACTCTTAGATGGGTTCCTGTGAAGTGGTGAAGACATGGTGGCTTTTATCTGAGTAAGGAGCATGGCCACCTCAGCCAGGCAGGGGCTGAGGTAGCTTTGATGGCACTCCTTAAAGAAGACATAGTAGCATTTGGCCATTTATTAAAAGGAAATTAGAACATTACATTGCAGGGTTGCCAAAAGCTGGTTACAGATGTCCTTTTCCATAACGTTTGATTTGAAGAGATTTCAAAAGCATGATTTAGAGAGAATGATTTACTTTTTCTAAAATACAGTATTCTTGTCCTGTGACTTTCTCACAGTTTTGCAAGTGCTCCATGGTTACCATCAAAATTCATGGCGGGAGTGGCAGTGGGAAAGTCCTCTCGCTGCTTGCAGCCGTGCTAGAACAAGCCTTCACAATGTACGCTCTTTCCTTGGTGTTTAAGGTTGGATTATATCTGTTTTGTTCTCCCTTCTGCTGTCAGTTCACTTGTCCTACATGTCTCTGCAAACGGGTACCACTTGCCATGTGGCACTCTTACGGTCTTGAGTGTGGTGCCTCCTTCTTCTACTTTTTGGAACAATGTATTGAGATGACGTTGAATTGCCAAGTCTTGTAGGAACTTTGTTATTGAACTGTGGCCCGTATTCTCCCTTCAGGGGTTGAATGAAAAAAAAAAAAAAAAAAAATCACAACAAAACAGATGGGATCAATTTACACATGAATAAAAAATTAAGAAATAAATGAACAGGAAATAACCACTGTGCTTATATTGCCTTTTGCTCATTTCCGATTCTTTTTCCTTCACTATTACTCCCCTGTGATGTCAAGTCTGCTTGGAGTTATTTGGGTTTGGGGCTTTATTCCCCCCTCCCATGTCCTCTCTGTTGAAGTTGCTGACTTTTGAGTCTTACTGTAGCTACAACTACCCATATATACAGACCATGCCACCTCCCTTTGCCGGTGGGTAGATGAAGTGTTTTGGGCAGTCCTTGTAGCAGGTGAGGGAGGTGGTCTACAGGAGAAGGGAGGGTTATTATACAAGAACTCCTGAGATTCACTTCCATTCTCAAGCCCTTGGTCTGTGCCTAGCTGGGTCACTCAGCTGTCACTGCAGCATTGCTACCTCTGGGGAGCTGAACCTCAGATCCAGCACAGCACCATCAGCTGGATTATAAGAAAAGAAATGGGGGGGGGGGGGGGG
>JAVJGI010000050.1:84891481-84913468 GCA_035590275.1 Ibycter americanus | reverse complement strand
GGTTTTGTAACAACGGAGCCGTTTTTATGTAAGTTTTTATACTCTTTTTTTTTTTTTTTTTTCCCCCATACACTTTTAAAACAGTTCTTTTGGGCAGTGGGTCAGCAGGGTGTTTGCTGCTGCTTTCCTAGCAGGCTCGTTTCTTATGAATGAGTGGCATCATCTTTTTGTAGTTATGCTGCACTTCTGAGCAGTTAATTTTTAGCTGAGTGAACCTAAGAGGAGGCAAGAAAGCATCAGAAATTAATACAGCTTCCGAAACGAGGCACTTCCCTTACTGTTCAATTCATTGGAAAAACTTTGCCTTCTTTCCTAAGACCTTTTCCAATAGTTTATCTAAGAAATAAAACTAAACCGTTATTTTTTTTAAATCTAAGACAGCATCTTTTGAATTCTCTTGTGCTTTGGTTTGTTTCCCTGGGATTTGTGGTGGCTTAAGTATTACAAATGGTAGGAACACCTCAAAAGAATGGGTGAACGGATGCCATTTATTTAATGCTTGACCAGGAAGGACGCCTTAACTGTCCATGCCTCTGTTGACTCTACTCTGCTGCGTGGATGGGGAACTGTCCAGCATCTCCCTGCAGCTGGAGAGTTATTGGGGCTGACCTAGGGATGGAGGTGAAATCTATAGTCCTCTTAATCATGACTGTGAAAGGCAAGTATTATGTTTGCTTCTTCCTGTTCTTGAGAATGGATGGGATGGGAGACAGTGCACATGAGATTGTCTCCATGAGAAAACCCTCTAAGCTGGTCCCAGCTGATGGCTCCAACAGTGTCCACTGAAACTGCAGCCGGGGCGGGCTCATCCCCACGAATGAAACTCGAGGGTGACTCGTGTTTAGGGATAGAAGTGAGAGGCGTGGAGCTGATGGACTCAGTGGGATGGCTGGAATTGCTGTGGTGGATGTAGGTAGTAGTGGTCACTCCATGGCCTGGTATGAATGAATGGGAACATTGGAAGGTGATGGAGGCAAATGTGATCCATCATTGCTTGTGTCCTTCATAGGAGCTGTAGTTGTTGTTAAAAGCAGTTCATGGGACGATGGACGTATAGATTAGCTCTGAACTGCTCTCTGTGCTCTGCACACTGTATTTTGTTGTCTTTCATTGTCGTGTTACTGGAGTCCTTTCTTCTGGCGCTTCTGCTAGTGAATGCAGAAAACTTTCAAGCTTTTAATACCAGTACTTGCAACAAAAGACAGAAAGCAAATACATTCATGTGTGTATTTCAGTGTGTCTTCTGGAGCATGTTTTTTTTTGAGGTTAAGCGTTGTTTACCAGCTAGTGCTGGTCAAAGCCAGATAGAAGATCCTGTATGTACTCGCGAACCCTCTTTTTTCCCGTTGTCAGCACTGTTAACTGATGACACTTGACATTTTCTTTAAAACCCAGTGTCCTGGAAGCAAGTGATTAAATGACAGAATGATTTGAAAAAAGCCTCACAAACTCAAACAAGCCCACCCAAAATGCTGGGTTTAGTCTTCCTGCATGTCGAGAATGTTTTGAAATAAGACATCAATGCTTCCTAGGGCTTGAAATGTAAATAAATACAGCTATCTCCACATTTATTATTATTATACATTTATTTTTATAAAACTCCTTTCTGGAGGCCTGTTTACTTTATGATCTCTGAAAAGATCTAGGTGATTGTAGTATTCTGTTCAAAGACGTATGGGTTTTCTTCTGATTAGGCCTAACTTCTGTTAATAATACACGTATATATAATGCCAAAATGTTTCTTAATGAATTATGATAGCTGCAGGTTTCTTCTTCACAGGTCTGAAATTTCCCCATTTGAAATTAGGTTTGTTTAATTATAGTTGGATTAGACGTGGGGGTGCGTATGGTGGAGCAGCCTTGAAGGCAACATTTTTGTCATGCTTGGTGGTGGTATCAAGCCGGATAGTGAACCAAGCCTGAGTACGATCTCCAGAACTGGTAATTTCAACATTACAGAGCATGCAAACTGCTCTGTGGACTCACTGTTACACTGTGTGGCCTGGCTCCCAGTTTCTCCCAGATTGCTCGTGGCTCGATGCTTCTATCAGCGTTGAACATAAGCAGCGGTCCCCTGTTATGCTCAGAAGAAGGTGAGCGCACAGACACCGAGATGTCTGGGAAGGGAGGGGATGGTTACGGAGGGAGTCCAACCTGATGTCGATATTTTTTTTCCTCCCTATTTTTTGGCCAGCTTCAGCACCGCATAGATGAGAGCAGGGCTTGGCAGCCGTTCGGAGCTAATGTGCCAGACTGTATTTTCCTTTCCCAAATTAAGCATGCTGGTAGCATGTCTGCAAGAGGTAGTGGCTCCTGGCTCCTAGCTCTTGCTGAGTTTGGAAATCGCTGGAAGCCAGGAGCTATTGCATGCCAGTCAAAACTGGCCTTCGTACCGCAGCATGCCAGCTTGGTTTAGAGCATCCTGGAAATGATGGAGAGGTCTGTGTGAAAGCTCATTTTTAAGATGTTTTACCTTGCCTGTACTCAGACTTTTCCTCCTTCACTCTGTGAACTTTTCAATAATTCCTGTGCTTGCTCGCTTAATGGTAGCATACTTTTTTCTGTCCAGATTTTTGCTCCTGAAATGAGGATGCAGGCATGATGTTATCGGTCTCTCAACCCACCCAGCTGGCTGGCCAATGAGCGAGAACCACAGCTTCTGCTAGGTCTGAGAGCAGGCTGGCTCGCTTTCTGCAGGATGTGGAAGAGATGGTTTACTCCCAGCCACATCCAGATCCAGGTCCTGCGTCCTTCTAATTCTTATGTGCTTTTACTGTCCAGCCTTCTTAAAGCTTGTGATCTCAAAAAAACCTGTTTGTAGCCAAGGTGCAATCTTCAGAAGTATTTTCCAGACTGCTAGACTTCATCTAGCTGTCCTTTCCTGCCATTCCTGCGGAGTGATGCTTGCAGGCTGTGATGCACAAATCCTTGCTGAACCTGGGGTAGCAGCTCAGCAGCTGGTGCAGCTGCTCCTGGTGCTTACAGGTAAACTGTGGTGCTGGTATCTTAATCCCAGTCATCAGCCCAAACCTTTAATTATTTTGGTTCTGAGCTATGCCCCTTCACCACTTCTATCCCTATTAAACCCGTGGCAACTAGAAGCCACTTGGCAAATGTTAATGCCATTAGCGCACGTTCAGATTTATGTTTCTGTGTTGCTCGTGATGCTCAGGCCAGTTGCAAATGCTGTGCCTGGGTGGTGAAGCATGGTTCAGGCTCTGCTGCCTTGCCAGTTAATGTGGTGTAGCTAAATATCTTTTCTGAGTTTTTCTTTGCCTTTTGCTTTCAATTTACTGCTGTCGTGGTATCGGTGTATGTGATTGATCCGCAGCTGGTTTCCTTTTATTCAAATTAGGTGTATAAATGAAAAGCGGAAGTAAGCGTAACAGTGAGATCATGTGAATTCTCCCAGCATGGGATCTCCCCGAGCACTTTTCAGGTTAACAAAGCAAAGTTGCTAAGTCCGGTTGCTATTTTTGTAAGAATTCGTCCATCCGTTCCCATGTTCTGCCCTCAAACCCTCTGAAGTTTAGTCCAAGCAGAAGCTACCTCTGATGTTCTGGGTTATCTTTTTCCATGCAGACTTGGTCAGCCTCTTCCGTAGCCATCCACAAATAAACAGAGGAATCAAATTCTGCTCGATTTACAAGTAGGTCAACCTCATTGATTTCAGTGGGGCTGCAGCAGACATAAGTCAGCAGAATATCTGCTCTGTGTTTTGCTAAGTTGTTGGCAGAAGGAGGATCTGTATAAGCTCACCAGAGCAGAGATTGTCCTTACATGAGAAAAATAACATTTAGTACAATGGTCCCTAAAGCGGTTTTCTCAGAGGTGCAGCAGTAACAAATATACTAGCCCTGGTTACCAGCACTTAAAAGGATAACCTCATCCCTGTTTCTTCACCCAGATGTAAGGGGGAGATATATTTAGAATAAAGCCATTTCCCCCACTGTCACCACATACAAACAAAGCTCTACAGTTGTAGAAATACTTGAGGCAACATGTGCATCTGATTCCTACTGGGTTTCATAAAGGACGAGAGGCATGGTGGGAACAGCTTGGAAGAAAATCTTCAAAGACTACCTAAGGACAGTAGGCCCTTTGCAGTGGGAGCCCTACCACGAACTTTGGCTTTTATGAAACCATTCTGACACTTGTGATCTGAAGGAGGAGAGAGAACCAGCAGGTAGAACGGAAAAAATATCAAATACTTTCCTTGCTTTTCATTCCATTGCGTGCTCAAGTTTCCATGTTACCCTCCTGTAGACTAAGTCACCAAAAAGTGAACGGGCTGTGGAAATTCGCAAGGTAAAATTCACAGTACTTCAGTTTTCCCCCCTCTGCTTAGCCCTGTGAGAGAGCCTTAGAGATGCCCTCGGTGAGCTTCGTAGCTGCTGAATATGCTTTGAGAGCCCGTAAGAGCGATGTGGGCTCTGAGCCAGCCCGTTCTCTCCCTGACACATCCTTCCAGGCAAGGGCAGCCCAACTAACTGTGATGCCAGTGGATGCCCTTCTCTTGCAAACAAGCCACTGATATTTGCACTGTTGCCTCTTAAACAACTCGGGCAATACCGAAATGTTGCTCCAAGCCAGAAATATTCCTCTGAGTGGAGGATAAACCATCGAGGGCTGCTTGATTTCTTCCCATATGTCTTCCCAAGACCTAAGTTGAAAATAGACACCGATTATTTGCTTTCCCCTATTCCTACCTCCCCTGTAAGAACTATGCACAGAAAGCATATAGATGATACCTGCTCTTGAGGTAGCATCCAGGTAGGTTCATCATATACCTGCCTGCCATCACGTTGGCAACCCTCCAAATCTGTCTTTATTCTGCGATTTTCTTCAAGGTGAACGCTCCCTGGGATTAGATGTAGTATCTCTGTGTGTGAGGACCCAGGTGTGCGAGAGGAGATTAGGTCGTGGGCTTTCAGCAATACCTTCACATGCTTCAGCTCCCCTGCCCTGAACCTGCAAAATGGACTTTAGCCTTGGAGTCGGCTCCCCCCAGCACAGTTCAGCTTCGGGCGATAGTGCTGGGTTAAACTCGCTGCAAATGAAACTGCTGTCGAAAGCAGCTTTTGCCAGCTGAAAAGACCATTAAATGAGGAGCTTGGGGCTTTCAGATGCCTATGTTCTCAATACGCCGCTGCGTAGCCTCTTCTCAAAAGGCTGTAAGCGTATTACATGCTAATCCCAATTAAATTCAAAATATCCCTGGGTGTTTACCACTGTTACCCTCTCTTTTTCATTCTTAATTGCATTGTAGCTGAATAACTCTGTGTCCACATTGGATTATTCATGAATAGCATATTGAGTTGTACTCTCTTTCATTTCGCAACAGGGTTCTGTTGTTACAGGATTGGTGTAGTCTGAAGCAAGAAACTAATCTATGCGTTTCAAGTCATTAATCTTGTCGTGAACCAAATAATAATAAAGAGTTGTTTGGGTTTTTTTTTTCTATAGTTGTATGGTTTCCCAGTGAGGTGTACAGCTTGTAGAATAAAACCACGGTAAACAAGATCTATGACCGATCAATATTGATTTTGGAGATTATTTGAACATCCTCTTAGGAACAGTATATGCTTGCAGACACAGGTGCTTTGGGAGGAACACAGGCTGTGTAAACCAACATCAAGTTCTCTGGGCACTTTAACACCGATGTATGGTGAGGGGGGAGAGCAGGGAGGAAATCCACCTATTTTTGCTTGTTTTGTTACACCTCTTGACCACAAGTTCGTCCCTGTGCCACGGTACCGTTACCAAATGGATGGTGGCTGCCCTTGGGATGGTGGCCGGCGCCGCTCGCTGCAGCCACCGCGCAGAGGCAGGGCAGTGGTCCTCGTTGCTGAAGGCAGGTCCTCCTGGGGTAGCCAGCCAGAGTAGCTTTTGCTACATCCCTTCTTTGCAGTTCTTCCGGAGATAAACCAAATTTCAGTTTCCGCAGCTATTGTAATCTGTCAGGTGCTACGTGGGGGTTTTTCTTTTTTTTTCTTAAAGCTGTATGTTTTCTCACATGTCCTTCTAAGTTTTAAGGAAATATTTTGAAGTCTGTTTTATTATCTTTTTACCCTATGCAATGGGGAGGAGGTGCGAATACCGCCAGTATTGAAAATAAACACTGCAGGTGTTTTCATCAGGTGTTCACGTAGACGTGTCTCCCAGTGATTTTAATGAGCGGCACACATTGAACAAGGAGAATAAGCACGTACACAAATGGGGGGCAGGCTCTGAGGAATAGAAAGAGCTGCTTTTAGGGTTAGTAATATTAAAACCGATCAGCTTTGCTTTTCGTTTATGGGTAAAAATACCTTTTCTTGTAAACAGGATGGAAATTGAAACCCCAAGAACTTTGCAAGTCATGGTGCATTTTGGGATTTGAGGGGGATTTTAGAGGAGGAGGGTGGTTTTGGTTATTCTTGAATTTTAAGTCCTCAGAGCGGCGGGGTCTTGGGTGCAGCAAAGCCTGCAGAGCAGATCTGCTTTCTAACCCGAGCACCTTCCCATACTGTCGTAGGATTTACTGGAGCCTGTGTGAAGTAGCCGCTGGTGGGTAGTGCTATGGAGAGGCTCTCGAGACAGGTTTTGCCCCTTTTCCCCTGTTGTTTGAGGGGCAGGGGGATGCACCTCCTGACCTGCTCCAAAGCAGATACGGTACAATTCAAAGGACAAGGCCACGTGTGTTGGCTCATGCTGTTGTGCGTCACCATGCATCTGGGATGTCCAAGCTGGTAAGCTCTTAGGGATAGGTATGGGATGCTCGGTGGAGGATGGAGGGACTGTGTCAGTCACAGCTGCTTCAGCTGAAACTGAGGATCAGAAGAAAAAAGGTACTGAGCAGGTTTGTGAGGTTCAGGTACACTGACTGTGTGCGTAGATATAAAAGCAAAAGTCCATGCCAGTGGTTTGTTTGGATTCTGTTGTCTTTTTTTGCTGAATGTTTAGCACTTCATCTAGACTCTTCTGGTTTTTCCTCTCTTCATCATCTCCCTTAGCTAAGTCCCTTTCTGAAATGTTTCTTGTTGCTTTTCTTTTTAAAAGCACTTTGAACTGAATGGAAGTTGTTTCCTTTTTCCCCCTTTTGCCAACCATGGCTGTGTTCCCCCTGTCTGACTGGAGGAAACCTTTGCTTCCTACCCAAGCCGACCCTGGGTAACCCTGCTGCAGCTGCTCACACGAAAAGCCTGGGATTCTCAGTACAAGCTGAAAGGCACATGCAGGAAAACTTTTTTCTTTTTTTTTTTTTCTTTTTTATTTCTTTTTTTTTTTGCTGACTAACAAAAACCCGCTGGGGAACTGGAAGATTTCCCATTTGGTTTAATTATGGAGGTCTAATGAACTGCAAAAGTTAAAGAGGAGGAAAAGTTCTTTAAATAAATCTCAACTCTTTTTTTTTTTTTTTTTAATTGGGGGGGGTTGTGTAGCGTAAGGTGGCCGGAAGAGAGGACATTTGCCGGTGACAAATGTAGAAAGGCATATCAATGTGTATTACTCTATTAGGCTTTAACCAAAATTAATCAGAAGCACCCAGGGGAGAGTGTTTTATATGGAACAGAGCCTTAGTGAAATAACCTCCATTACTTTATTCAAAACATTTGTAAGTACAGTGCAGAGAAGCTGACGTAGACAGTAGAGTAGAAGATACAGGCAGTGAATGGAATGCCAATATAATTTAGAGTATACATGTGTTTAGGAAACTGTTTCCAAGACTGTTTTCCTCATCCACAAAGCTGGCTGAAGGACTGCTTGCTCTGCCCCCTCACTCATAGCTACCTACTGTCGTTTCCCACTCCGCCCTGTGCCTGTACCGCTGTTTGTAGGGCTGTGCTGGAAATCAGGCCTCTGGTCATTTGGTCAGAGTAGTTAATTTGTGTTTAAAATAAGCATAATACAAATGTTCTTCTTTTGGGAGTTTCGGGAGAAGCTAGAGGATAGACCAGTGCATTTTTGTTACCCGCTAGGGAAAATTATTGTAGAACTACAACCAAAGTGGGGAAATCCTGCCATGGTATGGGTGACGCACAAGATGTTAAGTCCCATTAGCTGCCCCCAAAATAAGCAAGAACCCAAAGGCTTGGATCCCTTGCAGAATCTGACAATGAGGCGGCGGGGTATGGGCTGGAATCGGGGGAAGGTTTGCTGGTGGTAGCCAAGTGTTTTCGCTCCCATGGGAGCTCAGCAAAGCTCCTTGCTCCCAGCTTCTTGCCCTTCTACCCTCCTCATATATACAAACATTGGCATATAACCTGCACTGCCTCTTCCTCTCCGTATACAAAGAGTACCAAGCTGAGCATATCAACAAAACAAGGACAGTCAGATGAAATACAGACTTTTTTTTTTTTTCTTTCTCACTTTTTTTGATGTAGCTGCTGCATATACAGCTGCTGGATGGAAGGATTTGAATGTCTCAGTGTCCTGTGACCTGTTTAGAGAATTGGAGTAGCTTAGGGTTGCAGTTCATTAGGGAAAGAGATTTTAATAATATCTAGAAGAACATGACGACTAATACAATGGAATTTATATAATAGCAGTCATATATATTTGCAATACATCACTCTTGTCTGTACACCGGTGTTTCTGTGAGAGCGTGTAGCATGTCCTGCTCTCTCAATGTTGTGTACCCTTTGACAGCACTTAGTATTTATCCAATATCTTCTGCTTTATGAGGAGATACATGTCCATTTATGCATTGATGCACTTTTTTAGAAACACAGCCAGCAGCCTTTGGTGTTAAGGGTTTGATGCCTACGGAGAAAGCTCATCTCTAATTGAGTTAGTTTTGTAAAAAAAGCTGCAGTTCAAGTGGCTGCTCTTAAAACATGCCGTTTGCCCTCGATAATTTCATGATTCTTGTGGTATCTATAGCAGTTCCTGTAAAGAGATTTGAATATAGCTAGATTATACGACAGTAAAATTAATTAAATTTAGGGTAAAAAATTAAACTGCAGAGTTTTCAGAAGGGCTGACTATTATCTATTGCATTTCTGGCAGAGCTTACCATAACCTGTGCAGGTCTGCTTTGCCGTACAGACTGCCAGCTAATGCCCTCTCTTGCTGAGAGCACGTTAGATCCAAATTTTCTTCTGTTTTTACTTCACTTTGTTGCTAGCAACAATTTCAGCAGCGTTGAAAGAAGAAAGTGCTTAGAGAGGACTTTCTTACAACAACGCTAAGTCATCTCTCTTAGGCTTTGACTGTCATGAGTTTAGCTCTTGTGCCACTTGTCTGCATTGCACCCTCGGTGGGATTGTTCTGATGCAACTACTCGGAGTGTTATTTTTGGCATCTTTTGGCATCTTTTTCATTTAAAACAAATAAACAAAAGCCTCTGCTACACACCGGCATAGCCTCGTCTTTGATGTTGGTCGTCGCTGAGAAGCACAAGGGGGAAGGAGAAAAGATTCGATGAGGATGATGCGTGTTTTCCTTGCGTGTATTATCTGATATTATTCATGTCTCTGGTATGAAGGAATGCTGCTTTAGGCTGCAGCAGCTTTCTGTTTTCCAGGCAGTACCTCATGTACACTGACACCTGCTTTAGTTTCAGATCGTTTCAGCTGGACTGTTCCTGCTTTCCTTCCCCCTCCTTCAGAAGAGGCAAAGGTCAGGCAGAATCGCCCTTCCCCTTCACTCGGATTAAAATCTCTCAGCCTATTAGTTCACAGGGACTCTTTCCAAATCCTTAAAAGGGTTATTGGCAGAGCCTCAGCTGGTGCAAATCAGCACAGTACCGTTGCTTCTCGGTGGCCCTCTGCCAGGCTCCGCTAGCTGAAGGGCTGGCCGAGGAGCCCAAGCGATTGCTTATACCTCATTTCACCTTACTGTTGGGTCCGGAAAAGGGTTTAATTCGCAATGGAGAGAAACTCCTGGAAGAAGAGAGGTCCTAAGAATGGGTCTGTTCCGTGCTGTATGTAACTCACAGCCTTTTGTGAAGGAGAGCCAGCCCCGAGGTGCTGCTGCAGCGAAAGCTAAGCAAGGCAGCAGCAGCAGCAAGCAACAGTAACCCAACTGCCAGGCTTCTGGCTCTTTGGCCGTATGTGGGAGATCAAGTATTTTGCTGCTAACTTGCTCTAGTCCTGTTAGACGCATTAAAAAGGGGGGAAAAAAGCAGGGGAAAAAAAAGAAGTTCTTCCCCTCAGTTTAGATACACTGAGGGAATGATTTATGCTCTCGTTCAGATTGGGTTGGTGTTACCCTCTGCCTTTGGTGCCCTGGCTGTCCTTGGGGCTTTGCTGTCCCTGTCCGCGAGGTGTCAGAGGTGGTGAGCAGTGGGTTTCCAGCCCCTAAGGCTGATGCATGACGTGGTACCCACCAGTCTACAGGCTACAGCCGGGCATCAGCCAGCCCAGCTGGCTCTGCTGCGAGGCAGGCTGGCGGGGAGGAAGGGCAAAGAGACCGGTGGGGCTTTAGTAGAATAAACCATCCCAACCAAGCCTTGCAGAGGATGTTGAGTGAGAGCCTGTCGCGGCTGCCTTTCCCACAGGAAAGGAGAAGGGAACGTACTAAACACCTTCGAGGAATGTTTTTAACAGATTGCAGGAGCCCGTGCTGCTGACAACTGCAATTGCAGTTCTGGAATCAATACAGTCCCAGCAGTTCGGAGTCGCATGACAAATCGCTTGTGAGTGGAAATCTCCCCTAGACAAAGTGATACATTTTCAAGCGAGCACTGGGTTTAGGAAGAAAAATAGCAGTGAACAGAATCCCCCTGTGCTGCTTTGATAACCTCATCCTGTTCCCAGCAAATTACAACCTGGCCGACGTTATGAAAGCCTTGAATGAAAGTCTAGCTGTTCTCTGCTTATCTTACCAGAACCAAGGTTTAGGGTTCTTTGGAGCTGAAGGTGCTGTGAGGCTCCACCAGCACCCGGCGCCTGCTACATAGATGGCAAAAACAGGCTGGAAGGTCCAGGTTGCTATTAAATTCTGCACTCTTCATAAGCAAAAGTGAACCAAGCACGCAGAAGTGAAATGTTATTTTAATTACTCCCGCTCTGGTAGTTGGATCAATAGCCCGTCTTACTGGGTTGTCTTGTGAACGGGCTCATTTTGCACCACAAAATAATTCTGCTCCCTCAAAGTCTTGTGTTGCCTTTTACATTTATGGTCTTCCCAGCGTTGTTGGCTTCCTGGCTGTTTGGAGAAAACCTCTGTGACTGTGAGCCATAGTACAACGTGTTTTCACTTTATCCCTACAAGCTGACTGCAAGCAGCAGGAGAACAGCTGAGGGAAGAATCGTAACTGTCTCCCATGTTTGCAGACCTCCCCCACTGCCTTTGTATGTATAAAAACTCACAAAGGTGGAAAAAAAATATCACAGTGACACCAAATAAACTCTTTTAATTGACTCGGAGTTTCCACGGCACTCCACATAAACACAGTGGAAGTAGAGATTTGCTGGCTCTTAGGTTCAACCACGCTACGTGGCGGGGAAATCCCACAAGGTGCGGGGATTTTTCTGTTGGGAAGTAAAAGTTTACAGAGCTGTGAGTAGCTCCTGATGCCACAGGAAGAGCTCCAGACGAGGGAGGCTGAGCAAAAGCAGCGTGGCTCCATGCCTCGGTCAACGTGACGTAGGTTTTAGAAACCAGTTTTAGTTTAAACGTAGCAGGCAGGCAGCTTCGCAAAGCCTGGGCTTAAATTTTAGCCTCGCTGTATTGTACAGTTGAATAGGACTGGGATGTCATTCTTTGAACTAAATATCAAAACGTTTAGCCAAAGAATATTTTTAAATGCTTCCATGAGGACTTTCCCAGGAAGAGCAAAAGCTGAACGGGGGACCCTTTTTTGTTATTCCAGGTTTTACATTGGCTTAAGCTACTGGAAGACTTTATAATGGCATTGAATATATATGGTTGGGGATACACGAATCAAATAGAGACCCATATTTTTAAAAAATAATCTTTAGTCCTGGAGCACAAACCATCACTGCGTTAGAATTCAGTGCATCACAGTGCAAGAACTTTACATGGGAAAAATATTGATAACCTAGGCTTCGCGTGAGGACAGGTTTTGTCCTCTATTATTGATGGGAGGAATTTTTTGTTCTGAGCTCCATTTCAGGGTTGTTGGTTGACATTCGGGTGGCATCCAGAGCACATACAGTTGGCTGCTGCCTCTGTGTTTAATAGCGAATGTATACAGCATCCCACCTGCATCACCAGAAACGCATCCGCAACACAGAGGGTATTTGAAATATCTATTCTGATCTCTAACAGCAAACACTCAGCAGCTCATCTACCATGATGTGTAGCAAAGATGATAAATCACCCTAGCAAAAAAACCTTAGTGAGACAACTCTGAATTTTTTCCTTCGTGGATTTTGAAAATCATTTCTGCTTCCAAAAAGACCCCAAAGCTTCATATAGAAAGGATTTAAGTGATACTTCATTTCTCCACCTAAAACTGCTTCCAGGGGTGGTAGTGCCAGTTCATTTGTCTGTGTCTTTACTCTGTCTGTGCTTTGCCAAACGCGGTGTGTTTTCCCAGGTACTTTCAGACAATTTGGTAATACAAGTGATGGTCACTCAATGCTTAACTAGCATTTGATGTAGGTTGCGCACCCTGGTATAAATCCCTACCAAAGATGACTTTTAAAAAAAATATAATCTTGAAAATTCTGTGTGTCATTGACTTTCTTCCAAGAGTTGGTAGATCTGTTTAAATGTTTTTATAAGTCAAAATGTAGAACTTTGAAGAAATTAGTAGTAATTCAAAATGTCTATGCTAGGCTAATGTGACATCCTAAAAGTAATGACAGGCAGAGCAGGCATGGTGAGCTCTAATGGAGGAGAAAGTGAGGCCATACATTTAATTTGACGTAACCTTTCCTGACTTTACCTGCTAAGAGCATCCTCATTCTCCGCCTGCCCTTACCTTGTGCTAATAAGTGCCACCCCCTCACTTATACCTGTCATGTTGTGTAACACTGGAGAATTTAAAAATAGCCTGGCAATTAAAAGGGTTGTTTTTGGTTTGTTTTTTTGGGGTTGTTTTTTTTTGTTTGTTTTGGAGGGTGGTGGTTGGTGGGGAGGGGAGCCAGACCTGTTAATCTGGTTCACAAAATGTGGCTGCTGAAACAGTTGTGCTGGTGCAAGGGAGAGGGTGGCAGGCAGGCAGCATCCTGGGGACAGGCAGGGATGGAGGAGCAGCAGAACAGCAGTGAACCAGGGGATAAGGCTGTCAAAGGATTCACCTGGAAAGCCCCAGCCTTAGCGCATCCTCATTTTCTGCTGCCTCCTTCTCCACAGTGGTCCTTGTTTCTTTTTAGAAAGACCCCTCACCATCCCTTCTGGGGCTACATGTCTGAGCATTTGTCTCTTTCTGGACTCTGTCCAGGCTGATCTTGCAGGGTGATCTCTTTTCAGATCCTCCCCAGGTTGCTTACCTACAGAGCGTCTGAGGAGAGCTATTTACAGGAACCACCATACCCATTTTCATACAAATTAGCCATCAGCCTGGGACTTGTGATGAATCTCAAACAGACTTCTCTTTGTCCTGTTGGATGGGTTTGAAAAGAAAATTTATGGGTTTTGAAGTTAGTGCAGTGAATTAGCAGCCGCTTGTCCAGTTTCTGGTGCATAATATTGTCATGTTACAACAGGTTTGCGCTGGAGTCGAGAGGCACTGGTATGCAACCAGGCTTCAGCGATGCACAAATCCTTCCTGGGCACTTTTTCATCTGTAAGTGTGTGTATAGTGATGAGTGAAAACCCCCTTTCTCCCCTCCCCTTTCTGAGCTCCCTCCTTTGTAGCTCAAATGATCCCCCCCCCCCAGCATGTTGAATTAGCATTGAATTTCTGGTATGCAAGCAGAAAGTTCTGAACAAAATACAACCCTACAGTAGGTAGCCTCTGCTCACTTTGTTGCGTGTGTGTGTTGACGGAGTGTGGGAAAACAGATGGACTGAGCTTTACCAAATGCAATTTGGAAAGCATGTAAGCATGTAGGAACGAGCGGCATAGGCAGATATTAATACTTTAAACACTGGAGTTGTAGTTAAATAAGAAAATGGCGGGGGGTGGGGTGTGGGGGGTGGAGGGGTGTTTTAAGCAAATACCAAGGGTTGGGTGTTGTTGGTTGTTGTTTTTTTTCATAATACCACTGGTTGTTAGAACACACTTAAAAGGTGTTTAACTCGCTCCAGCCACTTCATAATGGCATCTTTCCTACTACAAAAACCGGAGGGAATGAGGCAGACTTGCCCACACAAGCTCTTTAATTCACTAGTCTGTAGTTTGCTTTTTTCTTCAAGATCTCATCAGTCTTTCACATGGCTCACAGTTTGTGCGTGCTGTTGCAGTCCTGTGCCACCACCGCACTGATAGGGGTTAGCATGGCTCTCCAGCAATTTATTAACGTTTTGTAGCTGAGCCTGTTTAATGAGATGAAATGAAATTTCTGTCCCCCCAGCCCGTCCCTCCATCCCCAGCATGGCAGTGCAAGAGCAGGTCTCGCCGGAGGCTGATGAGGTGTTCAGGTTAGCTGGTTATTTCACAAACCTTCAGCCATGGAGGAGCCAGCAGCATGTCTCTGCAGCGAGGCTGGACACCTCTGTAATGAAGTATTAATAACACTGCCCAGCTATGATCCATGAGTGCCTTACACATACTAGAGAATCCAGTCTTGGTTCGACTCTTCCATGCCTGGCTCTGCAAGGATATAGGGAGAGTGATTTACTTATGCAATGCCACCGGGAGATGTGTGATGGGGCCCGGGCTGGAGCACAGAGGTAATGTTTCTTCATCCAGATCACTAACTGCAGCATTTTAGCTACTTTTCTCCTGATGTTGCTTAGAAAGAGGTGTTTCTTAGCTGTGAGAACAGTAAGAGGTCCCATTGGCACAGGATGAAAGCAGTGTTTGAGGAGATTAAAGTGTTGGACATGGAAAAAAAGCAATGCTTTGAGTTGGGCTAGGGATAAGAACAGGCTTGGAGACAGAAGCAGAGAAGACAGGGTCCGCAAAAAGCTGGAGGTAACCATGCTCTGGCAGGCTAGAAAAAAAATATAATAATTCTGCTTTTTATATTGTGCAACATCCTTCTGTTGCAGAATTGGAAATGCTGGAGGGGCCTTTGGCTTTCCCGTGTTTTAGGCTTCAAGTGTTTTGCTTAACATTCTGGTTGACACCAAGCGGCTTCAGTGGGAGAGCATTTACCATGGGGAAAATAAATAAACCCCATAATCTTAACCCAGCAACAGCTGAGTCCTCCTGTGGGCTACTGGTAAGAAAACAGTGGAAGGGCATAAGAACTGATGTCTGATGGAGAACAGATCAGGCCTTGAAGACAACGGGCATTCCAAGTGTCGCGTTGCCACCGTGTTGAACAAGCAGTCGGTACATCTATAGACCATCTCTTTGCCAAAGCTGGTGGTCTTACATTGTTAGAGCTGACAAACCATTATGTTCAACATGGTTTGTGAAAGAAGTCTTCTGCCTTGGAAACAGCAGCCGAATTTTGTACCAGGAAAGCCTTAGGTGGAGGGTGAGCTCCAACCACTCTCCCCAAAATGTTTAGGGGGTGTTAGGAGCCTGC
Source organism: Ibycter americanus (assembly GCA_035590275.1). Classification (NCBI taxonomy): domain Eukaryota; kingdom Metazoa; phylum Chordata; class Aves; order Falconiformes; family Falconidae; genus Ibycter; species Ibycter americanus. The sequence continues at coordinate 84,897,929 of JAVJGI010000050.1, read as the reverse complement.
TGTGCCGTGGTGGCTGCCTTCTTGTTCTGGAGGAGAAGAGAAGGATCGGGGTTTCCCATGCTGCTGACAGTGATGGAAATGGTAAGGTTTTTTTGACATAGGCAGGCATCAAAAGAGAAGCAGCCTTGCAAACTGCTCTTACCTCATATTCTTGCTGTTTCGTTGAGCATTCTTATCATTTACCCTCAATAATCTGCAAAATGTATTTTATTCGACTTTACAAGGCATGAACTGTGTCCCAAGGGATTCTGGGCACTTCCATCTCTCATTGAAACTTCCATATGTATTAGTGTACATTATTTATCAATAACCGGCTCTGTGGTTTTTTGTTATTGTGGTTTTTTTGTTTGTTTGTTTGTGTGTTTGGGGTTTTTTAAACGCTATTTCCTAGAAGTAGATGTGCAAGGCACAATTATTTAAGCTGTTTCTTTTACTTCCCTTTTCATCATTCTCGTAATAGTATCACTTGGTGAAAAACTGGGATTGGGCTTCAGCTTCATTTGGTAGAGTCATCCAGGTGAAGCAACGATGATCCCTGTGAAAGAGAATACCTTGCCACCGCTTCAGAGGGCTGAGGACAAGAAAAGGAAATATGCTGATCAGATAGCTTGAAACAAGAAACTAGAGTAAAATGTAGGATTTCTTTCTTTCATTCGTTCATTTATTTCTGGGCAAGTTCCTTAGTTATACAGACTAATAGGACTCAATGGAGTACATTCTTTTCATTTAAATGAGCGTAGAGGTAAATGCATACAACCAGAAAAAATTTATTATTAGCCAGTTCAAACCTGGGTTTGTACTTTTTTTCCCTTTTAAGGTTACTTAGCAGTGTTTTGTCAAGAGTACTCCTCTTCGCGCACTTTAAAGGAATTTCACTCTAAGTAATATGGATGCAAAGCTGCACAAAACCCCACCTTACTGATGTGCTGCTCCCGCAAGCCTGGAGCAAGCGTCACTTGCTCAGAGAGGCCTAATAAAAACGGAACATAGAAAGTCTGCCTTCTTTCATTTTTCTTACATTGAAATGCCTGCATCAAGAAGGTATGAGTCTTGCTGCAAAGAACATCTCTTTCTGAAAGCTTTTTTCTGGTTTTGCTTATGCCTTCTCTTTGTTGTGACACCCTCAATTCAAAACACCTAGTGCAGTCATGATGGGGATATTCCTTCCAGGCTTGAACAAATGGACAGCCACCATCAAGGTAATCCTTTCTGATAATCATTTACCATGTGATAACAGACACCAAGCCTTGCACTGCACTCGGCCATGGTAAATGATTTCATCTTTATGGAGGATTTCCAACAGGTCCTTCAGAGAAGACAGTCAGATATGACGCTTGGTAACGGCACAGGCAAAAATCAAAGTTAGCACTTGGGTAGATTTGGTACTTAATTGCAACTTTTCAGCCGAGACTGGGACAATTGCTTTTGTGTTTACTGGTCTGGACCCATCATTTTTAGGGCAGTCACTTTGTCAGAGCAGCTCTGATGAGCTCTGAGCAGCCCTGAAGGCTTCCATAGCAGCACAGGTCCTTGCTTTTCAATATGCTGCTGGAGCCCGTAGGTGAGGCTTCGCCGCCGTCAGGTGCACACGGGAGTTGGTAGAACAGTCTTGTTCCGTGGAAGACTTTACCAGACAGCTCTTAGCGCGGAAACACCCTGCAGTCCAAAGACCAAAGCCGATGTGCTGTATTGTATGCAATGTATGTGCATATCACATGCACAGGGATGGGTCTCGCCACCTCCGGGGGACCCCATGAATGAGCTTGCAGGGTCCAGCCCTGCCTGTACCACTGAGATAGAACAAGAGGAGCCGTTTAACAACTGTTGCAGCAGTTTAACACTACAACACGTGCTAGTCGGCATCCTGCAGCTCATGCAAGCACTTCTGGCACCTCTATTTTACCCCCACCACAGGTCCATGGCGTATCAGCCAACCGTTTCATCATAGGTACCCAACGAGGTCTTCCAAGCCACAGGCCGAGTTGAGGCTTGAGTCAAACCTACGGGCTGCAGTGACAGGGGTTCTTTCCAGCAAGCCTCGGCTTCCTTTATTTCCTCACCTATTTTGCATGCAACGGCTTTGTTTTCCCTGGAAACATTTATTTTCCCCATGGAGCGCCCCATCGAGGTCAGTCATTAGGGCTTGGAGGAGTGTGTCAGACTTTGAGTCATATCTGACACCGTCCTCGTCTCTTGTTCAGTTGCTCATGTTAGGAGCTTTTGGAATTGCTTTCTCTTTGTTCAGGTTTGAAAGATGTCTGTCTTTTCATACGTGAACCCTGTTGTTTATTTAATGACAGCCTTTCTGGGAACAAAAAAATTAAACAGCCACTAACCAGGGTGGGGGGGCAAGTTGTTTATACTCACAAGGGCTCCTGAACTGACTCTTCAGCCTTCCTAGGAGGATGCTGAAATTGGAGGAAACAAGCGTAGACTTTTCTTTCAGTCACTTAAAAGTAAACTAACGTCACTTTTTCCAGTCCTGCAGAATGACTTCTCTACCCCTTAAGGTTTTAGATGAGCTCACGGCTGGTGAATGTTTGATGTTGGAGGCTTGCTAAAATACAAGTGCAAAATTTGCTTTCACACCATTTTTTTTTCTTTTTCTTTCCCCTTTGGGTGTTCATTTTCCCATCCAGGGGCAGTTATTTTAGGAGGAACAATTTGGGGAAATTTCAGAAAGGAGTTATGAAAAATTAAATCACAATTATTTGCACCAGAAATCTGGTTAAGCATTATTTTCATCTCATCTGCCACAAGCTCAGTTTTACATTTCAGCAGCCTGCTCTTTCCTCTCTCTTTTTCCGTTACCTTCCCGGTGCCTTCATGTGGTCTCCTGGGTCTGGAGCTTCTTTCTTTTCCTCTAAAGTTCTGGTTTTTAAACATACTCTCTGCTTGTGTGAGAGGCAACATATTAAGGCCGCTAGGCTGAAATTAGGGCATTTAAGGGTTTGGTCTTTTTGTTTGGTCTGTTTTTGTTTGTAGTGTGTGTGTCTGTGTCAGCCACGTGTTTTCTGTTCAGTTCTGAGCACACAGAGATGAGAGGCCTCTGTCTGTAGCGGCAGCCCCTTAACTCCAGTTACAGACCAGTGCTTTCCAGTTTGACCTTCCTGTTCAGTGGCCGGCATCAGTCAACCCAGTGGCCAACCTGATGATGCTCGAAAGAGAGGAGCGGGTGTTAGGGTGTGAGGGATCCTGCACAGGTCCAGCCGAAGAGATGGTTGCTATCGGTGGGATTTTCTGTTGAATGCTGCAAGAAGAAAGGCTTTGAAGTCGATTAGTGGGGAAGGGATGGGAAATGCTTGTAAAGAAAGTGGGGAGCTGAGGAATAACTGCGAACTTCTGTATACGCGAGTGGTTTAGACAAGCACGTGAACAGAACAAGGAGTCAGAAATAAGTGGAAAATACAGGTGGCATCTGACTGCGGTAGCAGAGAGCAGAATGTGTTCGGTAACAAAGCTGGTGAGCAGGGCTGGGGGGGTGAGCAGCATCACCCGAGAGGCAGCGCAGTGAGGTGGCCTTAGTTGCTGCATTTTGTAGCAACATTTGTGTTGACAAAGCAAGCTGAGCAGCCAGAGCAGGAGCTCACAGCTGATGGGGATTGCTTGATGGGCCAGGAGGAGGTGGAGAGGGAAGGAGGAGGTTGCAAGGGTTTGGGAGAGGAAGATTGGCTGGGACTCCAGATCTGAGGCACATCAGCTTCCAAATGGGGTGTTGAGTGATCTGCTTCTCTCTGCTTTCACCTTAAAAGAGAAGAGTGAACATAAACAGCACAAGTTAGTGTTTTCGTGACAGTCTGCAGCACCTGGTTTGAGCCGGAGGAATTATGATTATACATCACTGGTGTAGATGCTTTCCTAATCAGTCTAACAGCTTCAGCACACCAACAATATTATATGTGCAAGCACAAAGGTTAACAACAGTGAATATCCTTGACTGAGGTGACTTAAGTGAGAAATAAACTTTCCAAAGTCTTGCAAGAATGACATGCCTTTGTGTAGAGAGGCAGAGTGTTGGAGGGAAAACGAAAGATACAGCAAGAGGCAGTTTTTGCACTTGCCAGCCAGATGTTTCAGTATAAAGCCTGGAAAGGGGGAACTAACCCTTCATAAAACATGCATATTTTTAGTTGCCTACGGTTAAAAAAATGGTTGTATTTCCTCAAAAAGCCATTTTTGTTCCTCCTTTTTTTTACCTTTTCATTCTTTTAATTCCCAGGGACGCTTCCGTCTTTGCTCTGTTTGCTCGTGTCGCTGCTACCCAGGTGCAGAGATGCTGCCGGGGAGCTGCGGCTGCTCCCTGCCGAGGATGCCGGGGTGCCGCTGGCATCGCGGCGGGATGCATCGCCTCGCAGCCCGACCGGCTGGCAGCCTGCACGAAATGTGTGGGGTTTATGTCCCGCAATAGAAATTCAAAGGGTTGTTGGTTGGGGTTTTTTTTGCATGAAAATAAGGTCCTCCTGGCTTTGGCAAAGTATACAGTGTGGGTTTTAAGTAGGAAGAGAAAATAACAAATAAAAAATAATAGAAAGAAAAGAGAGAGAAAGAAGGAAGGAAGGAAACAAGCAGAGTTTTCAGCTGACTACTGAGCACTCATCCTTGTGTTTCCTTTCCTTCAGGCAGGAACAAGAACTGTCTCTGTTTTTTCTAGGCCATTCAGGAAGTCTTACAGAGCAATAATAGCCCTGTTATCTAATAGTCAAAGTTTATTTAGGCTTTCACTACTTCCCCTGCCCACTTGAACCCTCCCCCTCACTCCCCCATGCAGTCTGCTGGGCTGCTCCAGCCTGAGCTCGATTTGACAGCCAAATGGGGGAGGGAAGCAATTGCCTGCATGTCATTTCCATTATACTCATGCATATTTTCATCTGGAAACTATCTTTTTTTTTTTTTTTCTTTCTCTAAAGACAGCAATAACAACAGGGGGAAAAAAGTGGTGATAAAGCATTCCCTTTATCCTCTTGGCAGTGCTCTGGGGACTTATCCACATGAGAGACCCCCGAAGCGTTACGTGCATGCTTTCATCCAGCAGCACTGATAACTTTGTACGATGTTGATTGGAGAAGTCTTCACCATTAGTGCTGCCCAAAAGTTATAGATACTAAACACTTATTTTACTTGGGTATATTTCATGAACAGGAGGATCAGATAAGAGCACTTCTTTATTAATCATTGCAGAAACCCTTATCTTTTCCTTCCTTTCCTCTGCTTTGAAGCATGCTGGCAATATTGTGATAGATTTAGATTAGGCAGTGGATGATAAATCCCAAAGGGCATTTTGGTGGTTGTATTTGCTTAGAAGTTGTCATCCGAGTGTTTCTGATGCTTGGAATAGTACATTGGGGAAAACAGCTGATGCGGACTGTGCCGTACAGTAATGTACGCAGTGACACTGCAATGAGGGGAAAAAGCAAACATTCAATTCTTCAGCTTCTCTTCAGGCTTCCCTGATGAAACTGTCAGGATGCATGGATCTGAGACAGCAAAGACCAAAGCAGAAGTAATTCAAAGCTGGTTAGCCCTCAGCCCTTCCTTCTTCCAAACAACACAGCAGGCAGGTTTGGCTCTGAAGCTTGAGGGGTTATTGTATGCAATATCATATACAGTATCATATGCAATACTGAGAAGAGCCTCTAGATTTCTTTTTCAGAAGCGGGGCTTAAAATCTGACATCTCTAATACGATTTTGATCGTTTTCTCACCATCCGTTTCACATCTTCGTGCACTGAGAAGGTGGGCTTTGGCCGGCAGACGATGCTCACCTTCCAGCGGGCAGCTCTCAGACAAGGTTATTCCCTTCCCAAGGTAATTCCCTTGTTTTCAGGCAGCAAGCAGCTCAAACACACATGTGGTTAGTCACGTCAAACGCAGAAAATTTCAGCGCAGTTTCTAAATGAATCGCCAGAGTTTTTTAACATTAAAAATAAAATCTGACGGTGTTATTTTGTTAAAGTAATACTACATTACAGAGCAAATTATAGTATGGTGGAACACCTATGGGCATGTGGCATTTACAGTAAAGTCAAGAAAGTGCATTATGCTGTGAGCTACCCCTGTGATTACCACATCAATTGGCCCTTGAAAGAAATCTTGCCTTATGTGACATATGTGAAAGAAAAGATCCAGTCCACTCCTTTATGCTAATTCAGAGTCTTTGCAGAGCTGCCGTTTCAACTTCTCTTCTGAAATGCTGATGTTTATTGCTGTATTCAGTTTTCCTGTGAAAGGACTAGTTGGCAAGTCGAATATTTAAAGGCTTCTACTTTTTCTTTGTCTTTCTGTAGAGCCAGAGAGTTGTTTGGAAGGTTAAATTGTATTTCAGAGCTGGCCCCCCCCCCTTTTTTTTTTTTAAAAAAAAAAAGGAAGTAATATGTTAGGGTGGATTTGTGTGTGCCTGAGGCAAAATTGAGTGGAATTAACCAGCTTAAATCTGTATGAAGGTTAAAGG
>JAVJGI010000050.1:84833117-84891381 GCA_035590275.1 Ibycter americanus | reverse complement strand
GGCGGGGTCCCTCCCGCTCCGCCGCCGTACCCCCAAACCAAAGGCAGCCCTCTGCCCTGCGCCAGCCGCTGCTGCCGGGCGTGGATATTCAAACACACACACGGTAACACAATAGGGATCAATAGCACTTCAGTGAACACTATTAATCCGGTTTATTATTTAGGGAAAGGTGCTATTAAGAGCCCCGCCGGTGGCTCCGAGGTGACGCTCTGCCAGCCCCCGGGAAGGGCACCTGCCCGCGCAGGCAGCACGTGGCCCTGAGTTATCAATTAAGGCAGGGACACATTTTAATCAGGCAGGGCTGCTCGCAGCGCCCTGGGTTTCTGAGCTGAGGTCTTTATTAGTTACATGTATGAGCGAATATAGTCGCTCATCATTTTTTTTCGTTCTTTTTTTTTTTTAACCTTTCTTTTTTTTTTTTTTCCTCCTCCCCCCCCCCCCCCTCCCTTTTAATTTTCTCCTTTTTTGCCCCCCTTACCCGGGCGCCAGACCCAGTGCTCCATAAGCCGTTCCCCTCTCTAATTAATTCCTATTAGACATTTTCCCGCACAATGCTCTCCAGTGCCTGTCTTCACGCATTTTATAAAACGCTTTGTCTAGATACCGTCTCAGATATGCACGGTCAAGCTCATAGGTAACATTTTTTCATGCTTTGAAAATCTGCTGTCTTTAAGCAGGGTTTTTTTTGAAAATATTTTTGCAATTTTTATTTTTAGAAACAGCTTCCTCCAGGAGAAACTCGCACTTGTTTCCAAAAACAATTCACAGCAGATAGTGTAGATATCACTTAATTCCTACAGAAATCAATGTGAAAATTAGATTTATTGGCTACTTACATTGTTAAAAATGACAAAGTGCTGCCTTTTATTTTCATAAAACCAGAGAAGACCGAAAATCATTTAATAAAGGGTCCACCTAGTTTAATTTCACTGTAGGTCTCTTGCATTGAAACCAATTATTCGAGCCTCTCCCTCATAAACTTGCCTTCCATTCTAGTATTAAGGACGAAAATAATATTCTCAAAGAGAGTTAAAATAGTAGCATTTATTTGATGGCCGTAAAACCCTTCACGCCGGTAGCTGCAAGGCACCGTGTAAATGAAACAGCACCCGCCCTTTCGAATCGCCTGCTGTCCCCTATTAACCGCACAGGGCTGTTGAATTCTCTTTGCATTTTTTGAAGCAAAATGCCCCCTCCCCCCCCCTTTTTTTTTTAAAAAAAAAAAAGGCATGAGTTTGCCGCATCTGTTTTGCAGTGTTTCTGTTACAAGTAGTAATCACCCTGTGGCATTACTCAAGCCAAAGAATTGTACTAAAAAAAAAAAACCAACCATACACAGGAATTATCCTTTATATGTTTGTTTCTCCTCCGTTTTGGTTGAAGATGGTTAGGGCTGAGATTATCAATGGCAAAGTTTCGCTGTGGGTTTTTCTCCTGTATTGCCATGTCCTGGCACCGAAGCAGGACCGCTGTGTCCGAACAGGCAGGCTGGTGGAGGTCTCGGGGTGGGCACCAGTAGGCTCCCAGCAAAGAGAGGATGCTGGTGCAAGGCTGCTGAAGGCTGAGCCATCCTCTGCTCCTGACGGCCAGCCCTGCTGCCAGCCAGCAGCTCGCTTGTGCAAATGCACAGTCACTGGCTTCAACAGAAGGGATGTTGGCTGGCCTGGGTGTGGGTGCTGGCAGGACTTTGTGGATTGCTCCCTCTTTGCCCTGGCTGGGTTTAGAGCAGAAAACACGAATGCGTATCCTCCATAAAAGCAAGCATGTATACGTGAACAGGACTGTGTCGGTAAATGCGTATTCTGCACTCCAAGCACACAGCTCCCAAGTGATCTCAAGGCCCTTCGTGAACTTGTGCATCTGCGGTGGATAGCTGCACGCAGAAATGACATTTGCATGTGACTGCCCCACCTGCACTCTGCCCACTTAATCCCAAGGGATGGCGGCTCACATTCCTGACCCCTGAACCACCCTCGGTTGGCGGCCCAGCCTGTCCCCGCGGGGTCTGCACTGCCGTCTGGCTCCTGGGTCTGCGGGGGAGCCCCCGGCTCCTGCTCCGCAAACGGGGGGCTCAGACAGGGGTACTATCGTCAGGGCAGAGGAAGACTGAAAAGCTCTTCCCCTCCTTAGTCTACTGTTGAAAAGATATCAATGGGATATTATTGATGTTATATATTACTTATGTATTATTTATAATATATATTAAAATATATAAATATATATTATTTAAAATATATATTATAATATGTATTATATGTCATAGGATATCATTTATGTGTAGAAAAGCTGCTTCAGAAGCCTGCCAGATTTGCAGCTTTAGCCTGGTTACCCCTTTCTGCGGGTGCGGTAGGTCTGTGACAGGTACTAATGGGGGAGCACGGAAGCTACGGCCAGTAACATACCTGGAATCCTGAAGCAGGTCTTCTGGAGATCATGAAGCACAACAGTTTGGGGGGGTGGGTGGGAGTGGGAATTGAGACTTCCTTAGCATCCCTTTGGCATAACCTGTGGCTTTGGTTTTGCCATTCCAATATAACGTAGCTAATCCCGCCAACCTGTAGGTGAGCCATTGGAAAAGTTGTTGGAAAAGTTGTTGCGGGTGAGACAAATCACAGGGTCTGCTTTTGGTCAGGAAATCGGTGCTGCTTGTTGTTGAAGAGGAAGGGAAAGGCGGTAAGTTAGCCGTCTTAGGGCAAATGGGCAGGAGGAAATAGTTCTGTGATCTTTGAACCCCAAAGCTACATTCATGTTGCACAGTTGGTTTGTGTTCTTCTGCTGGTGGGTGCAGGGTGAGCGGTTGGACGTTTTGACCTGTAAAGCTTTTGCAGTCGCACAAGCGCACACATGTACCAGCTCTTACTGTATGCATGTATTGTGCCAGCCATGCCAGTCTGCAAAGCTCTACTAGACAAATAGCATTTATTCTTGGGTTTTGAAGCTAAAACGCCCCAAATAAAGCATTCAACAGTAATTAGATTAATATTTGCTTAAAATGTTTTGAAGGGGCTTTATGGAAGATGGGCAAGCAAGGGGTGAAAGAGAGCTCTCTCCCCTCCCCATGTGCGCTGCAAGTGAGTCTGGAATATGTTTGTGACCAGGCAGAAGCTTATGCTGGGTCCTGTGAGGTCTTCTGGACTATGGTCCTGAGGGATGGGGGGGCTAGACAGCACTGCTCCTGGGGTGGCCTGTCCCCACCTTGGTTGCTGTGCCCAAAACCCAAGTGAGTTCCTGGGCCTTTGGGCACGTGGGAGGAGACTTTGTCCATCTTAAGGCAATTTTAATGGTCTTAAAAAGATACGTGTCAGCCATCTGTTAATTAAACTCTTATGCTAAGTGTTTTGGAGGCTAGGATGGGTGTGAGGGCACACAAAGCCTTCCTGGATTTGCAGGATGTGAGAAACAGAGTCTTTGAACCTCTTCTTTCTCCTCTGTAGCTCCGACACCCACCTGAACCACCAGTAACAGAACCACTACGGTACCCTTAGAGAGCTGGTCTTGGCTTTTCTTAAGTGCATTCAGTTGCCACAGCGAATCCTGTTGTGTTTGTAAGTCATGCCTTAGGACTCTAATAGACACCCTCTATGTGTACCCGAGGAGAATAAGGTGAGAGGCATATTTTAGCAATCATATGCAAACCCAGTCATTTATTAAATATGTTTTTCAAGTTGATGAGAGAACATGCTGTCCACAACGCTCCCAGAGATGCCGTACATTGAACAACTTTCCACATTGCAAGAGGAAAACATAATTTTTGAGGCTGCATCCCAGGGGATGACGTCTGGTGATAACATTTATTCCTTCGGAGCTTTTGTTTCTGTGCAGATGGCAGTGGCCATTGATGGAAAAAATATATTGGTACAGTATCAAACTGCACACCCACTTAGGATATAACTCATCCTGTCTATTACACAAGAATATTGTTAAGTTTCAGATGTCTCCGGGAAATGGCAGGTTTTAGGCTTCAGGGAAGGTTTGGATTAATTTTGTTGAACCAGATGCAATGATGAAATGATATAAAATGGATGTATTCTTTTCACTGTGGTCAAGTGATAACCACAGCCATCTCCAAAGCATGAATTCTCAGCTCATTGTTCAGAGAACATAATTCAATTTTTTAAATTAATTAAGACTTCTAATTTAAGTAGTGTTGAGCTGCACAAAGAAGTTCTAGTCCCGGGTAAAAACCCTGGGATATAACCAGTTCAGTGCTGTACGCTATATCGAACTGCCAAAGAAGGGCATCCAGCATGAAATTAAAGAGGGATATTAAATAAAATATGTGCTGCTGCACTTTAATAGAGTACCTGCCCTGTGCGTTTGTTTCACAGCTGATAAAGTTATAAGGGCATTGACAAATGTTTACTTCTGTTCATCTGCTCAGAGCATTTAAAAAAAACCTAAAAAAATTTATGGAACTATTTTGTGGAAATAACTCATCAGATAGAACCGCTAGATTATCTAATGTTTGCTTAATACAAATAAACCCACTTTATTTACAAGGTGGCTTGGGTGACATTTGCCAGCACAGAACCCTTTCTGATGAACTGGGTGTGATTCCACTTTCCAGATGAGTCTTTTCATTTCATGAGCATCAGAGTCTCTTCTCACAGCAGTTGCATCTAAGCTGCAGTTCAAGAATCTTAAGACATCTGAAGTACAGAGCAGAAAATGACCCTGTGCTTTAACAAATTGATAGGAATTTAATTGTTGAGTCTAATCTTGTCCTTGGTTTAAGTCAACAGGAGATAAACCTGCAAAGCAAGGGCACAAATGGACACTTAAAAAGTTTCTTAGGTGATAAATGCTTTCTTTTTTTTTCTTTTTTTTTTCAGAGGAAGCTTTGAGGCCAGAGCATACAAACCTTGATTTCATTTACCTGCTAATGGCCAGAGGACTATTTAAAGCTTCCAAATCAGGCAAATAAGAGCTTTCACAGCTGAAAAGTAGAACATAAATTTCTTAAATAGTCCCTGAAAATTTGTTCAGCATATTTTCCTTTTCTTTCTGTAACCAGGTTCTCTTTTCTCATCCATCCGCCAATTACAAGTTTTGCTGAATTGTTTGGATGTGAAGGATTTTTCTTCACTTCCTTAACAAAAGAAGAGACTGAAATTTTGAAATCAGACCTGTGATTGCTTTTTCATATTGGTTCTGTTGTCTACTTTGATTGCATATGTAAGCAGCCATCACAACACAAATTGCAACCCTTATGATCATGCAATAATTACCTGAACAATCATATTTTAAAATGTTACAGTGGTGTTCTTTGATTCACTCCGTGGCGAGCAGGATTGTCGTCACTTGCCATAGCTGCACTTTCTTTTCTTAGTGTATTATCTTTCATGTGGCCTTTTAACGTGCTGGGCATGTGCCTTGCAAAAATATTTTTTTTTAGAAATCCTGCTGCATGCGCAGCACTGCAAAGGCCATCACAAGGATGCTGCGTTTTGGGTGATTTTACTGAATTAATGCACTAAGTTAGTTATGGTCCATATGCGTTCTTGCCTTGACTTTGCTGGTGCTTGGTATGAGGGTAGTGACAAGAGCACGATGTTATCCCCTCCCAGACAATAAACCCCTCACTGACCAAATGTTCCTGAAGTGAAGGGTGGACGGACAGAGCAGTGAAAAGCACTGCACGTGCCAGTCATAGGGAAATTCTTCTCATGCCCCTGGAAAATAAGGCTTTCATCTTAGTGGGTTTTCCCCTTCATGATTAATAATGAGATTAACATTTTTTCTCCTTCTTCAATTAAAATTCCACCTACTTGCATGGCGACCTGGTACTGAAGCATGCTGCAGTGAATGGATGGGCTCCTGCTGATGCCCAGGGGATCTGATGAAGCCCAGCAGCAGAGCCAGCAGCAGGAGAGCGTCCGATGTCGGACATGCTTCTCGGCATTTGGGGGACAGCGCTATCTGAGGGAGGGCTCCCACCCAAACGTCCGACCTTCTGACGGCTCTTAACTTTGTGTCTTTTTCCCTCCCCCTCCACGTATCAGACTGTCAAGGACAGCACTGGACTTTTCCAGCCTCTGAAGGAGTGGATGGGGAGTAACGCCTTCTGTCTCCCTCCAGCTGGGCTGTGCAGCTGGGCTGGCTTTGAAGCCAGTGGACTTTCTTTTCTTTTGTTTTAAGTTAGTCTATCTGGAAGAGGGCTGGAAATTTAGAAAAGTGAAATGCATCTCATTAAGTGTGAGATTAAAACTGGTTTTGAAAACATTAAAAGAATCTTCTGGTGTCTGATCTTTATTAAAAATGCTTTGTTCGAGCCCATGTTTTATTAAAAAAATTCTATTAGTCTGTGCAGTATCTTGGAATTACACGCCTACTTTTCATTTGAGGAGTTGTATTCATTTGTGTCCAAAATTTCCATGGATATGTTCATGCAGAAAGAGAAGCATCAAGGAAAGAGCACCTTCACTCTCTAGAATGCTCCCCTTAGCCAAGGCTTGCCAGATGCACACAGTTCGCAGGAGAACTAATAGAGACAGAAAGTGTTAGTCTGACAGCCATCCAAATAGGGTGTTCAGGTTTTTCTTTTAATTACAATGAACAGACTTTTCCTTTTTACTGCCTTTGACTGATATTTCTGCTGGTACGCTTCTTGGCTTATAAGGTTAAGGGGATTTGTTGTGTGTGTCATTTGGGATTGTTACCTGTAAACCAGCAGCAGAAATTGATACATATGTCACAGACTTTTTCAGGCTAAAAGTGACTCTTATCATCATCCAGAGTAACATAGACCATTTAATTACACATAGTTACTCCTGAAAGTGTGACTTCTTGGATTTCATCTTTCCCTTCTTGATGTTACTTTTGGGCACCAGGGAGACTGAGTGGTGGAATTAAAGAGGCTTCTTCTCTGTTAGAGGTTTCCTATGTCTCTGGGGTATGATACCTCATCCCAGTAACCCCAGTTGCCCTCCCGGCTGGGTTCTCATGACTTCCTTTTCCACCACCCCTGGCCTCCCCTGACATGAACGGTAGCTTGCAGCTGGGTAGGCGATGGCTGGTTCAGCTGGCCCCGTGGTGGAGGAATGGAAGAGCCAGCTTTATGCTGGTGCCCAGGGAGAGAGAGGTTAAAGTTCTGACCCACAGTGCACCAAGGTCAATGGAATTTTTTTTCTGTTTTGGCTTCCTAGAGCCTTTGTTCGCTAAATAAGGGGGCTGGGAGGAGAATTGAAAGGTTGTCATGTGAAGCTGTGCTTTTTTTTTTTTTTTCTAAGCCCGTAAGTTTATATGTTTGGTTATTACAGTAATAGAAGGATTTTTTTACGAGGTCACATGCACTCATGTTTGGTCTGCTTGAGTGACTTTGAGTGGAGACTGGTTTCTCTGTCATCTTCACTGCTTTTTTTGCTTGTTCTGGGCAAGATAAAGGCAAGTGAACAGAAGCATCACATTGTCGAGTGCTCTGTGGTTTTGAGTGCCTTGTTGGCCGAGTGCTCAGGTGGGAGGTGCTGAGGGCTGCTGCTTTCAGGAGCTCTTCCGCATCCCTCAGCCTGTGACTGAAGTTTTGGGAAAGGAGCACCTTGGAAAATGGAAAGAAAGGTGTCTCAAGATGCATGCCTAAAAAAGGCAGCCTCTCAGATGGTGATTGCAGTTGGAAATTTAAGCAATAGAGGAGAGAGAGAAACAGAAAACTTGTAGCTAAAAATCTAGGAAAGAGCTCCAGGCTTAACCGTCACTGGCTTTCCCAAACCCATGGGAATCACTAGTATATGTGTTTATCCATGTTCCTGGAAAGAAAACTTTGCCACTGCTGAAAAAGTGGTCTCTTCGTTTTATTTTTCTTCAGGACAATCCCTTTAAAAACAAACAACCCAATGAAAACTTCAGCTGCTCAGGTTTTCTATATTCATATCAGGTCTTGTTTCTTTAAGATTATTCTCTAAATGCCATTATTTGATAGACTGGAAATCTGAAACAGCAAGAAAATCCCTGGGCAAATAACCAGCTCTTTTTCATATTTATCTAGCAACTTTGACTTTTTTTTTTCAGCCTTTTGAGCCCTTTGGTGCGTTTGTAGAGGACAGTGCAAAGAACAGTCAATATTTATTCTAGTCAACTGATAAATAACCGGGTGATTCAGGGATACTTAGTCAGAATATCCTTGTCACGGTCATTGCTGACGTCTGAGACAACGACAAGTTTATTACTCATTAGGTTTTTGCAGGAGTCTGTAATAAAAACCCTAAACAGTGAGAGCTCTTAATGTAGGGGCTGGGCACATCGTACATGTGGAGAGAGTTTCTGATTGCAGAAACAGAGGGAAGGTATCGGAGGTTCAGAATTAAGCTTAACCCCCAGCACTTCCACTCACCAGAAGGGATTTGTTGTTTACAAGCCCCCTCTGCTTTGCAGGGACCGGGTGCATAATTAACATCCCAGCTTTTTAATTTTTCACCTAAAGAGCTCCCCCTCCCTTTTGTGTGGGTGATTCTCTGTGCAGTCGCGCAAGCACACTTGGTATTTTCACTTGGTCTACCCTTTGCAAAAGGAAGTTTGGGAAATATTAGCGGAGCTTTTCTTTTTAACTAGATGAAGCTCTTCAACCAGTCCTTAACCGTTCACTTGCCACCACCACAATCTTTTCCAGCCCTGTGCAGTTATCACCCGCCAGCAGCCAGTACAGGACGGTCTGCTAGAGAAGCTGTAGCTATCTGAAAAGGCTCCTGCTCTGAAGCTGCTTTGATTTCAATCAGCTGAGCTTCTAGCCTTTGTAGGCCACATGTTAGAAAGCCAAACAGGGCTCTGAAAATGCAGAAAAAAAATAATTACGATGGAAGCTTTTCAGCTGTGTGTTGAAACAATATAGTACAGTGCTAGAAGCTGGAATGGCCTCATTAGAATAGATCCATGTTTGAAATAAAGCTGCTAACAACTTTGGTGTGTAAGTTAAAGATGTGTGCCAGATGGTGTATGTTTAGTGTTTCTCTTTTCTAACAGTATTTATGGTCCATACGTTGAATAAATAAATCTGTGGCTTTTTAGTACAAGGTGCTCTGGTTAATATTTTTATTTGTGGTGTATTGCTCAGCTTCTAAATGGCTCTTGTGTTTGGCAGAGAGAAATGTGACTCTGTTATTAAAGAGTAGTTCTGATCCACGCAGGCTGATAAGCACCTATTTGTAAAAATCTCCTTGAAACACTCTTACGGTATTTTTGGAAAGTTTTTCCGTATCTGCAGTAGAGAAGATACACAAAATGGCACCTCATTGCCTTCATGAGAGCAAACAATTATTCTGGTGGCCACACCTTCTTCTTTGTCCTATTTATTACCTTGGCATGCTCTTGATAAATGTAAACCTCAAGATCTGGCATGGGTTACGTGGGGAGGAGTTTTGTTTTTAATAAAACTCTGCAAGGCTACTAAGTGCTGCTAACAGAGCTCGTACCTCACCTTGCCTCTCAGACAAGGGCCATCCAGATGGCATCCCGTGCTCAGATCCCATCTGCTATCCGTTTCCATCCTACTTGTGAGTGATCTTGGAGACATCCACGTGCTCTTGGGCGCTGGGGTCTGTCTGCTCCTGTTAGTTTGGACACTACCTTACAAAATGGCGAATGTCCGCAGGGTTGGTATAAAAGCACAGCTATATCCTTCCATTGAAACTTTTGAGGTCTTAAATCTGTCAGCCATAACATGCCTCCATTTAAAGTAAATTGAGTTTAAATAAATTAAGAGCAGAGTTTCTTCACCAACAGAGAAAGCAACGTTCCTGTCTGGAAAGGGTTTGTAGCCAGAGGAGTAAGTTGTGCAGGCTTTTGCCCACATGCAGCTCAGTCAAGGGGTACTGTTGCTGCAGGGTTGAAATCAGTGTCTCATGTAATAAAGGCTATTATGGGGTGGCAGGAGGCTGATGTGGAGAGGCTGTCTAGGGAGTTGGGACAGCGGTTTTCCAGAGGGAAGCCTGCGGTATAGGGAGAAAATCCCTCAGGGGAGGAGAGAAATGGGAATCGTTTTCAGTCTTGGATTGGTCTCTTTATGCTTGAATTCTGAATGAAAACTTAATGATTTAAAAGGTTTGGCCTCCAACTTTTGGGGAATAATAGGCTAGGGCTGTTAGAAAAGCAAAACATATGTATTTCCAAACGTACGCCAGAGCTTCTCATCTGTGGTCCTTCACAGCAGACGACTTTGTGCAGCAGAGGGGGGGCTGCTGCTGCTTGTTTCCCATTCCTCATCATGCGAGTCCGCTCATTTCTCCTTCCAGCTCTAAGCCTTAGTAACAACACTGAAATTGTCTCCAAATATATTACTAACGGAGTCCAGAAACGTTCTGGAAAATCACTCGCTGCCTGTAAAATGTCACCCGACTTAATTCATCGGGTGAGGCATTTTCCTAAAGGTTAACGAATACGCTCGCTCTCAGAGATGGGTGTTTGGCCGTGGATTCAAAACTCCCGAGAGGTGACGAGAAGGAAGGGGACTCGACGGGCTCCTTGAGAGGTGGCAAGAAGGAACAGGATCCCCAGTGATGCCTTCAGTGCCGCTATTGCACCAGCTCTCTGACGCAGTCGCAGGGACCATAGTTGCGAGCTATGGCTAAACCAAGTTATTACAGCACAGCGGGTACTTTCTCTTTCCAGGTCTTCTCCTGCTTTCACGCTGATGCATCAGGCACGCAAGGAGTTTGTCTTTGTGCCAGGCGACAGATTCTTGTTCCCCATGTGAACTGAGGGACTTTCTTTTGTGGTCGGACTGATGATTTCCCGGGAATTTGGAGGGGTTGCTCAACTCTGAGCCTAAAACATAGCACGACGTATTCAGCGGCTAGATGGTCGCTCTGGTTTCTTCAAAGCTAAAATTCACTGTGCAGCTTGCACGAGGCTCTGCAGCCTTTAAGTGCCATTGACACCCTCAGGTTAGGCTTCTAGCATGCCTTGTACAAGGCTGGCTTGTGGCTTATCCTACAGAGCAAGGGGAAGGAGTTCAGGTAGATTTTAGGGTAGGTCACGTGTGTCTTGTCCCTTAAATGCTCCTCTTCCTTCTGGGTGGCGAGAAGAAGCTACCGCGGAGTCCTTTTGCTAGCCTATTTGCTACTCATTCCCCATCATCATGCAGCTGAGCTACAAAGCTTCCATCATTTTCCTATACAAATATTTGGCTAATTATATTACCTTGGTTGCGGTGCCGATAGTCAAAGCCATATGCTGTCCTTTTTCATAGTTGTAGAATAACAGCGAGAAAAACCAATCCCCACCATCTGGAAGCTAATCAGTGGAGACTGAGCCATCAGAGGTAAAATCAGAGGATGCATTCTCTTTGCTTTCCTGGAAATACACCTTTTTTCTTGGCAGCCAGCCATCTTTGTACTCAGTACGTATTCTATTTCTAGGCATCTCTCTCCTTCCCTCTCGAGGGAACTGCTCATGAAGTTTCTCTTCGCCATGTTTTTTTGGACTTGTGTGACAAGGAAGAAGGAAAAACTGCAATAGAAGAGGTTTTTTTTCCAGAGAAAAGCAATAACACGCACATCTGGTTTATTATGGTACTGTTTAGAAGGAGGAAATCAGGGGGCGTGGGGTGAGGTTTTGTTTGTGTTGCTTTTTCCTTTGGCTTCTCCTACCACACACAGGCTCAACCTCTGTCACTTGAATTGACCAGGCGCCTTTGGATTGTCCTTACGCTAGTCATGTGGTGGGTGTTCAGCAGCTGCATTACTAGCTACTGCAACAGGGGAAAGCAAGCCTGGAGCCTTTTTTTGTCCCTGAATTGTTATGGAGGGAAGTCTAAAAGCATGGTCTCCCATGTTCCAACATGGTACCAAGGTGCAAAATTAATTTTGCAAATATTTTGCAAATTGGAGGAAAAAAAAAAATTTCTTTTTTTTTTTCAAAAATATTGGGATATGCCTAATTTCTGCTGATTGGCAGGAGATACAATGAGACTGGGGGTTTTGCCTGAGGCAGTGTGCACCCTGTGGAGTCAGCGCTGGGATCGACCATCCATGCTGCATTTATAAAGCCCACAAGAGTACTGGGGAGGGGAGGTTATCCAGGTGTCCATGAACTGAAGAGACTTCTTGCCTTACCAGCACATCGCTTGCCTGACCTGAGGCACTGACATGGGCATGCTCTTCAGAGGGACACCTGTCCCTCCCTGCCTGCTGCAGAGATTTGTAGATGTCTTGGTGGCTCATAAGGCCACAGAACAGGCTCTGTGGCTTTTCCGTTAAAAAGGAAATTTTATAAACTCTTTGGTTGGTTGGGGCCACACTGGTGGCCCATGAGGTTTGCTGAGGCAGGTGGCACTCCCATCCAGTCCTGAAGCCTGACCTTCCCTTGGGAAGAGATTTTCTCCTTTATCCTTCTGTAACGCCAAGTATCTGTTGGTGTTTGTTGTCTAATACCACTGGCTTGTTTTTAAAGGTCAGGCTTTATGAAAAGTCACTGTACACGTGTTAGGTTTAATGGCGTGATGTTCAAATAAGGAGGAACTGGTCCAGAGGCTTTTGCTTGGACTTAAACATAGGTGTCACTTTTTCCAGTAAAGTTTCTGTGCCAGTCCACAAGATACTGCTCTTTAAGCTTAAAGCACTGCAGATGCTTCAGCCCTTTCTTTAAGCAACAGGCACGTTATCACTGCCGCTGCTGAAGCCTAACGCATTAATACAGCAATAGCTTCCCCAGCTCAATCACACCTGGTTAAGAACTGTGTGTACTGACCTTCCCCTCTGCTTTTTGGGGGAGCGTCAGACCTCACAGCTTACGGTGCTGGTGGCAGTTTGCTTGGAGAGCCCCGTTACACTCCGCTTGCAGTGCGCTCAAGCAGAAGTTCACCCAAGTTGAAGGTCCCAAGCAGCAAAGGAGCCTTCTTGACTAATAAATCCTGGAGGCCGATCTGGCCAGAAAATTTCTCTTTTATGTCTCCTTTACTTGTAAATTGAATTTTGATTGCTTCAAGAACTTTGTAGAGATGTACATTTCCATTTGTGAGTCATGACATCATAGTCATGAGACTATGCAATCTCAGCTGGGCTTTGCACACAGGGACTGTATTTTGTTGTACAGATGTTTTCAGCAAACAGTTATATCAGAGATATCTTGTAAGAACATTTGCTGTAATTTGTCTGTCTGGGTGTTGGGGTTTTGGGTTTGTTTTTTTGCTTCCCAGCAAGATAAAAGCAGAGCTGACTTGATGCATGAAAAGAATGTTGGTCTTAAACCAATTATTATTTTCTCCAGGCCAGTACGAGAGAGAAAATGCGTTGGGTTAACAGCAATCTGTTTTTCTTCAGCATCCCCAAAGCCTCTGAACTTTGATCCAGTTCTTACTGGAAAAAAAGGGTGACACCTGTCTCATAGAATTAAGCTTTTTGGCTCTTCTGGTGAAGGGCCATAGAAGAACAGGACATTTTTGTTTATAGTTAAGATTTTGTTGCTCTTACGCTTTATCAGTACTACAGAGTGAAGTGTGAAGTATCTTGAAAGAGTGAAAGGGATTTGCTGTAGATGTACATAAATAGAGATAGAAATAGAAAACAGGGAAAATATCAGCTGTGTGAGCAGATTTCATGGATGTTCTTTAAAATTGCTATTTTAAATTTATTTTTTTTTGTTTGTAGCCTGTTCTTAGGATAACTGCTTGAAGAACAGATGTGTAAGTATGCGAGTTTTGCGCTAAGCCGTTGTGGCAACTCAGGAAAACAATGTGAAGCTGAAACTCATAACAGAGCTACATACTAGATGTACTTCTTACAACCAGCTACTTTATAAGCAGAATTATTGCACTCTCTATGAATGCATTTTTCCAGATTAATAGTATCAGAAGCTCAGGAAAGATGCTTCTTAGCTTTTGTATATGGGTGTAGCGTCATTGCTCAGCATATATTAAGTGCCTAATTCTGCTTTTCTGAAGTCTTGGGGATCTTGGCTGTGTATAAGATTAAGTGCAGCTGTGAAGCTGTTGTGTATATATTTAAATACATGTCTGATGAGACTCTTGGAATTTAATTCTACCCTTGTTATTTGGCATGAGAGAACCGGTTGTGCTCAGTATCGTAATCCACACATCACAATAAAAGAGTCAAAATCTGTAGAGCCCTAACCTTAAGGCAGCTCACATTTACTGGTTTCTTTTGCTGGGTGCTAAATCCTGACAAACTCAAACAAGCACGTAGCATATAATATCAGTTCAATCTAGTCTGCAAGTAACATTAGCAGAGCCAGAAAAGATTGTTTTCTTTGATGGCAATTTTGTCGTTCTGGAATGGGCATAGTGGCTTCTGTAGCTTAGGAGGCCTTTTTCATGATGACATCTCTATAGCTCAGACTTTGGGAAAGAATTCAAACAACTTTTAAAGGTTGGGCGGTTTTTTTGTGCCTGGAGGTTTTCAAAATATTTCAGTATTAAAGCCTTTTCTCCTTTTTTTTTTTTTTTCCAATGGTATTGTTTACAAAGAAATAAGATGGTCATACATTTTTGGCAAAGGGGTTTTCCAGGGGAAACTGCCTACAGTTGAAACATAAGCAGATCTACAACCCCAAAATTGTCACTAGGGTGTCTGGGATCCAAAAAGAGGTGCAGATCTCATTCTGGGCAGATTCTGCTATTTAGGGTAATTATGTTGAAAACAGCAGTCTCATTGAATTGGGATTTTAATAGAATCTTTAAGTGTCTTTAATGACCTTTAATGATAAAAATGTGCAACAGCTGGAAGTGCACCATAGGTCCCCTTTAACTTACGTGGTCCCAAACCAAGTGTAGCTGGAAAGCACAGCGGCACACTCTGTCCTCATACTACAACACCTTAACCTTTCGCTATCTCCATTCCTATGTACTTTTCTTGTTTCTTGTCTTTATATTAAATCCATCCGGGTTTAATATAAAGAGTATTAACATGAAAGTCCTATCCAGTCTAGGAAACCAAACGTATTAGAAAGCCTGGTGTATTCATTATCACTTTCAGTGCCTTCCAAAGTTATTTGATATTGGGAGGGGGGAGAGAAAGAGGATTCTTATTGTCCTGTATTTTTCATTAGCTTTAGGCAGAAGAGATTTCAGCTGAACTTCTAATATACAGGACAGGGGAGAATATTGTGAAGATCCTCTGGGTACTGCGGAGTAAAGAGAAAGGCAGGAGAATGGTAGAGGAAACTTCTGTTTTTCCTTGCCAGCAAAGGGTCACATTTACCAGCTTGGAAGTGCTTTGGAAAAGTAAATGATTACCTGCTCATCGATTCTAGGGCCATTCCGGGAACTTTTTAATAGGCTATGTAGTCATTTTTGCATACCAACAGGATGTGAACTTTCTTGTCAAATACATATTTTAAACAGTGCCAGAAATGTACTTTTTTGTGTAGTAGTATAAGCGGTGGGAAGGAGCCTGTGTTTCTGGTTTTGAAGGTAACCCTTGCAACCCTGCTAGAAATAGTGTGTCTGGGAGCACACATTTCAGCAAAGTTGCTCCTCTGCCCAAACTCTGGAATTTCAAGCAGATTTTCCAGCAAGCTGTGGTTTGATCATCTCAGTTAGGCACTAGGCAGATGCGGCCATTTCGATGCTGTGCCCCTTTCCAGAAGCAGATACCGACCAGAACCCTGGTTCAGGCGGGTCAAACCCATGAAGCCTGGGAGAGGATGCTCAGCTGGCCAGTCTGGAAAGGGCTTCTCTTCCTGGTCTGGCAGAAGCTGGAGCCTGTTTACCTTCAGACTATGGTTTGAGCTTGTCTATTAGCAGAGCAGATGCTAGGAAGAGACTTGAGTATCATGACTGGGGGAGGGATTTGAATAATTCAGCTTGTTGTTAATTTTCTAAGTTTACGATGCTGTTCTTTTGTAACTGATGACACACAGTAAGCAATGACGGTAAAGAGATGACAGCAGTGTTAGTCTGACAATTGCTTGGACGCTTTTTCGGGGTTACTTTTCAGCTGTTATGCACCGAAGCCTCACTGACAGGAGGCAAGATGCCATATTTGCTCACCTAACAGTTGCCAGCATGTAAAGGCTGCCCAGCAGGTGGCCTGTCCCTCCAGACCAGGAGAAATGGATGTCTTTGGATTTATTTCAGCTTTAGATGAGATGCCTGCAGTGGCTGCTTCCTAGAGTTTCGGGAAGGGGGGAAGGGAAAAGAGCGGAGGAGCTGCAGTCGTGGGGTAAAGAGGTGCAGTGGTCCCAAGGTATCTCCTCGCAAGCCCTGTGCAGAAGCGTGTCTCCTTCCAGCTCATCTGAGCCCTGGGACACGTCCCTGGCTCTAAGTCGAGGACTTGGTAGATTGCTAAAACAAGCTGTATCCTTTCGGGTTGAGCAGTGTAAGTGAATTAGCAATAGCTGTGCGGAGGATGGCTCCAGCAGCTGTACTTTAAAGACGTGTGGGATTGTATAGCCCAAGCCCTTTGATGCAGACCATGTTTGTGTTTTTTGTTTAGATACCTCGTTATAGGGGTTCTGGTTTTTATTTGTGCTATTCGGAGGACACCAGGATGAAAAACTGGAAGTATAAACACATCTGGAACTGGGATTCCTTGGGGTCCTTGAGTCAACCTGTTAGAAAACAGGGGAAAAAAATAATCTTGTCTTGACTGATGACTTACAAGAAGATTTAGAACCTGCAGTGCAACTCCTCCAAGATTTTCTGGTACCTGACCATGCTCAATTCATTTAATCAGGATTTTAATTTCTTACACAGTAGCAAGTGTTCAGCTCTTAATTTGTCTAGGCAGAAAATAAAATGAGGTGCTTGACTTGAGTATTGAAGCCCAATTTCTGTATTCACATTCATCATCTGAAAGATAATTTGAGCTCAGCCATGAACATTTTGCATCTACATTGGCTTTTTACAAAGATGGACAACACAATTACCGGCAATTAATTTTTCTTATTAAGACAGAGGAGAAGGCAAGTTCATTTCTCACTAGTGTAATTCTGAAATTTTTCTTTTAACAATAAAAGGAGCCAGGAGGAAGCACAGCAGTGTTTACTTCAGAAAAATGAAATGTATGTCTCCTTAGTGCAAAATTGAACTTTGATTCATGAGAGAAAGAGGAAAAAATTCGTGTAGATATTTGCATCTGTGGAAGTCACACAGGGCTGTGTTGGTGCATTGTTTTTTTTCTGTTGACTAATTAAATGCAATCTTTTAATAACACACTGAATGCTGATTTCTCTCTGATGAGGTGAAAACACTGTAAGATGGTCTGTCAGTCATCTGAAATTCCAGCATGTTGCCATTGGAAATTATCATTGCAAATACTAAGTGAGGAGCTCCTGTTGGGCTGATCCCCGCGCTGGTAGCCCTTCTGAGCAACCCCGAGCCAAAACCCTCATCGCTTTAACCCATGCTCAGAGGCGGGATGTGAGCGGGCTTTGGCAGGGACAGAAAGCAGCGTCAGGAGGAATAGAAGCATCTTTATTGCCTGGTTCTCTCTCTGATTCTGCAACCTGAGAAGACAGTATTGTTTAATTTTCTGCCCAGCAGTGCCCAAACAGTATTTTATTGTAGAAAATAGACCTTGGTCAGTATTTAGAAAACAACTAAGAAACTATGATCGACCGTATCCAACATCTTCATATAGCAAGGGCACTTTGTGTAGGAGCGAGGGGACGGGCACGATAGAAGTTACAGACTTGCATTCAAAGCTTTGGCTATTATTACATGACTGAAAAAGTGGTTTATATCTCTCTGCCTGAGTAGTACAGATCAGCTGGAAGAAATCAAAAGGTGGAAGGTGGACCTGTTCCACCAGCGATAAAAGTCCATCAGTCAGTTTGATGGAAGAATCTCTTCACCGCCGTAACTGTCCTCTGTGTTGAGAGGATTGGTTTTTTTTGGTTTTTTTGGTTTTTTTTTTGTTTCCCCCCTGAAACATCTGGTTCACTCAAGGCAAGGGAAGATCTCATTGTTTACACAGAGCAGTTCATATTGCAGACACAGACGCTTTAAAATAGTAGCACTCTCTTTTGGTATGTTGTTCATGGAAAGGCTTGCTTTCTGGCGTGAAATAAAAGGGAAAACTGTGAGAAGCAGCTAATTATTGGAAGAATATTAATAGAGGCATGACCGTTTGGACCCCCCTGCGAGGCTAGGTTGCTAAACCAAAAAAATGGAGCTGGATGTTGTTATTTGAAGTGTATTGTCATTGCTAGTGAGTCACGAACTCCTATAGAGTTAAAACAGTACAAATCCTGTTATTTCAGGTGGTTGTGTAAACTGCTTAGTTTCTGTGTAATTCTGCCACTCCTGGTAAACACGAGGCAGAGAGGAGAGTGGGAATAACCAACCACCCCTTGTCCTCATACCTTCCCCAGTGAAATTCTACTTCTATTCAAGGAGAGCTAGCTT
The DNA here is from genome assembly GCA_035590275.1 of Ibycter americanus. NCBI lineage: Eukaryota > Metazoa > Chordata > Aves > Falconiformes > Falconidae > Ibycter > Ibycter americanus. The sequence goes on along the minus strand of JAVJGI010000050.1, from coordinate 84,873,089 downwards.
GAGTGGTTTTGTCAGGAAAAAAGGTACAAAATAAACTCACCTTTTTCCCCCCTTATACCCACCAGACACATCTGTGAGGCCCCGAAGCAAGTCACTAGCAGGCAGGATGGACTGTTTGGGAGCTAAGAAAAATATTTAAAGGCTGTGTAAATATACAGAGCATCAGTGCATAAACCCCTCCCGGTAACTAGATGCTGACTTTCTGTTCATGCCACAAAAGACTGAAAACGAGGCATCTGCCTGCAGTAGAAGAAGAGGTGGAGAGAGCTTGCTGTCCCTTTCCCTACAACACCCTCCCGTGTGAATTAAAATGCTCTCACTAGGTCACCGTCACAGCTTTCGCTGGCCACCAGGTTCCCCTCCCATGTCACTGTGGGCAGCTGCGTTGGATTTAAGCTGCAAGGTCAGCCAGGCTCCTCAGGGTCTGGCAGAGGCGATCCCTGCTGCAGGTGCTGCACAGAGGTGTGCCCTTCGCAATTAGTGGGCCATGAATAATTTGCATTTTTAAAGCTATTTTCATTAATATGACACGTGTCATTGCAGACATATTCAAGTGCTGGTGCCAACAGCGAGCTCGGATAATTTGTTAAAAGGAAAGGAAAAGTTCCTAAAAGTTCCTAAATTTTTAGGAGCAGTTTCCCACTTCCAAATTCCAAGAGCAGATTTCTCAGGTTTTGGTTTCAATAGTTTTTCGTCTATAAAATAACTTCCCAAAGCAGAGAGGATGGGGAAGCAGAGAGGCTTATGCCAGTGCTGAGAAGGAAATAAAAGATTAATCTTGCCACAGCTCAGGCAAAGCCCCTTCTGCATGCAGAGCTGGGCTCAGCAGCATCTCTCTCAGGGGTCAAAAAGCAGGTGATCTCAGATCACTTTAAAAATTAAGGTAGTGCACACATTATCTATTGGTTAATAGTTGTTCTCTTCTTTACGAGTAATAAGCTGCAAAGCAAGAAGGGACAGGTACGAGAAAAATAATTGGGACCTCTTGCTTTTTCCCAGATGAGTCAGACTTGCTTAGAATATTACCTTTGCCATTTATGCAGATGATCAAGAAAAAAAAAGCAGAGAATTAAAGAAATACTCTCAAGTTCACATGTGCATCAACTCTACTTTGAAACCTGCTTTATGCTGCCCTCGCTCACGTTCCCTAATGCAGTTTTTGCACTGCAAAAATCTTAAGTTACCTAATTTTTTAAGGCAATCCTGGAATTGGGCAGTAGAATGTGGGTCTGGATAAGTGCTGCCTGGCACGTTTTAGGCTATGCCCAGAGACCCTGTCGCTGGAGTGTACCGCCAGGTGGGAAGACCAGTGCTGCTCTCCTGTGTCCCAGCTGGTTTTGTTGGTTTTGTTCCCCTGCTTTCCTCTCAGCCCCCACAATGTAAAAAGCAGACTCGAGTGGGTGACGGATCCAGTGAAAAGTCTGTCCCCGCGTGGGTGCCTGGATGTGCCTCCTGCGTGTCATGTTTTTCTGCTTGTGGTTTGGATTTTTCTGTTTACTGCCCAGAAGCTGATTCAGTGGCTGTTCAAACCCGCGCCCGACTTAGCAGCTGGCTGCACTTACTCTGGCTGTTCGTTGCCCCCTCCCCTTCCCTTTTCCCAAATCCCATGTACGTAACTCAGTATGTGGATTCAGTTGGGTTTGTTTGGGTTTTGGTTTTTATTTTTGATTTTTTATTTAATGCGTCTGGGGGAGATGCTGTATTGCAGCAGAACACTAGCTTCTCCGCTCAGCTGGTCCACAGCTTGCAACAGCAGGGCTGGAGCCTCCTACAGCTCCACAGTAGCCTTGACTTCAGCCAGCCATCACTCTTGGGCAAGTTTCATCTTGCTCTGTGATGCTTACATGGCCTTTCGTCATGGCAGCTGAGACCCAGCCCTGCCTGCCAGGAGCCTGGCTATGCAACTACAGACGGTGGGCAGGATGGCTCTCGGCACCCCGCGGTGGCTGAGAAACCTCCCAACGTGGCTTTTTGGGGCTGGAGGTGGAAATCCAACGGAGCGGAGTGAGCTGGGTTCACTTGGCTTGCTGCAAAGGCTCTTTAGTGGCCCCAAATATACAAATCACAAATAAGCATGAGCTATTATTGTAAGAAAGCCAGGACTGTAATGAAGGATAAATCCCAAGCGTTTTAGTATTTAGAAAAGTACTTGCAACAATTCTTTCTTTTTTTGACAATACCCAGCACGACTGGTGTCTTGTTTAGAAGACCAAGACGCCGCGTTGCTGTGGGGAACACCCTCAGCGCCCGGTGCTCAGCCAGCATCTGAGCACGGGCATCTCGCGCTGCTTCGCACCAGAGCTGAGGGAGACGTCATGGGGGGCAACTGGGATCCTTCGGGATCTGGCTTCTGGTTGTGCTGCCCAAGCAGAAGTGTCACCTCTCCCCGCCGCAGCTCACTTGGTGTCCACGGGTCGGGAGGTTGGGGTGCTGCTTCTCACCTCCGTGCCACCACAGGTGACCCCAGCACCTCTTTCCCCTGTAGCTGCCATTAGGAGAATCATTGACTGCTGAGAGTAAAATACATCCTAAGATGTGGCTGTCTTGATTCTTGCATATTTTTTCTATTGTTATTTTTTGTGGTGGGGTTTATTTATTTATTTTTCATTTGGCTCAGAGAACTAAATAATCTAGTAGTCTTTTTTCTTTTTTTTTTTTTTGTCAGTTCACGAGGGAGTTTTTACTCATGCCTCCTGGAAATCGGCACTTCACTAATGCCTAGCACTTTGTAATATCTATTAGTGGTCACAGAGGAAATTAAACACCTCTTGAAAGTGGATAAATACATGTAGACATTTTAATAAAGCGATAAGGCACAAGACCCCACACGTTAACAAACAATAACTCTGCTGTGAGTTATTAAATTTACTCTGGGTAAATTTACTCTGAGCGTGTCACAGCCCTGATTTGCAGCTTGCAAATGGTTTTGGATGATGCAGATAACAAGGCAAAAGGATTTTGCGTTTGAGGGTTTCTGGATGATGATGTCAAGCAGTGGGAAAGGAAACAGCGCTGGCTCTGGGATGGGCACAAGGATAGAGGAGCGATGCCCCCCAGCCCCTGCCCACCCCCCCAGGCTGCAGCCCATGGGCACGCTCCTCAATGCACAGTAAGCTCATGCCTTCTTCACTCCTGGGCTTTGCTTTCCTAAAATGAGACCTACCTTCTCTTTGTCTTTTTCTCTTTGCTATATTGAGAGAGGCTGGGGTGGAGCAGCCTTCTGGCTCATGGCTTTCAGGCTGCTTGTTTGGAAGAAAGCAGCCTGCAGAGTGTCGGTGTTTAAAAGAAAACAAGCTGAATCTCAGTGCGGAAATGCCAAGCAAAAAGGTGAAATCGAGAGCCCAGGATGAAGATATATGTAGGGGAAGCCTAGGATGTGTTAGCAACAGACTGACGGTGACTGCTCACAAGGAGACCCCTGCTACTGAGGATGGAAATATTTGTCTTTGCAGCATTTTGGCTCTCAGTACTCTGTCCTAGCTTAGGCGGGGGGCGGGGAGCAGGGGGGGGGGTTATGGGGTGCATATCAAAACAAATGATGAACCAAGATTTGCAAGATCGTCATTTCTCCCTCTTGCTTTTGAGACGTCGAGGCTCGTTGGGCCTTCAGAGTAGCACATGATGGGACAGAGTTTATCCTTTCTGGTGTGCTTGTCCCACTGTGGCTGGTACCCAAGTTCATGCTAAATTACAGGATAGTTCACGTTATGGGCAATTTTCTGACATTTTTTCCTCCCTTGAGCATCCCTTTTTGAAGAGGAAAGCAAAGATTAGAAAGTACTTTCTGATCCCGTGGTTCTTCTAAACAGTGCTGGCAGCTGTAAACCTGGGTGCGATCTTTGGAGCAGGGATGGAGAGGCACCAGGGCAAGGCGCGGATGCTGGGACAGGCAGCTGGCCGCGCTCCTCTCCCTCCCCTGCCCCCGTCGTGTACCGTGGGTGCACGTCCTGGTAATTGCATAAGCAGCCCTATGTGATATCCTCCCTTTCTCCCAGCACTTAAACCAGGGCCCTGAGAGCTCTGGTAAAATAAGAAGGTTTTCATTTCGATGGTGAAGACAGATGCTCTCACTTTCATCCAGGAGCTAACGTTGTCCCAGATGCCTTCAGTGGGGATAAGAGTGGTCACACAGGCTGCAGAGTGCAGGAAGATACGACTGCCAAAGAAGTTGTTTTGACTGCAGCAGGGAAAATAAAATGTGAAAGCCATTAAGGAAATATGAGGGGGAATTCGAGGCTGCTGCCCTCTTAGAGGATAACTTCTTACTGGAAGGACCGTTTAATCAAAAGTCCAGATCAACCAATTATCTAAGTTAGGAAAGTTAGTCTCCTTTCTGCCATAGCTTCACTGCTACAGCGTATGTGCGCATTCATCTTGAATATAAGGGGGTTTTGTAATGCTTCGTGGCAATGAGACCAACACGCTAAGACTAGTTTTTCTTCTTCCTCATAACTTTTAAAAGCGTGATGAATTTGGATTTAATTAACAGCACTGTCTTTAAACTGTTCTTTCTCAGTGCTGTCCATGAGAGAGATGTAAATCTGGAATAATTTTGCCCCAGTCAGTGGCATTGCTTCTGTTTTGATGTGGATGTAACTGGCAGCAAAATCTGATTGTCCCTGAGAAAGCCATCACTTGCTAGTTTAAAAGGAAGGCTGGAAGCTCAGTACGTTATGGAGATGATTATTAATGGTCTGTCGTGCAAATCTCACAAATTGGCTTTATTAAGAGGTAAGGCAGGGTTAATTCAGTTATTAAAAAGGATGATTTATTTTGTAATTTTTTTCAATTCTTCACATTTGACATGGATTTTCAGGAAGCACACCAAACAAAAAAAGCTCCGGTTCTGGCAAGTCTGGGGCACGTGGTTCACTTTATGCATGTATATGAGTTTTCCTCCTCCCTCTGGGGAGCCAGTGTCTTCAAATACACATTTTTTCACATTCCCCTTTTAACGCAGCTTGATCCTACAGATAAATCGCTACTCACTGTTTATGTTATCACTGTGGAAAATTTTGTGAAATCACAGATTTGGCAGCGTAGTTTCACAAACATCCTTGAACAGGAGAGCACCGTCTGGGAAAAGTGAAACGTTTTATTACAACTTGAGCTCCCAGCTTAGATGTCTGCAATGTCTGCTGAAACCCCTCCGCCCCCTGAGAAAGATGGGAGTAAGACTGATCTGCCAGCACTTACGGTATCATCTTAAGGTCTCTTTTATATTTTTTATTTCAGCTGTAGCCTGGGCTGCTGTTGGCATCGTTAGTATAAAAGTTGGGTTTACCTCCTTTGTGGCGATTTTTAGACGCAGGGAGACGAGAGTATTAACCGCACAAGAGTGGTGTCTCAGAGCGGTGAGGCTGTGTCACAGGTCACACAGTGTCTGTCCCAGGGACACCGAGAGGGGACAGAAGCCATCACCTCCATGGTTAGAGCAAGCGGAGGTGCCAGTGGAAGGTTTGTAAAGGATGCAGAATTTGTTGGTAGGGTGCAACATCTGTTGTGCTCCAGAAATAATTGTGGTGTTTGCTGCTCAGAAGCAGCCAGCAGGAAGGCAAAACTCCAAAATTGCTCAGTAGCATCACAGTGAATTTTAAAATCTTTTTGTCAACTAGTCCTGAATACAGCTTTTTTGTCTCCCTGAAACGTGGAAGTGGATTACGTACCACCATGCAAATAACACTTTTTAGGAAAGCCGATAATGAACAGAAAATTATGGTCCTGATCTCCCACTTAAATCTCCCTCTACTTTGCAGCCAGCGATAACGAACAAACAACTGCATGTGGAAATAGAGCCTTATTGCTCCCTCTGACCTCTCTGACCTTGCCTGAGACAACGTTTGCATTTGGCTTACTGAATAAGTTTTGCTTTTCTGATAAATATTTGGTTTGTTTAAAAAAAAAACCAAAAAACAAACAAAAACAACGCATCAGGTTAATTGTGGTTAATAGTTAGCCAAACAGTGACAGGTAAGTAAACAGAGCTTTACAAACAAGGTCTATGGGAGGCACCAGTGCAGATTTTCTGAGGCATTGCAGACAGGTAATTTATCAGATACAGCTTATAGATCCTCAGTGATACAGATACGACTGGGTGTTTTGTTTGGTTTTGTGTTTGTTTTTTTTTTTTTAATCATATTTGCCCTTAAAAATTAACTTGGATTTAAATACCAGGCTTCCTTATTTCTCTGCAAAGGGTGTGAACGCCAGAAAGTTGCGTTGATCAAGAAGGAAATGAATCAGAGGTTAACTCCAAATTGTGTCAGGTTGGATTTTGCCACCATGAAATGTGTTATATGATACTGGAGACACACAGGTTGTTTAAGTGTACAGTAAAAGGTATGTGGCCAGGAGAGTATCTGTAGGAAAGTAATTTCTCAGTGGAATTTCACAAGCTTAAATCTTCACTGAGAGAAATGTATCATCTCCAGTTTTCCCATCACTCCCTAGTCACAGCATACCCAGCTCAATCTCCGGTTATGTATAGTTATATATAGTATAGGAATATATTATTTTATATAACATATATAATAGTATATTTACATACAATATATATTATATATAATAGTAAAAAAATAAAAGGATTAATAAATATTTTATTTTAAAAGCAGGCAATTTAACCTGTCATCAGGCAATCATGATTCTACATGCATATGCAACAAATTGAGGTCCCCGTATTTTCAAGGAACGAAGAAAGCCACGCAGCTATAGAACCTTTATTCTGCCCTTGAGACCACACTCAGCTTCAGAAAGTGTTTTGAAGGAGAGGAAAATTAAAGTTAATAAAGTAAATGGAAAATAGTGAGAAGCTTTAGTTGCATTAGAAAAGATCAGTCCTGCCAGGTTGTCTTTCTTGTTGAGATGGTTGGGGGTTTGCTTTTGTTTTATTTTAGGGAGATAACTACTTGGACTTCAGTAACCCAAGTAAAATAGTGAAACGGTGGACGTTACTACATATCTTGAAAGAGGTGAAGTTTAGTAGAAGAGTTCAAATTTGGATGATGAGCTGATTAAAGAGGACGCAACGCACACTATATCAGAGAAGCTCTGGAGACAGGCGTCTGCTGGCTATCCTTAAGGACTGTTCTTGGAACATATCTAATTGAATACCTTCATTAAGGATCTTGGCATAGGACATAAGTTTGTCCCAGTGATGTTTCACGATGGAGAGCTGAGAGATACTGAGAAGGAAGAGGAAGGTCTGGATGGCATTTAAGTAGATTTGGAGGATGCTAAGAAATGGAATAAAAGTTAAATAAAGTTGCGCAGAACCCAAAAGTACATACTGACCCTGCTTTTAAACTGGAAGAACAGTGGAGCTCTTGTCTATATGCAGAAAATAAAGATACACTGTGCAGAATGTCCCAGTAAGGATAAAGCATTAATACCATTTACAATGCACTGCTGAGTCCTCTCCGGGAATACTGTGTGCAGTTCTAGTCCCCCGCTCAATGGAGGATGGATATTAGCTGGAAGAGATATAATAAAAAGAAAATAAGGGGAAATACACTGTTTTATGAGACAGGGCTAAGTGAGTCTGGCTAGCTGAATAAATCTAATTAATCTGGGACTTGGTATATGCATTGGAAGAGCTAATACCAGGCTGGGGAACAGGCTACTTTAACATAAAGAACAGTGCTAGCACAATTTTTACAAATAGTCTGGAAAGTAAAGCCTGAGTTTAGGCGGAGCATTTAGAAGCAAATTTCATAAATGTCAGAGGGATGAAGGTCTGGAGCAACCTCAGGGGGGGTGGCATGGCACAGCTGAGCGTTACACAGGGAAGCTATAGAAACGTTATATGACCCTGTAGGTCTCAATGGATAAGTAATTTGCTTATAGCTATCACTGATGTCATTCATTCCTATTATCTACTAGTTGTTTCTAAATTAATAAATCACAGGCAGGTTAGGTCTCATGATAACCCAGATGTTTGTATGATTTAAGTAAAGATATATATTGTGTCCCTATTGAAACCTTTAGCTTTCTGCAAAGAAGGGACACGGTACCCTGTGCAGAGGGAATGAACAGTTAGTCATCCCCTCAGCATAGGATACCGTGTCCCTTTGTTCTCTGGGTTTGCTTATCTCTTCCCCGTTGACTGCAAAGGGTCTAGCGACAGCTCATGTCCACGAGTCCTTTGAAAGCAACTGTGTCTGCTGCTCCCTTTTCCCCGGCGTGGGTGATTCAGCAGCACCCAGTGGGCAGGAGCAGATAGCCTGGGTGTGATGTGGGCTCCCTGCCCTTGCAGGGGCAGGGATTCAGCCCTACCGGCACGGAATTGGTGGGGCTTGTGTGTATTTTCAGTACAGTTGGACGTGGTGCTTGCTTGTCCTATGACAGGCGTAGCGATGGGTGATTTCTTCCTCCATCCGCAGCGCTTTGCATATAATACCACTATTAGAGTCCCTTTGCCCCTTCCAGGAGGAGAAATACCTCAATAGCTGTCCATGACCGCTTAAAGTACACATTCATTAAGCCATTCCATGCTAATGTAAGGTGGTCGGAGGAAGCGTGGATTTGTTACATCTCATGTGAGTGAATCACTTTGAGAAACACCTCAGTCTTCAGGAATATTTGTAAGATTGCGAAACTGAAACACTTCCTGCAATTAGAAGGCACTCGGAAAGCATATGTTACATGTCAAAGCCATATCACAAGCTTGTACTGTAACTTTTGACCTCTTAGCCTTCTTGAGCAAGAGATTCCCAGGCTATTAAATTGTCTTTATTGCTCTGTCATATATTAGTAGCATGTGTTCAGTAGTAAATACCTTATCTCTTAACAGAACTACAGAAAATCCGGTGCTTTCCTCAAAAAAAACCCACAAATAAACAAACAAAAAGAAACCTTTTTTCTTAACCAATACAGGAGCACGACCCTAAAGGAAAAAAACACTGGCTGAAGAATTCAAGCTTTGTTTTGAGTCATGGTATTGTGCCATAGAGGATAAAGTACATTTTAAAGTCACTGATGAATATGCTGACTACTTTCATTTAGGGACACACTGTCACATACCAGCGCTGAGAAATACTTATTGCACTAACTCGGGCGTTTGTCATAAGGGAACATGAAAAAAAAAAAACAAACCCACCACCCTGTAACTTCCCTCCTCCTTTTTTTCCGAGCAATTGGTGAACAAGGAAGAGAAGCTTTTCACGTCAGAGCAAGGAAACAGTTACAGCGTCTGGGTTACGTGATGATAAACTCCTGTGGAAATGGAGACAGCGTTGGTTTTCACTCGCAGCCACGTAGGTGTTAGTATCACCCACAGCTATAAAATACACGGAGTCTCTATTCTTTCTGAACTGTTCCAGAGCACTTCCTAGCCCACCGTGTCTTCAGCGTCAGGATATTATTTATACAGTTAGAGGGGTGTTTATGCATCTGATCTGGAGCTTTAATTGCTGTGTATAGATTAAAGCTGATGACATGCGTTCATTGAAAATAAGAGAGGAAGCAAAGCCAGTGGCTCCACGGGGAGACTTGTGGAAGCGTGTGCATGATGGGGAGCGTTTGCTTGTTAAGGGACCCGTGCATCAGCACCAGAGACTTCATAGGAGGCCAGTAGGCACTGTGCATGCTCTGCGAGAGCCTGAAATCAGTGTGCAATGCTTATACCTCCTGTCTAATGTTCCAGCCCTGGGGAACATCTGCCCAGGCTGCTGGAGCATGGCTTTGGGTGAGCAGCAGCGTGCTGAGAGGTGTATGACCTACCTGAGCCTGGGCTGGGGTGGGACCCTCCAGGGAAGGGGCACGGCCCTTTGGAGTGGGCTACCTGCCTCCCAAAACCAGGCTGTGCGTCACTGTGAGTTGTTACTGCTGGGGTCAAGTAAGGTTTTCTGCATTCACAAGATGCAGCTTCTGTATGTGAGTCAGGACATGAAGCTTCACGCTAGAAATGGGAGGCAGGATTAGGATATAGTTACTGCACTATTTCCTTTTTGGCACTGGGTTACTAGGGTGAGACAGAAACTTATTTTTCCCCTTTAAGAACTGCAGCCCTTAAGAGGAAAAAAAATAATAATCTAATCAGCTCAAGAGGTGCAAATACCTTGTTCACCTGTTGCTGATTTCCACTGTAGTAAATTGGTGAGTCACCTTGCCTCTGCAGTCTGCTCTGCTTGTGGTTCTTGAACAAGAGATGTATTAAAACGGGATAAAGAGCATTTAGCACTGTTTGGCAAAGATGAAGTGCCTAACAAGGACTTTTTGACAATAAACCATGCTTTCTCTCTGGCCAACGGAACTCCACAGGAACGTAGGTATCGTGGTGGGAGTGGGACTGTCCGGATGTGGCAATGGTAGCTCTGCAGCCATGTGCCTTCACGGGGAGTATTGATGGGGTCAGGGAGCAGGGATGCCAGGGGCTTGTGATGGTTAAATGGAGCAGAGCTGACATTCTAGCAACTAAGTTTTTATATCCCATCTTCGCTTTTCTATTTTTGATCACGATTAGGCAAGTGCATTCTCTTTGTCTTTGAAATGAGAATTCATACTTATCTTCCAAGCCCAAGAACTGCAAGTTTAGTCTCACTTTTAAGTACTTCAGGTAGACTTACAGTGGCTTCAAGAGGCCAATGATATATTTAATTACTTATTTATTTGTTTGTTTATTTATTTCTCTGTGTGTGCACGCGTGTGTATGCAATGCCATGGGGTGGAAGGCAGTGGAAGGAGTTGCTTTGAAGGAGTTCACAGTACGTTTGGAATGGGATTATGCATACCAGTGGTTTCCAGCATTGCTCAATATGCAAGCACGTATAATATTTCTAAGGGAGATGGGATACAGACCTCTGCCTAGTGAGTGGTTTTCATCTACCTTTCATGGGCATGAAAATAATCCAGGGCCTCCCAGGGAGATGCAGAGCACAGGTTGACAATCACTGGTGAGGAAGCACTTTAAAGAATGTCTTGGAATGAATGAGATTATACACTTTTGCAGTAATAGCCATAGAGACCTAATAGCATCCCTCTACTAAAATACAGGCAAAAAATGTTTCCCGTGCTCTGTCTGAGAGATGTGGATATTTATTCACTGCTTCTGTTATCCTTTTGCCTCTCTGTAACTTCACGTAATGGTCACCGTGAAAAGTGTTCTGTCAAGAGATGGTCTTCCCGTTCTGCGGTATAAGGTTTGATTACTTATAGCCAAGTTTGAATCTAAAAAAAATGCTTAAAACCAAAAAGAATGGTGTAAGGCTTTAAGGCAGAAGTTTCAAAAGCAGCTGTATTGCCACCAGAGCTTCAGCAACATCATCTTTATGTGGTCACTGGTCTAGGCCAACACAGATTTTTCCAACTTACGCGTTTTTTATTCTTGAAGTCTAAAATATATTTTGCCTCACTGATGGAAGGCCAAATTTTGCAGTAGATGCAATTAAATTGAAAAAGAAGAGCAGGCAGTTTTGCATGCTTGAAGATGCGTGTTATTAGGAGCAGGTAAGAATGTGTTTGCTGAGCATCCCCACGGTTCTGGGTAGGATTCATTCCTCCCAAGAAAGCAAGCTCAGTCCTGAGGTTTCAGAATGCCAGTATTTTGCTGTGTCCCAACGTCCTGCAGCGCATTAGTCACATCATGCAAAGTGTGGTTGCGAGGGTTGTGGGACTCCTCCTTGGAACCGTCGCTCCAACGTGTGGAGGGAAAAGCAACACCCTAAAAACCACATTGGAGTTACTATTGGACCTGCACTTTCTTTTCTGGGTTGTGTTAGTAGCACATTATCTGGAATAGATGCACACTGACAGAGCTTTTTCCCCACAAGGATGAACTGTATTGCCATTTATTGGGAGAGTTCGGCAGAGTATAGCAGAAACTTTCCATATACTGTTTTGAGACATTTAATGGAAACTTATTTTGGCAAAGCTCTGAAAGCACTCAATAATTTTTGTTATGAGATCTGAGAGCTCAAACACAAAACCCTTCTGTCGGAGGCTGCCTGGTAAAAGCAAACCTGGTGACAGCAGAGACATCCCGTAGCTGTATAACATATTCAGATCACAAGCTTGATTTTCCCGTGGGTTTTCTCAACTCCTGTACCAGAACCTTTTGGGAACTTGTAAGCTGAGTGAGGATGTAATGAATCTACCAGCAGCTGGTTTCTGTCTCTTCTAAGCCCATCTTTCTTTTTTTTCTTTTTTTTTTTCTTTTACCACTGTTATTTTTAAGGCTGTGTTGCGTTTTGCTTAGCAATGAGGAGATCACTTCAGTGTACTGCAGCCCAGTGCAACTAAGCGAAGTCATTTTGGAGTGAGACAAGCTCTTGAAATGCCCTCATGCAGCACTGATATCAACAGAGTAATTTGGTGTTTGGGGCAAAATTTGTGCTCGCCTTCCATCAGAGAGTTCCTTCATGGAGGCATGGTAGGTTTGGAAGCTTTACTTCTCAGTGGCAGAACTTCCAGCCTTGTGTGACAGTACTGATCCATCTTAGAGGGGATTTTTAAAAGCTAGTGCCGATGGCCACCTCACACTGGTGTGCTGCATAATTTGCGTTCCAAGCTCCTACTCCTGCTTTGGCAAATCTCCACCTAAATGCTTTGCCATTAAGGTTTTGTAAGGCAGAACTTTAGTTTGGGGAAGAGGCTTGTTCTGCTTTCTTCTTCTGAGACTGGCCACCCAATCCAAGGTAGCACCACAGTCTCACATTCAACACTGCAAAATTTGTTTCCTAGCCCATAGAAGAAATAGCTTGATTTGTTCAAGATGAGTATTTGTTTCCAAGTTTTGGGGGGCGAAGACGAAGGCAACGCAGAGCTGCTAAAACACAAAGCTGCTCTGTTCTCTGGAGCTGGTAGCTTTTCATGGCTTGCAGCTAGGTGATTTACTGGGCTCACAAGAGCTGCCGCAGCTCCTCCATGAAGCGATAGATAGCAACAGAAGACTGGCAAATGCATCAAAGGCAGCCAAACAGACCTACAGCTTTAAAAACTTGCTAGGTGTCATTTTTCCCAGATAAGGTGGCTCTGGTTTTAGTAAGGCTTATCAGAAGATACTACAGGGAGCAGCTTCGCAATGGAGTGGGAGAGCTGGCTGTGTGACGAGTGTGTTTGCTCAGAGGGCGACGGTTTTGCAATTTTGGAAACTTTCTGGGATGCGGCAGCCAAAGCCAGATCCTTCCAAAGTTAATGTAATGCTGTGGAAAACTAAGTGTGATTTTGTAATATTTTTTTTGTTTTTTACCTGAGGTTCGTAAGTGCCTGCCTTGCATCTTTTTTTTTTTTCTTTCTTTTCTCTCTGATATTTCTAATATTCGGTGAAAGTCCTTGAAAGCTTAAAGAATCAAGCATGCAAATTCTTAAAGTGGTGGATCTCAAATCTTAACATTACTTGCCTTTAATATCATCCCATCTTGCGACTCCACCAATTCTTTCTTTGAATTTCCACGTAAGAAGCGGGCTGGAGACAAGCGCGGCACCTCCGTGTGGGACACCAGAAATATGCCGGAATGTGATTTTAATTCTCCTGCTAAAGAAACTTTGCTCAACAAAAACACCGAAGGCAAGGAAATGCCAGGGCTGTGAAGTGCGTTGGGATTTCTGAGGCTCTGTTTCGGAAGGTGGGAGTCATCCTAGCAGCGTTTGAGTGATTAGCGGGTACACGGTGCCTGCACTTGGCAGATGAGCAGGGGCCGTCCTGCAGCGCTGCAGAGGTGGCCCGCAGTAGTAATCTTGGTGCTGGAGCTTACACTGGGGTGTTCCCAGCTCTGTTTCCCTCCGGTTTCTTCTAGAAAACAAAAAAGTGCCGTGGTGCTGCTCCCTGGCAGGCTCCCGGGGCTCGCGGCGGCGGGGTGGCCGGGCGGCTCTTAGCCCCCCGTTGCCCACCGGTAGACGAGCGCTTCACTGCCCGGCACCCGGACTGCTGCGTAGCAGTGAGTTTCCAAAAGGCTGTAATATAGGAAAAGACAAAAGTGGGTTATATCTAGTCGTGGAGGGGAGGTATCAGCCCAAACCCGGTGGATTACCAAAAACCTCTATCCATCAAAATACTTGAGCGCAGCCTTTTGCAGAAGAAACGTTGCGGGGACAGAGGAGCAGATGGGAGCAGGAGTGAACGAGAGTAGTTTTACAGACAGGCTTTCATGTCTCTGCATGCATTTTGCTGCACGAGTAAAAAGTTTCTTTTTTTTTTTTCCCCCCTCTCCTCAAGACATCTTTGGCAGAGATAAGCACAGTCCAACTGACTGCTCCTGATAACATTTTCACATTCCGCACTGTAGCTTAGGTCGTAGCTAATTTACCAGCTTTTTGTATTCAAGGGGACGTTTATTCCTCCCTTTGCTGAACCGATGGAGCAGTTTCTTTCTGGCAACTTTTTCTGCAGGGAGTGGAATGTGTTAAAGCAGGTTTGTGGCATTTATGTAAGAGTGGATTTTTTTTAATCCTTATCTGCATGTCATTTTCTGGATTTTCATATTTGCATGTAGGGTTTTTTTTGTGTTTGAGAAAGCTGCGTGGTGTTTTGCCTGCCTCGTTCCTTAGAACAGGTCCATGAGGAAGGCGAAACCAGTATTGTCACTCAAACTTTGGGAAAAAAGAAGTTGCAGAATCAGATTTAGCCGCTGCAGTCACCTTCATAACAATTTTAAACCACTCACAGCTAAACAGCCACAGATTCTGAGTATATATGAAATAATAATTTGACCTAAAAAGACTGGTACAGGATGATGCGGCTTTGACAAATCTGTATTTTTGTTCTTTTCAGAAAAGAAAATAATTTCATTTACCCATCCGTTAATATTTATTTATTTATCTCAATTTATATATTGATTTAATTTATACAAAATATTTAAAATTTATTAGTGTTTTCGAAGACAAGAGGTCAATAAGGGATCCTCAAAAGTCTACCACAGTAACAGTTGCTTTACAGGCTTTTGTGCAGCCCGTTGCATATATGGACCTCAAATACACAGAAGCAGAAATGTTTCTTTTAAAGAACTGGAGAAAAAGAAGCAGGAGGAAGTGGAAGGGCTGTTTCAGCAAGGTCAGAGGGAAATAAAGCCCATGCCTGGGCTGTGTTCTATACCCAATCAAAACAAATGATAAACCCCATCATCTCATTTTCAGGGACCTGCGCGAATGGGCGTTATGATGATACAAGCCAGGGCGCTGGTAGTGGTTTACCCAGTCTAATATTACATTTCTGGGGTTCAGATTGCAGAATTGCTGGGCTCAGTACTCAGCCACGGAGCAGTTGCTTGGCTGAAGAGGGTGAAAGAGCGTGCAGAAGACTGCCTGCCTTCCCGCTCAGGCTGCATGGTGGAGGTTAACTATGCAAATCAAGAGCTGGAGAGGGAACTTTTTCAGGGTTTGAACAGTATGTAACGTACAGTAATCGTGCATTTCAGGTGCCTTTTAAGATGTTCAAACTTGTTTACATTTCTTCACAGAACTAAACTCTGGCATTAAATGTGGCTGAGATTCCCTATTGCTAAGTAAGACTGACTCTAAAAGCAGTCCACTTGCCGTAACATGCAGCATTTATAGTACCGACGACTAAATTCAAGGTTTTTTCTTCCCAGACTTTTGAAGATAAATTGGTCTCCATCTTCAAAACTTACCCAGGTGCTGTTAAATCACTTTGTGGCTTTTTAGCTGTGCTTTCAAAACATAATTGTAGTTCTCCTCCTTCCAGAAATAAAGGGCAGTAGAAAGTCTATTTACCTCCTTTATTGAATTTCACACAGTTAAATTAAGTGAAATAAGAGCTTGATTCAGGTTCCATTGGTTTCAATAGCAGTCTTTCAATTGAGTTTTAGTCAAGGCTTAAATGAAGATCAGAAGGTGATCCAGAGCTCATTTACATTTAATGTGCTCTTCAGCTATTCCTTTTAAACTTAAATATTATTGGAGGCTTTTCAAACCCAGCAGCATGTATTAACTCGCTTGCTTGTCAACATGTGCAAATACCCAAATTTCAGCTGGAAGCCCTAATGTAAGTGTTAACCATAGCATTCGTTCCCATGATTGTGGGGAGCTGGAGACAAGCTTTTTAAAGCTTTTTATCAGCTTTTACTTGTTCTTTGTAGTTGGTTGATGGGTCATTTGCTACCTTAGTACAGATAACTTAACAGTAGCTTTACTGTCTGGGTCCTGCCGGTGGTTTTTGTCTTGTTCAAGGCTATCCCATTCTAAGGGACAGGATGTCTGTCTCCTGGGGAATTTTGGGGCATGGATTCTTCCTTCTGTAGCTTCCCAACTTGAATCCATAGGAGGCTGGAACTTGTTCCAGCAAGAGTTCCTCGCCTATAGACCAGCTTCGGAGGAAGCATCGTGCAGCGATGAAGCTATAGGGGCCCGGTGGCTTGATGCAGCACCTGCTGTGGTTGCTGGCAGCACTTGCTGCGACTTCAGTGGGCAGAACTGTGCGCAGAAGTCGATGGGGTTATCGTGGAGGTGGGCACGTGTAGTTCAAGGCAGTGAGCAAACAGAACTTGCACGGTTGCTGTTGTGCTTTCAGCAGTTCTGCAGATACATTGCAGTCTCTAGAGATGCCAGTATAGTCACCTGGGAGAGCTACATATATATGTGTATGTGTGTAAATATATTTATTGGTTAAAAAAAAAGAAAAAAAGAGAATGTGTTGCATTTGTAATAGCAGGCTTTTAGTCTTCTACTTAGAATCAGATGTAAGTTGTTTCTCTTGCCATCTTTGAGTCAGTGCATGAGTGCTCGCATAGAATTTACACCTCAAGGGATTCAGAAGTACATGTATGAGCACCACAGCCTATTTCGACATAAGACTTGCTGTAATATAAATAAAGAAAAACATGTGATTTCTTTTCATTGGAAGGCACAAATGAACATACACTATTGCACTGTCTTAAGAAATCCCACGTGGTAAAGTGTTCACGGTTTAGTGCTTTTGACTCTCATTTCTCAAATTAACTCATTTTGAAACAATCTCAAACAATTGAGTGCTGATGTAACTATAAACCGGTCCCACATTTTCACGGGCACACATCTTCAGTTTCTTTTTATTGTGCTATAAAATCCTGCTGCTCCTTAGATGCTGCCAGAACAAACAACAATGAAGAATGTAATTTTTTCAGACCACAAAGCACAGGCTTACGTATCCATTGTCATCCCCTTGTTTTCCCAAATATCCTGGTGTAGATCTGTAGATGCCGCACCCCTGACACACACGTCTCACCAGATTAAAGGCTCGGTGAGCCATGCCCGTTGTTGGAGGTCTCTTGGTTTCTTGCCGCTGCGCTCTACGCAGGCTTTTTACACCACTTGCAGCAACACGGTAATAAAAAATTCACCATGGTTGCCAAGAAGCACAGCATTTCTCCGAGCCATTTCCCAGGCCCTGAACCTCGCATGGATGGGGCTGTATGATGGCCCTTGTCCTGCTCCGGAGCACTGCCCGGTGGGTGCATACAGATTTTTTGTGATGGGTGTAGTAGCTATGCCAGAGCGTGAAGCTGGAGGGCTGCAGCCACGGACTGTTAGCCAGAGGCTGTGCTGCCTGGTGGGCCCATCCTTAGGGAGAACCATTGGAGGGCATGGAGAATACTGGGACTAACACCATGGTCTTTTGCCCCTTGCATGGTCTTGTTTGGGGTTGTCTTCCACAGTACAAGACAAACTTACTCTGGCCAGTTATGTGGGTTTCACGCAGCGTAAAGGTCACTGTTCTGAAACACAGTCATGGGCAATGCTTTCTCTTGGAGGACCCAGCGTAAGTGGGATGGCAACATTTCCATCCAGTGCTACCAATACACCACCGACCCTGCCTTTCCCCCCTCCCCGATTTCCTCTGCAGTCATTTCCAAAGTCTCGCTCCTCTCTGTAGCGCTCGGCGGTGTTTCCCTGTTCTGTACGCCGCTTGGGTGTCTTGGCTGGTGTTTTGACTTGGAAAGCTGCGTTTCTCACCTTAAAGCGTCCACCTTCAGTCGCCCTGCTGTATGTAGGGAACCACAAGGCTGAAACTGGCAGCTGTGGCATGACCTCATCACTTTGCCCAACCTGGTCTTGTAGGACCAAGCCTGTCACCCTGCTCCGTTGGGCTCATGTGGAGAAACTTCTAGGAAGGGACCTCAAAGTCCATGCTGATTTCAAGTAACACAGTCAGTGTGGCCTGAGCTTCGATAAAGATGGTTAAAAAGTGGGGGAAGGTGCCTGTGTGGTTTTCTGTAGAAAATTTATTAAGTGGTGTGTATAAAGTTTATAAACTGCTTGTTAACATTTGTGTATATATGTGTGCATGTGTTTGCACAGAGGTTGATAGATACGAAGTTTCCTTATTCGTGGGTTTGCCTCACTAATAAATCATAGGAACAGCTCATTTATTTGAGTTCATTGGTGATTGCACTTGCAATAGACCTGGCCCATTCACCCTGAGCTCAGCAGAGAAAGCCTCACGCAAGCCCGTGGTTTCCCTTACAGCAGCCTTGCCAAAGGGTGCCAGCGGGAGGAGGAGCCCAGGGGCAGCACCCCAGCTGCTGGTGAGCACATCTCGGGGAGCTTGGCCTTCCAGCCATCACCCTCAATAAAAAAACTCCAGGCAAGGTCATCCTGCGCTAACCATTGGCCATATGGCGGGGACATGGGCTGATGAAATGCAGCTTGAAGAAGAAGAGTTGAAGCCCCATCCCGGTGGGGTTGGGAGCGGGAGCTGAGCCCAGCGGCACCCACTTTGCTGGGAGAGGAGAGCCCTGTAGTGCAGAGTGCTGTGGGGCGTGCTGGGGCGCTGCTGGCCACCAGCTCCTGCCTCCCCTCCACTCGGCACATTCCCGCTCATGCACCCAGCGCCTCTGGTTTTCTGTTGCACCAAGCGACGCGCTGGTCGCCTCTTATTATCCCCACGTCCTTTTCCGGGCGATTGCATCCCAGCACCCCATTTTCTGTCTATGTGTTCTGCAGTTTTTGATGTAAGACCTTGCCTTTACCTGTAGTTCAAATAATGTTGTTCAGAGGGATCATTTTCCTAAATTACACAAACCAGCCTGTGCAGGTCATCTGTCCCTCCTTGTTATTTAGACCCTGGTGATATTTGTGTCATCTACAGGCATTCTCAGCAGTGATCTGATGTCTTCTTACAGACCGCTGACTGAGCCGTGTGAAGAAAACGGATCCAAACCCTGGTTATCTTACAGTACCTGGCTAGAAACAGCCCCTCTAAAATTTCCCATCTATTTTTCACCTTTAGAAAGCAACCTTTTCCCAAACTGTAGAAAATTGCAAGGTGACAGTTCTCATTTCTTTGACATTGCTGGTATTTACAGAAAATATCTGTATCCCTCCTACAGTTCCATCCTACAGCATTTGGAGGGGAAAGCTCAAACTCTGGGCTAGCCCGCCCTGTCCTTGTAGTTGCTCCAAATCTACACTGGCGGCAGCGAGAGAATTATTTAATTCCCCATCCAGTTCACATTGAAGCCAGTGCAAAGACTGGTTTCAGCACATCCTGGTCTGGCCTTAATCTGGAGGATTAATGAAGATACATGCTGAGTTAAATAATGGCAACAGAGAAGAAAAATAGAAATATTATTAAATGATAATGGGGCGGGGGGAGCACCCTAGGGAATTAATAAGGCTGAATCTCTTGTTGTCAGAAATGCTCTGACTTTGGAGAGGTCCTCGTTCAGGAGCGAGTTGGTTTGTATATCATTATTTATTCTTTCAGTTGAAGGCACTCACCAGCAGTCGGGCCATCCAGCTGTCACACTGCCTCTGTCCCTTGTCATTCAGGATGTGACTTCTGCCATTGGAGGGCACGTCTCCACTCCTAACTGGGGCAAGGGAAACTTAAAATTAGGTTTAACTGGAAAAGTCACTTTTGTCAAGTAAATAGAAATAAGAAACCATCTGGGAAAGCTTTCGCTTAAGGCATATTATTTTCCTGCACTATGGCGTTAGTTTTGGGTCACTTTTGTAAATGCAGTTTCCATCTAAATATTTTTAAGAGCTTTGTCATTGTTTTGCTCCTGGTGTGTCTAAAAGTTGGAATTGCTCTCAGTAACTGCCTTACTCCAAACCACACTGTTTGAGCAGGGACTTAGTACAGCCACACAAGCCTGTTTTTCACAATGTTTTAAATGATTTGAATATGTGCAGCAATTATCATCTTCTGTGGCAGCATTTCCAGTGCCCAAATGCTGCTGTTCATTAAGCTGAAACTGGGGTTTTTAGGCATCACATGCATTTGCAACCACTGTTCTCAAGGGAAAACATCTGCCTGCATCTGAGCACTGTTTGTACTCCTCACCTGTTTTCCAGCTTTTCCTTTCCTTTTCGTAACTTCCCACAGCAGATTTGGTTTTCTTTTTGTGTCACATAGACTTTCCTCCCTCTTGAAATTCAGACTCGGGATGTAAAACACGCCCAACCCAGTAATACTGAAATTCCTCCATCACATCTCTCTCTAGTGCTGAGGAACTGGTGAACCTCAGAAGCGTTTCTATTTAAACGTTTAATAACATACAACGAAATGTCACTTTCTATTTGCAGACTCTTGGTATTTCATACCCCATTTTCTTTAGGGAAAGCATTGCAAGGTTCTTTCTCTTTTTACCAGAAATTAGGTTAGTCATAATGACAAATGTCCTGTCTGCTCTAGTACTTTCTCGTAAGCTTAAATGCCATTATGTTGGTCATTTGACAGTAGTAGCTGCACTTTTCTGGTTTCCACAGTAGGTTACGTGGATCTGTTCGATAGCTGTAAGGGAATTCTTTGAGGTCGGTTCGAAAAAATACCTGATATATGGGACCTGCCCTTATAGCTGATGTGCAGATTCGTGCCTGAGTGATACAAGCATCTTCTGTGATTTCTGAGACCCCATTAGGTGAAGCCAGCGGCAGCCCTCGTAAGGGGGAAGCAGTTTTTGTCTGACCCAGGGGGTGTGAGCAGCAGGGTTTGGGGATGGTGCGGTTGCCGATGCAAACCCATGTTGAGCAGTATGTCTTACGAAATTATTCCAGTTCACTTGAAAGTTTATTCCCCCCGCCAGCCTCCCCCCTCTGGTTAATGTGAGTTGGTTTTGGGCAGCACTGATGGTAGGACACCGAGTGCCGTTATCTCCCCTGACTTTCAGAGGCAGCTTTGTGTCTGGACCAAGTGCCTGGGAAGGTACTGCTCTTCCATGAAATACTTTAAAAAAATATATTAAAAAGTGAAATTATTGCCAATGAGCGAGAAGAGAGGAATATTTATAAACGTGCTGGCAGATTAAACAAATATCTCGTCTGCAAGTTTTCCATTATTGTCAATAACGGCTGGAAAACGTGCAGAAAAAGCATATAAATTTATTATGCCAGGGCATATAGAATTATAAGTGATATATGAAGCATGGAAATGGACTTGCATGTCTCCGAAATTGCCTTTGCGAGTTATTTTGATGTGTCTGTCAGAGCTGCAGCGAGACTGACGCAGGCTAAGCATGGACAGAAACAGCTGATGCTTTGGGGACTGGTGATGATTTGGTTTCAAAGCCTTCTCCAGGGGTTTTCTCAAGTCTGGGACAAACATGCGTGACAGGATTGGGATTTCAGTAATCAGAGATTTTCTGGGGAAAAGATGAAGACAGATTTCACTTCTATCAGGGCAATTGCTGCAGGGACCACTTTGTTTAATCTGAGCTTGTGTGGATCTGGGAGAATATAGTCACTTAGCGTTATGGCCAGACGGATGCTTTCTGTCTCTCTACTATCACTTGTGGAAAATGCCATTTAGGAAATGCTTTGGATTCACTCCACTTCTTTGGGCTGCACAAGAGGGAAAAAAGGCCAAGGAGCAGAGCGTTGCAGAGGGTGAACCCGTTTGCATCACCTAGAAATACTCCTTTAAGGCCAAGTTTGAGGCAGAGAAGGGGAGCAAGGATCTGTGAGCAGAGGGAGGATTTTAGTATCCAGGGCAGCCAACCTTGTACTTTTCGTAAGCACTAGAATTCAGCGAGTTTGCATCTATCCGTCCAGAGTGCCCCTTTCTTCAGCTCTTTGATTGCTGCTATCTTACACAGCACCTGACATTCTGGCTCATTTCAGCACTATCTGCATTTTTTAGGCTGAGGTAATACTGTCACTGATTCAAGATCAACATCACTTTGGCATTTAGGAAGTGCAGCGTGTGTGCTAAGAGCAGTATCAGAGAAAATGCAGTGGTAATCCCATGCTGCTGCTCTGCAGACTTTTTGGGTCACCTCCACATCGCTGGGGGTCTGGGGGTCTGGTGGGTCACCTGGGCTGGGGCAGAAGAGCCCCATGCTCCCAGTGGGCAGCCCCACTGCTGCTGCAGATGGTGGTCTCCTGGGATGTCCTCTCTGTGTCAAAACTTTCCAGACTGGCTGTATTTTTATTATATCAACATCACAGATAAGAGCAAAGCTTTTGTCTTTTAGGGATCAGCCCATGCCTTGCAGTTCAGTTCTGGATCTCAGTTTTTCTACTGGTCAGGGACATCCTCACCCTGAATCTTTATCAGGAAACTTCTCTTGCTTTTTTCACTCTTCTTTATAGATCAAATGTGCTGCAGCCATGTGTAAGTGTCCACATGGGACATATGTTATGCGGTACATACTACCACAGCCCCCAGCAGTCCCACGTGAGTAGCCATACCCACCACCAACTCCTAAACCTGGATAGTGCTGACTTTGCTGCGCATTGAAACAAAAGTATATAATGAATGTATGTGGCATCAAAATCTGTCCTTTGGAGGGCAAAGAGGTCAAACTCAGTAGTGATTAAATCATAATATAATCCATCCACTCAAGCATGCACATCCCACTTAAAACTCTGTGGAGCAAGGCGAGCACCTCATTGTGCTTTTGCCTCTGGCCAGAATGGCATTCACACTGTAGTGTTATTTACAAATAATGATAGTATGTATCTTTTCAGGACACAGTTTTCATAAGCAATGAAATTGCAGGAATGGTATTATTCATCAGATGCAAGCAGGACGCTTTCTTTTCTTTCAAATGTTCTAGCTGGAAGATTATTCAGCACCTTTGCCCGAGTTCAGTAATACTGCTGCAAGGGTTTAGCTTGTTTTGTTTGATTTGGGTTCTGTTTGCTCAGCGTATACTGCTTATGACCCAGGTTCTCATTTGGTAAATACTGCTGTGATGAAGTTCAGGTTTTGGATGTACTTAGCGCTCTCTGCAGCAAATGAGGATTTGGCCTTGTATCTCTTTGAGCAAAAAAAAAATTGTGCATGAGGGGGAAAGCTTCTGTAGGGTGGTCTGACTGATGCTAGCCATGAGATCTTGACAGAAGCAACGCATTTTCTGTTGCTTTCCGAATCGTTACTAACATCTCATCGACATCTACTGTTTACGACACAGAGGATGTGATGAGCCTGAAGGAGGGGATAAGTGGGTTTGCGTGTGGCTTAAGATACCTTTGTTAGAAAGCCATCAAAGTGATTCCCACTTACACAACAGGGGAAGAAAGTAGGTCCTGGAGGACCAAGCTGAAGCTTCTTTGGAGCTCGTTATGTCTGGGTTTCCCTCTGCAGCTTCACAAGCTGGCAAGCTCCTGCCTCCTCGCTGTCCTCGGAGCTGTTCCCGAGGCAGCGGTTCACGGGGCACCATGGTGAACCAAATCGGCGAGCTCTCCTGAGCTAAAAATACTCTCTATCCATTTATTTATTTATTGTTCTGCGTTATTTGTAGCTTGGATCAACTCTTTGGCATGGTTCACCAAGTGGCCCCGTGGGAGAGGGAGAAGCGCAAGAGTAACAATGCGCTCTGCCTGCTGCATCAGCCTTGACCTAGTAAGCAGTGAAAAAGTCTGTGTTTCTCAAGACAGCTGACCCAAGTTCAGAGCTCCAAGACTTGCCAGATCCCAAGGGAAGAACACTCAAATGTGTGCAGTTTCTCCTAGGGCTTGTTTCAGTGAGCCAGACTGTGTTGTGGTACGATCTGACTGGTGTCAAGCCGTGTAGGGTCAATTGTGGGCATGAGTGGCCAGGAGGATGCTGCCAGAGAAGGCTCCTCCTTCCACCCTTCCTTCGGTTCACAGGTAGCACAAACACTGCAGCTTTTGCATAGGGCCTGTCTTGAGTACCAGGGCAGATCTTTGCTGTTAACACTGGAGGTGCCACAAGAGCATTAGGCCATTTGTGGACCACGAAGCCCATAACAGGCTGACTTAGGTGTCTTCATTTCTGTGAGCAGTCTAATCTGCACCTGCTCCTGCGTTGTATTTGAGTGTGTTTCAAAATCACACCAGTTTAGAGGTCAGATCTGAGATGCCTAAACTGAGCGTCCAAGCTGAGATTTTGAACTATCTGAGAATCTTTTATTATTGGCTTTCTCCTTGGTTGGAGGACAACATTGCTTAAAATTCAAGATGACCTCTGGGAGGACTCTGACTTTTCCAATCAGTTCAAGGCGTCTTCACTCCCATCCCCAAAAACATCGCATTTTCCCGGGCAGACAAGCATATGACAATATTTTTAACTTTCTGCCTTCAAAATGTGACCACTCCACAGAATAAGACCCCTCCTGTGATTTTGGCTGATAATTTGTGGCCCTCATACTTGAGGCAGAAGGTGGCAAATGCAGATTTTAAGCATGAACACACTGGAACAGTTAAGTTTGCGACTGGAACAGAAAATCCTACTGAGAAATTTCTCGTCTGTTACAGAAATTCAAGGCAAATGTAAAAAGGGTCATTTTCTGCACTTGAGGATCATGTAGTAACAAGCAGCTTGGATGGTGTAATCACAGCCCCTGTTAAACTATCCCCGTTTACTAGCAGTTGACACTGATCCCAAACACCATAATGTTTATCTAGACGTATAATGAGAAATAAGTGAGGAATGCGAGTGAATAGCCTTGCTTTAAACATGGACAGAGAGTATTTAATCTGTTATCGCTGTAGCTCCTTAACGGTGACAACTGTACTGAGAAGTAACACATGTTCAGTGAATGGTTTTGATGACTGATGAATGCCTTTTTATCACTGCTTATTATGTTATTTTTCCTACTAATAAAACATCGATTGTTCAGTTGTCTCATGTTACTAGCTCCAAAACTTATTTCCAGCTTTGTCACGAGTCTTTATTATTTGCTCTACAGCATCCCAGACAATGGTGTTCCAGTTTGTGACTGGTGCTTCTAGGAATTAAGGCTCTACAAAAGTATTGTTTCATTTATTTTCTGCAAGTTAAAAGAATGCAATTCTTTCAGTGTGTCATGGAAAGCCATGAGGTCAGCCTGGGGTTGCATTGTAGCGACGATGAGGCAGCAGCCTCCTTTTCCTCCCACTGAAGAGCAAAGATGGGCTGAAGCTTTCCACCTGGGAAGGCGTTGCAAAGTTTTTTACCGTGTTGCCTTCTGTATTGCTCTCCTTTCCTCTGTATTAGCATACCTGGGAGATGTTTTAATCTTAGCTGTGTAGGGATAGGCCAGGGAATGACTGGATGAGTACAGAGTTTCTGGGGCTTGTGTGTGGTGGTTTTTTTCTTTAAAGCAATTTGCATTTTGCTTTTTCATTACACCTGAATGTAGTGGTGATCACGTTTGTCAGTTCCTCTAGGTTGGGTAAAACAGAGTAGGAGAATTTCAGGTTGGGGACTAATTTTTCCATCATGTCATTACAAATATTTGTAGTCTCAGTGGTGCTCTGTGTGGCACCAATTTCTTCCCCACAAGCAAAGCATGCTTAGGTGGATTTGTGTGCTGGAGCTGAACATGCCAAGAAATTATTACAGTTATTCCAGCTCTTAATTCTGTTACACCTCTGTGCCTGGAAAACATCTCATGCTCCCTACACTATTGCCATTACGGTCATGCAAGATAAAGTTCTAGTTTCTTATGAATCTGTGCTGATGCTTCACTTGGTGTGATGCTTGTAAAGACAGGTGGGCAACAAGTCTTCACCCTGTACTTATTCTTGCTTTCCTTCATGGAGCTTTCTTCTTTCCTCCACAGTTTGTCAAGGGACAAATAACAAGTTGACCCAACTAGGACATGTGGAAGACCATTTCACCAGCCTTCAGAGGATGTACAACAACTGCGAGGTGGTACTCAGCAATCTGGAGATTACATACGTGGAGCACAATCGTGACCTCTCTTTCCTGAAGGTTAGTGTTCTTGGCCAGTGTGGCCTACCCTGCTAAAGGAATTATGTTGCATTTTTTTAAGGGCAAAGGATTAGCTCCCTGTGAAAATTCTGTGGTGATCCAAAACCATAGCTAGGTAGTGTCAGAGAAATTCCAGATCACAGTCTCAGCCTACCTGTAGGCTGCAGGATACGCTCAACCCTACTGTACTAAATCAGGTACTTTGAGAAATAGCTTTTCGATGTGCCGGCTGCCATGCAGATGGGTTTCTTATAAATGGTTTTACATCTTTACGGATTGCCTCGCTTCTCAGAGCTCAAAAGGCTTTGTGGTGCTGTTGGGCAAAGCAGAGTGGCAACACACTGACGGCAGATTTCGAAGCGTGGAGGCGCTTGCCCTGCCCTCCAAGCTGCGGCCCTATCCCCTGCCATGGTGGCGAGTGCCTCTCCAGCCTGCAGCCCCCTCGCCCTCGGCAGACAGGCAGGTGCTGTGTGATACCTTCCCATGTGGGCGCTTGGAGCAGTCTTCAGGATAATCCTCTGCGACTGACACATGGGCTACTCCCATCTCAGCCTTTGTTTTGTACACAAGTGCATGAGTGACCATGGCAAGCTGCAAGGGGAGCAGACAGGGAATGGACGTGAAAACACAGCTGCAGCGTGGGGAGGAGCAGTGTCTGCCATGGGGACCTCCAGGCTCTCCACCAGCAGAGACTGGGCGAGGGGTGTATCTCTGCTCCCCCACTGCCAGGTTGCCGCCAGTGGCAATAGCATCGCACCTTCAGTTATTTTTTGTTGTTGTTGTTAAAAGATGTTTTAAATGCATTGCTTTTTGGATGCTTCGTTATCAGATTAGGAGGTTTTCAAAGACTGAGGCAGTAGAGGAAGACCTTTTTTTGACATGTGAAGTATCTGGTATCAAGAGCTCTGGTATGGTAGCTTTGATTAAACAGGTCAGTCCTCTGGGCTGAGGGGGGTAATCTCTTTGTGTGAGCTTTTCTTCTCGGAGAACAAAGAAAAGGGAAAAAACATTTCATTATAGCAACAAGCAAGAATGTCAGAAAAGAGGTGGCTTAGATATATGGGTTACAAATATAATGGTGTTGCCATTTTTCTTTCCCAAGCACAACTTGACCACGGAGCTCAGAGTTCCCAGGAACGTAACAGGTCTCTTGAAACCTCACTGGTAGTCTGCACAGAATAGGGAAATATCCTCAGGAAAAACCTGAGGGTTTTTCATTTATCGTTATTTTTGTAGGAGATAGAAAGGCACACGTTTCACAGTACAGGAATTAACCTACATCCAGGGACAGTGCCTCACTTGTCTTTTTGTGCTGTAACTGTTTGTTATTTAAGAGGGAGAAGGTTACCTGATCTTCCCTTCTGCTGAGCATTGGAGGATCTGCAAGCAAAGGGGCACAGAAGAGAGAGTGTAAAAGCCTCAACCAGATGCTGTCTCTGTGCTGCCAGTGGTTGGAGGCTGGGCGAGTATTCAGGGGAAGCAATGCACTTGGTTGCCATATCATACGTGCTTGCCCTGTTCTCCTGCATCCCCTAGGCAGCCCCATTTGCCCTGGCTTGGAGACAGAACAGGGGCAAGCTGAACTGTTGAAATGACCCCCTGGTAGCTGCTCTAAGGGTCAGTTTATACCCACTTAGATAGCAACATTTCCCATATAGTCCCTTCTTGTTCTCGTATTTATTTACTTTTTAATGAGATTAAGTGGTTTGTGGTTCCTTAAAATTGAAAGATGATGGTTGGATGGGTGGGAGGAGGAAAGCGACTCTGTCAAGAGTAGAAGAGTAGTATGGATTAAGCACTTTGTTTCTTCTGTTGTTCTCTCAGACGATACAGGAGGTTGCAGGCTACGTGCTCATCGCGCTTAACATGGTGGATGTCATTCCCCTAGAAAACCTCCAGATCATCCGAGGCAATGTGCTGTATGACAACTCTTACGCCCTGGCGGTTTTATCCAATTACCACATGAATAAAACCCAGGGACTCCGAGAACTGCCAATGAAACGGCTGTCAGGTGAGACGAGGGCAAGAGGTGGGGGAGGCACCTGTAAAACAAACTTCCACTGTTAGGTTATTGGTATCAAGATCCGACTGGAGATCTCCTCTCGGAGCCATATGCCATCAAACCCGGGTTTAAAAACAAAGTTCTGAATGTAGTTTCCCAGTTTCCTAGCTGCTTTCCTGCTAGCCAGCCTTCTTCAAAAGATGAAGAATGTTCATAATTTCCCATTGCAGAAAGATCCAGAAAATCCAAAGCATCAACAGGGTGGTGGTATTTCTTTGTGTCCTCCAAAGTGGCAAAGAAGTACCCACTTGTTCTTTTGCACAATTTGATTCCAGCGCATGCGCGTCGGTATTTTCTGTTAAATTTCAGTGGGAGATGGTTGGTATGTGAATTAAGGTCTTACATGGTCTCTGGCTGACGGTCTCTGGTATGCATACCAGCAGTGCCACCTCTGCTGAGTGCAGTGGCCTCTGGAGGTGGCACCAGGCAGCAAGCCACATGTGGTGGTCTCTTAGTGGCATCCAACAGCAGCCGACCTTCCAGAACCCATCACTCTGAGCCCAGTGTTAGCTGCGCCATCAGGAGTGCTGGTGCTATGCGGATTGTCCTGTTCTGTCAGCATAGCATGCCTGAGCTGAAGAAATATGTGTTTTATTTCCCTTTCTTGAGCTCAGAGATGGGAGACTTAGGCAGTTTGCTTCACTTACCATTTTTTTTCCTTCCGTGGCAGAAATTCTCAACGGAGGTGTTAAAATCAGCAACAACCCCAAACTGTGCAACATGGACACCGTTCTCTGGAACGACATCATTGACACGAGCAAGAAGCCTCTCACGGTGCTTGAATTTGCAAGCAACCTGTCTTCTTGTGAGTACTAACTTACCAAAAATGCTGTGCGCTCCCCCATTTCAGAGAGAGGAACAAACATCCCATCTTCCGTGCGGTGGGTTTCAGGTCCGCCAAGTCCCACGTGCAGGGCCAGCAAGCCCTCTTCCAAGGGAAGTCCTTTCACTTCTTCACCGCTCCCCCGAGGTGTAATTTTTCGTGGTGGTTAGGTCCTTAACTCACAGCTTAGCGGAGTTCTTGGGAAAGCTTCCCTGGATTTCAGACAGTACCCTACGTATGTGTTCTCCAAAGATAGCTCAGGATAACGTGCACTCGTTTGCTTTCCAGCAATCTTCTGTTTACAATAGAAGTCTCTGGTCTAGAAAACCCACACGGAGTTACTGTGGGACTGGAAGCCTTTTAAGCACTAAGGCCCAAGTTGAGTGCTGTAAAACTCCGCTGTTTTGGGCCGCGCAGATTATCCTTGCAAAATTAATGATAAACAAGCCGATAAGTCTGATGCTTTAGATCAGCAGGGAGATGAGCCTATATTTAAAAGTTTGTGTAGCGTGTGCTTAGAGTGGGCTCAAGCTAATCCTTCAGCCTTATGAGTCCCTTGTAAAATCCCCAGTCATTTCACGGAAAGGGAATGTTTATTTTCATTTCTGAGCATTTCATTTCTGGCGCTATAAATTCGCGGAAAAACATATTTTCTTTATCTTCTTCCCGTTGCGTAATTGCCTGAGAGCTAATAGCCAACTTCTGTGTTGACATATTTTTTTGCAGAGCCCCAGTGTAATCAAGGAGTTGCAAACTATACAAGTCAGCACAGGAGTTTGGCTCTAAACACCACAGAAATGTTAACCTTTGACTTTTCAACTTTAAAAAAACAGAAAGTTCTTTGGTCTTGCCCCAAATCAATCAGCTCTTGGACAACTATTGGCATTCGTTCAGCTATTTGATGGGCAGTGGGGGCAGGGAGAATCACGTGTTGTTGGCAGGAAGAATCACTCTAGTAGGAAATGCCTCTTAAAAGTAGTGAATTCCAGATTAATCCGCTTAGACAGCCATTTATGGTTTTAATAATGAGCCCGTGATCTAAAATAAGTTGTTTCGCTGGGACTTTGCCCGTTTTTAAGAGAAAGAAAAAGAAAGAAAAGAGTAAGGAGGGAGGGATGGGGAAGAGCCCAGGGCTGAACCTTCAGGGTCAGGCAGGGTGTCTGCCTGTCCTGCCGCCTCTCCAGCGACTGTCCATCTGCCGTGTAGTCCTACACCAAGGAGTATTTTTGGCAAAGGATGGGAGGAGGGCGTGAAGCAGACAAGTCAAATTACTTTGTGGTCGGAGTAGCTGTCGGCTGCCTGCGAATCCAGTTGGGTTTGTTTTCTTTTTCGAACTGTGTTGTTCAGAAACATTGATTTACATGTGGCCTGTAGCGAGCAGCTGGCACATGCCTGGCCACAAGCTGGCAGTGACTTGCCGTTGCATGCAAACTCCAGCAGAAGGTCCGGCTGGGCAGTAGCTGAGATTCCTGTTACTGGGAAAAATACGCCTCTTTCGTAAGCTAGACTGGCTGGGTATTGTGCTCATTTGCTCAAAGGCGTGGAGAACCGCACGTAGGAAGCCAGAGGTGAACGTACGATAACGATTTACGGTCCAGCTCTCAAAATTTTTGAGCGCTGGTGTATAGGTGCTTCCTCCCCGATTTATCAAGAAGGGAAGCTCAAGTCTTTGTTTTCTGTGACTCACGTGATGTTGTTGTTGTTGTCCATGTTTATAGAATATAATATTCTGCTCTCCTGTTTTAGGTCCCAAATGCCATCCGAACTGCACGGAAGACCACTGCTGGGGCCCTGGCGAACAGAACTGCCAGACACGTAAGCCTGCAGATTAACTAAGAAGTATCTTGTGTGCTCCGACATACTAAATTTCTGTCCACTGAGAAAGTAACCCGCTAAGCATGAGTTAGTGGCACGTTTCGCACTTGCCCGTCTCTGCATCCCGCTACGCTGGGGCTCCTTGAAGCGCACCGTGGGTGGGCATGGCCCGCTGCCCGCTCCGCAGAAGCGCAGAGGCAGGGAGGACAGCCGTGGCTGCTG
This sequence comes from Ibycter americanus, assembly GCA_035590275.1. Lineage (NCBI taxonomy): Eukaryota > Metazoa > Chordata > Aves > Falconiformes > Falconidae > Ibycter > Ibycter americanus. The sequence continues at coordinate 84,842,135 of JAVJGI010000050.1, read as the reverse complement.
CCCCCGAGTAGCTCCGTTCCTGGAGGGGAAACCTCGAGGTGGCTTGACTTGGGTCTGGGTTTCCCTGCAGATGTGCTCCTCCTGCAGAGGCAAAGAACCGTGGCTGTCTCCCGCGTTGAAAGCTTTCATCTGTCGCCCCTAACTTTTTCTCATCTTCACTTGCAAACATTTATTCTTTAAGTTATTTTACCGTATAAGAAAGAACGTGGTAGCTGTGTGGCTACCGGCTTGCTGTTTCCCGCAGGCCAGTTAATGATACTTTGGATTAATTTCTATTAGAAGCAACAACATAACCTGATTTTTGCTGGCTTTAATTCCTCTCTTTGGAATCCCCATGGGTTTTGTTTGTAAACGCAGAAGGTGTCACCTTCACGTGGGTAATCACACTACATACTGTACTCAGAGGACTTTTGGAAGGCTCTCAGGAAGTGCATAACCATTTTTTAATTTGTCAGTGGAGATATTTGGCATCGTGAGGTTGTTCAGTTTTGACTGCCTGTGCCTTACTGTAAAATTGTGCAGGTGGAAAGCTTGTCTGATATTGAGAGAGTGACAGAAACATGCTTGAGGTTTTGCAAAGCTTTTTTTTCCCCCAGAGTAAAGGCTGAGAAGGAAGACCATCCCAATTTGTTTTGCTTTTTTCTGTAATAAGCAGGGAAATACACTGTTTCTGATTCTTTGTTTTGTGTAAGGTTCAGTGGAAAGACTGCTGGTCTAGACATAGCACAAATGAAAGCAACATCCTATCTCTGGTTTTCCATTGCAAATAACCACCTAAACCCAAGCTTCTTGCTTGCAAGTATCAGGCCAAAGCTCTGCGCCTTCTAGAGCTTAAGGGAAAAAAACCATCGAGCCTTTCTCTCTTCATTTAGTATAAGCTTTACGGTTTTTCATTCCACTCTGCAGTTTGGCTCTGGAAGTGGACAGTGGCTGTTGCACACAAAGCCCTGCCCGGGTCAGTCCCACAGTGGAGGCCACACAGCTGTCCCAGGGGCTGGCGAAACCCCAGGGCTCAGCCCTGCAAGCTCCCAGCATTTACAGACTCTTGCTAGCTTTGGGAGGGTAACTGGGAGCGTGCAAAACAAAACCGTTTGCAGGCTCTGGCTCTCCTTTCCAGGCATTCGAGAATCTGGCCAACTGAAAACGTATCCCACGCTTCCATGTGTGGGAAGGTTTGGGATGATGCATATCTTTCTCCTTCAACAAATGTAGGCTATTCTGTAAGAAATATAAATGCTTGCCGTGATCTATGTTTCCAGCAGGAAGCTCTAGTCAACAGCTATCAAAGTGACGAGCTGTTTTACTCCCCTGCTGACGCTTATAAAAAAAATTATATCAAAATGCTGTTCGTGTAGAACAATGTGCCTTTTATTCCCCTGTTTCTAGTTGAATGGAGGAGTTGCTATCAGAGAAGCTAATGCATATTGTGGAAATAATCTGTTTCCTTGAAAATGTATCATCTTGCTTACAGGCCTACAAGGGAAAGGAAATAATACAATTTGCATACAAAAGTGTGTAATGGAAAAAACTAGGAAATAATATTTTTAAAATATCACTGTTACATACCCTGTAGCAGGCTATATTTACCAATAACTTTCTGTTAATTAACAACCATCTGTTTCAGACTTACAGGAGTTCCTGATGATGTTGTAACTCATTTGTGCCAGCTGCGAGCTGGTAAGCGTTAAGGGTAGTGCAGCGCCGGGATGCTCGGGGCGCTGCAACACAGCGGGTTAACCATCAGGTTTCTCTGATGTCTAATACCAGGGTCTGCGGATCAGTAAATTTTTTTGTAGAGAACAAACAATCCCGTTTTGGGTCTCTGGTACAAATACACGCTAGCCATTAATTTCTGGGTGTTTTTTTTTTTTATTTAATTGTTCTGATTATCATTTTCTCTGCTTTGATATTCAAATGGAGGCGATTTTGGGATTCTCAACAAAACGTTGCAGGCGGTTTTCCTTCCCTGCAAAAAGCTGAATCAGGGCCAGTTCTTCGTCCGGGTTGCTGCACTAGTGCAAACGCAGTGGGAGCTGAGTAATGAAGATAAAATTTGGCCAAGGAATTGAAGCCTAAAGAAAAATAATACAATACGCGTATGAAATCAGTTTGCTGACTGGGCGTCCCCTCTCTCTGCAAATTTCAGAAATATTTTTAGCGCACTGAAGGGATCCTAACACCGCACCAACAACGTACAGTTTCCCATTATAGTACAGAGTCCTGGCAGTTCTCTTTTCATGTTGTTTTTCCCAAAGCTAACACCAATAATAGCAGATTTTCTCAGCAAAATGGAGCCGGATCCCGCTCTGTTGCCCAGCTGTAAGATGCAATGACTCCACGGAATTTTTCTTGATTTAGGCATTGATGCCACAGGGACCTGGATGCTATTTCTAAGCAGGACATGGTTTGCTGGCTGGGACCGGAGTGCTTAGCACCTCGCAAGAGCCAGCATAATTACGGGCTGAACACAATCCCTTCTCGCCACCACCCACACCAGCTCTCACCCCTCCAGAGCGCTGGCCTTATATAAGGACAGAATATGCATCCCAGGGGGAAAATCTAGCACAGATCCTGCACCAGACCTTTTTTTTCCATATTTCTTGATCTCGTTGCAGCAAGTACAACTTTAACATTCTTCATGCCTGATGTTTTTGCTTTTTGCTTGTGTCTTCCAGTAACGAAAGTCATCTGTGCCCAGCAGTGCTCTGGCCGGTGCAGGGGAAAGGTGCCCAGCGACTGCTGCCACAACCAGTGTGCTGCGGGGTGCACGGGACCCCGGGAGAGCGACTGCCTGGTAATGATGCTACACCACCATCATAACTGCTTAAATCCCTGGCACGGCAAGGCAGGCTTTCAGCTGCATGTCCTCTACCCTTCTTCCATCCGAGAAGGCCTCTGAAGGATGCTGGCCTGGAGGGTGCTCCAGGGCTTCCCTGCGCGGCTGGTCAGTGGGAGGGAAGAGGACATGAGCTTCACAGCACCCTTAGCGGGTCTTTACTGACTCTGCAGGTGGAGCTTCCTCGTGCCTGCCAAAGCAGCGTTCGTGCCGTCGAGAGCCCAGTGAGCTCAAAGTTGTTGCAGAGCAGCTAAGTGTTTGCTGTAGGGTGACTTCCCCACGTAGGCAGGTCCTCAGCTGCCAACCCGGTGCAGCGGTTTTCCATGCCAGCACAGCTTTGCCTTGTGCTCCTTAGCGCTAGTCAGTAATAATCTTGGTTTGCTAAAGCAAGAACTCGTGAGGGGAATAAGGTATGATGGATCTTCTTTTCTTTTCTTTTTCCTTTTTTCTTTTTTCTTTTTTTATTTTTTTTTATGCATTTCATTAAATTAAGACATGAAATAAATGTTTCACTTTCTGGTTTTCACTTACCAAAAAAGCAACGTGTTTGGGGGACCCTGGGGCAATGGAGGGAGAAGGAGCAAATGGAGCTTCTTTAGGGAAAAAAACACGTCTCACTGCTTTTCTACAAGAGTTTCAGGGCGTTGATGCACACTGTCGTTTTAACTCTTCCCCATGTTTGCACTGCAGTTCATTCTGAATTAGGTGACACCTGAGTAATTGCCACAGAAACCGTCTGATCTGGGTTTCGTTGTTACCTGTGTTCCTGATCCCCTTAATAAATTGCGTGGCTATGGTGCCGTTACTGGCTCAGAGAGAAGACAGTTACTCTCTCATCTGGAAAACCAGGGAAGAAAAAAGGGGAAAAGAGAGTGATTATTAATCTAAAGCAGAAATAGATTGGAAGAACCAACTTGTCCTTCATAAATGCCTGCTAAATTGTTCATTACCTGCAGCCAAATATAATGACTTCAGTATAATATTTCGCCAGAAAAGTCAGTAATCGGCAGGAAAGGACTTGATTTGATTTTGGTTATTAAAAAAGCAGCCAAGAAAAGTACCGTTCGTCTGGATTTGGTTACTGCTTGTAGGGAAAATTCTTCTAAGGCATGCAGATTCGCTCCTGTTCCCATGTGAATCCCAGCAGCTCTCCACCCGAGTGCCAAGTTTTCTTGTTCAGAACAAGAAAACCTCATGTTCTCTGGGGTTTTTTTTCCAAATATTTAACTTGATTGCCCAACCTGAAGCAACCTTTCACCTTCAAAGCATGAGGGACTGTCCCATCCTGTAGCTGCTTGGGAGTTCCATTAGAGCTAAGCAGGGAACAAGATGAGCCCATCAGAGTGTTTTTAAAGAGCTAATGTAAAACCATTGTCGCTTTTTAAGGAGAAGGTAGTTTAATGGGTGCTGTTGTTCAATGACAGGCATGCCGCAAGTTTCGGGATGATGCTACGTGCAAGGATACGTGTCCCCCATTGGTCCTGTATAATCCCACCACTTATCAGATGGATGTCAACCCGGATGGAAAATACAGCTTCGGAGCTACTTGTGTGAGGGAATGTCCACGTAAGTTCATTTCTTCAGCCGCAGAGGAGGTGGGAGGCTGGAGGGAGGTGGGAAGGGACCTGTGTTATCCCTCTGCGTTATGGCCAAGTGAAAGACAACTTTCTTCTTCTCCTCTGTGGGAGGGATGTGGGAACTGGGAATTGGTAAAAAAAATGAGGGAATAGCTGGTGAAGAAGACAGCCTTTTCAAACTGTCTGCATCCATCACCTTCCCTGATTTTTAACCATTAAATTTTGACTTCTGAAGATTTTTCTCTTGATGGAGAGAAAAACATCTTGTGAGAATCGTTAAGACAATGACCGTGTTGGATCAGTCCCAAGGATTATCAAAGCAGTATCAACTGGTATTAACTGGTTCTTAATTGGGACTGGTAGAAAGTCATTGGTTTAAACACTCCCTTTCAAGGCCTATGATCGTTGTTTCCGCAACAGATGTTGCTTTTTCTTTCACATTGTTCCATATCCATGTTTTATTAACCCTTCAAGACTTCAATGTGAGAGAAGGTTTGGCATACAGAACTGGTACCCCTTTCTGAGGTTGACCATTGCCCTGCCCGGCCCTTGGGCTGGAAGAGTGCGCAAAGGTGAAGTGCTGTGTGTTGATCCTGATTATGGCACTGCTGCACAGCCTGGCCTTGTTGGTTTATCCTTCTGTGACCATCCCCCTCTCTGTAAAATGGTGACAGCACTGTATGTCCATCTACCTTCAGAGGATGTTTGTGAGAATTCATAATTGATGCCTGTGCTTTGCTAAGTACACTAAAAGTTCAAACCCTCTTTTTCTTCCCAGTCCTGAGGTGCCTGTGCAGCCCTCAACACATCCCTTTTGTATTTCAGTGACCTTTGTATCCTCATTTTTTCCAGACAACTATGTGGTGACCGACCACGGCTCGTGCGTTCGCTCGTGCAATACCGATACCTACGAAGTGGAAGAAAACGGTGTTCGGAAGTGTAAAAAGTGTGATGGGCTATGCAGCAAAGGTATAAAAAGCGTGGAATAAACCAGTAAGGCTTTGAGATGTAGAAAAAATTCTGACCTTAATTAGGTGCAAATTCAATATAAATATCGAGCGATAGTTTGGAGATCTGACAAGTGGTTTGAGATCAGGAAACGTGGCTGTGGAGCATGCTCTCCAACTGGGATACACCACAAGTACAGCAGATATACATGCACAGAATGCACAGTTTATCTTGCACATCAGTCTTCTCCTTCATCTGTCCTTCCCAGTATCTCATCAAGGGGAATAAAATGAAAAGAGAACAAAGAGAGAGAAGGGCATGTGCCACAGCCTGTGTGCAGAGATGCTCGGACCAGAGCTGCACAGTCAGGCAAGCAGGAAGCTGTTGTCCTGTGGTGCTTTCTGAAAAGCAAAAGTAGGCAAAAGATCCGTGAAACTCACCTTGCAGTGGTAGGTTTGACCATATGGGAGTGCTTTCTGGACTAACGGCATCTCCATGTTTATTCCCTTCCATGTGACTGGGCTTCACTCTTCTCCCCCCTGACTTTTGTATTTCTCTCTTAACAGTGTGTAATGGCATTGGAATAGGTGAACTCAAAGGGATCCTCTCCATAAACGCCACAAACATCGACTCCTTCAAAAACTGTACTAAGATCAATGGGGACGTCAGCATTCTCCCAGTTGCATTTCTAGGGTGAGTTGCCTGCTGGTTGTTTAGCACTGGAGGAGAAGGGCTAGGGAGAAAATCAGGCTGAGCCATTCTTTTCCCAATTCCTCGTTCTGTTTGTTTCAGTGACGCCTTCACAAAGACCCTGCCCTTGGACCCCAAGAAGTTGGATGTCTTCAAAACAGTCAAAGAAATATCAGGTTAGCAATGAGTTTTAGGTTGTGATGTTCTCTGACCGGTACTACCAAAAACACAAAGGGAGTGGAGGGAAATTTTTTAAGCACATGGAGAGAAATGCAAGCAAATGGTTTCTGACCCCGAGCTACTAGGGGTCACCCTTCACAAAGGTGGTCAGCAACACCTCGCCAGCATTACGCCCACGTGACCCACACTGGTCCCCTCTCCAAGGTGTGTGGTTTGGCCAGACCATCCCTTCTGCTGAACTATCAGCCCTAGCAAAGTGTAAAAGCAGAGGAGATCCTCAGCCACCCAAGAAGTATGCGGTGATGCAGAGGCGTGCCACTCCGGCTAAAAAAAGCCAAGTGTGTTTCTATTTGTGGAAAACCTTTCAGCAGCTCCTTAGGGAAGCGTGCTCAGTGGCTTGCGTCATCCTTGTGGAGACACCCTCCCCAGCCTGAAGAGCTCTTCCTTGGGGTGAATATGTCTCCACAAGCACAAAGTAGCCAGCGGAGCCCTCAGCCGCCCTCTTGCACCAAGTATCAATTAAAAGTAATTTTGTTCAGCCCATTATAAAATGAGCGTAACATCAGAGCTGGCTCCGCAGACGTGACTCCAGTTCCCCTTTTCTTGCTCTCTTTCACCTGTCTAGTTCCCTTCAGGGTAGCAACGACTAACCCCAGAGCTTCATACACCTGCCTGCAATTCCCCACATTCTCCCCCCTCCTCCTGAGCACCTTGGCTGAGCAGGGAAATCTGCCTGCCTTAGCAAATCCACTCTGAGCAGCTGTCTGTTCTGCTCTGTTTCTGCTTTCTCTTCAGTTTTCCCGTTCCCCAAGGGCAGCTCAGGAATGGGACGGCGCGATGCCTTTCTCCCGCAGCCTCTCAGCCAGGGTATCTGCGAGCAAGAGCCGTTGTCACTGGCCGCTCGGCGTGGCAGGATGGGTGGCTCACTGACACACTCGTCCCTTACGCTCCTAAGCTCTCGTGGTGGGCTGAGTAGTAAACTGCTTGTAAAACAGGGTTTAAAAATATCTCCCTGCTCCCTGAAATGTCATGTTTGGCTTTGAGATTCTCAGATAAGCATAGGGAAAGCACAAGCACCTTCTCCCAGCACCGAAGGAGCTCAAGGAGGAGGTTCTGCTGCCAATACTGACCATGTTTTTATTATTATTGTTCTTTTTATTGTTATCGACATTACTACTATTATTATTAAATCTTTTTTTATTTTCAGGATTTTTGTTGATTCAAGCCTGGCCCGATAATGCAACTGATCTCTATGCTTTTGAAAATCTGGAGATTATCCGAGGCAGAACCAAGCAACAGTAAGTAAATCATCTTGCCAGAGCGACTGTAGAAGAAACTGTGTTTAGAGCTGCACTTGTCTGAGCACCCCAAGGTAGCGAGGGATGTGAGACTGTGGTGTCCCAAAACTGATGCAGAATGGGAAAAACCCTGCGAGGAGTAGAGCACCATCTTGGTAGCAGTAGATACCGTGCCCTGGGGAAGTAAGACCCTCAGCTCTGTGCCGTGTGTGGAGAGCTGCCCTGAGCCTGCTCTGGGGACCAGGGTCTCCCCCAGCAGCCTGGAAGTGCCAGCAGGACAGAGGGCACGCTTTGCAGTCTGGGGCGATGTAATCAGAAGCACTTTGGGATTTGAGGTAGCTGGGCAGTCGGGGATGGAGACCGTGGCTGCTAGGTGGTACGGACACCAGCAGTGCACCCAACACCCTCCTGGGCTTACCCTGAGAGGAAGGATGGCTTGGTGGGCCAGCACAAAGTCATAGCTGCTCTACCTACAACCATTCTTGCACACAACCATTACTCGACAGAACGCACATGTCCTGCCAGTTTTAGCTTAAAAAGCCCATGCAAAACCAGGTACGAGTGTTGCAGTTGTTTTACAGTAGGTATGTCATATACCAGCTGTTGAGTTTAGAGGGCTGAGCAGCATCTTGCTTGAACAAAATTCAGTGCACAGCAATACACGTTTGAAAACCAAAAGAAAAATGTGCTGAGTAAAACCCTGCTTACTAATTCTCTTTCTTCCATGTGTTTTCTTTTTGTCCATCTCCTTTTTAGTGGCCAGTACTCCCTTGCTGTTGTTAACTTGAAAATACAGTCCTTAGGGCTGCGCTCACTCAAGGAAATAAGTGATGGAGATGTTGCCATTATGAAGAACAAGAACCTCTGCTATGCTGACACTATGGACTGGCGCAGCCTGTTTGCGACTCCAAGCCAGAAAACAAAGATTATACAGAACAGAAATAAAAATGAGTGTGGTAAGTCAGGGCTGCCTTCCTGCTTCCCATGGAAGCTAGTGCTGAAATGCAAGAGTAATTCGAGCAAGGCACTTTTCTCTCTGTCCCCCGGCTGGAAAATTTGTCAGTGATACTGCTCTAATGAAGGTGGTGAGGGAAAAGTGGGGTATTTTCTCACTGAGGATGTGGACTTCATGGTGTCCAGCAGATAGGAAGGAGCTGCTTCGCCACTGTGGGCATAGTGAAGCCACATAGGTTGAAGGACACAGAAGCTAGCTTCAAACATTGGACTTTTTGACAAGGTCAAAGTTGTTGTTCAACCATGCTGCTGTTGACTGCAGTGGTCCTGCACCAAAATCTAATTACTTCTGGTTGCAGAATATGAATTTGTTGTGTTTTGGAAATTGATCATAGAATCACAGAATGGTTTGGGTTGGAAGAGACCTTCAAAGATCTTCTAGTCCACCCCCCTGCCATGGGCAGGGACACCTTCCACCAGCCCAGGCTGCTCCCAGCCCCGTCCAACCTGGCCTTGGACACTGCCAGGGATGGGG
>JAVJGI010000050.1:84798232-84833017 GCA_035590275.1 Ibycter americanus | reverse complement strand
GGGCTGAGGCGGGCGGCGGGAGCCGAGGGAAGGAGTGGGGGAGCGCAGCCCGGCCGCTCGGCCTGGAGTCGGTGGCTGCCGTAGGCTGTGGATTTCCCCCCCGAATGCCAGCCAGCAGGGCGCAGGGCCTGGAGGCAGCGCAGCCTGTGCTGCAGCTGCCGCGGTGGCTCTGTCACGCCGCTTACGAGTTGCCCGAGCTTCACCGCAGAAATCCCGCAGGGACGGAACAGAGGAGTGTGCACCTAGAGCAGGACAGAGGAGCGTGCTCCTAGAACAGAGGAGCGTGCTCCTAGAACAGAGGAGCGTGCTCCTAGAACAGAGGAGTGTGCTCCTAGAACAGAGGAGTTTTGTCTAGGTGACCGCGATGCTCAGGCTTTAGGTGATGCTGGACCTTTCTCTCCGAGGCCTGTGTTTACTGACATCCACATAGGCTCAGGTGCAGCTGGCGGTTGGTTCGGGCCAGCAGGAGGTCTCTGGTAGCACTGGTCACACGAGGTTCACCGTCATCCTGCTCCGCTTAGCTCCTCGACACTGTACGCTGCTGGTTGGGGAGCTGTCTGCGTCTCAGGCTTTAAGCACCGAAGCTGCTCTGGCTTGATACCATGCAGGCTGGCTTAAGCTGCAGAAGGAATACCAGACTGTGGACCTTCTGTCATTTTAGCCCCTGAGCAGCCTTATCGTTCAGTACTGTGCTGCTTTGTCATCTTTTGGATGAAAAACACTGCATGGTGACATTGCTAGAAACACAAATGCACTAGGTGGGAAACTAACTTTCTTAACTCACCCGACTATATCCTGGGGTAAATAAAGCAGAGCCTTTAATCTCAGCTTTGCATTTTTCTCCTTGCAATGGTAAGGAATTACCTTGACTAACTGATAGTGTGGGGGATGAGGATGGTGATGCCCAGTGGTGGGAGCAGGAGTCTTCCTGAGCATTGTAGGAGAGAGGACAGCAGCAGCTCACCAGCAGTCCAAGGCAATGAAAGGTTGCACTAAGTTCTTGCAGCTGTGGTTTATGAGCACACAAAAGGTAATGCTTTGAGGGATTGGTGTCTTACTGCTACAGCTAATTGCAGCTGTCAAAAGCAGAATTTGGCACTTGAAAAGGGTTAAAAATCAAGAGTAGCTTTGCATGCGAAATCTGCTTTGTTTTTACAGAAATCCCTGGTAGTATACTTACTCAGTGCTGATAAAACTAATTTTTTCTGTGAAAGAGAACTGTGAATTCCTTGTTCTTTTGTATCTGGCTCAGTATACAGAAAACATCCCGGAATGATGAGTTGAAGGATGAAGGCAGAGAGGAGATGGCAGAACATCTGTAGCTATACATTGTTGTCAAATTGGTAAAAAACATACCAAGAACTTTCTTCTAAGGCCTTCTGTAGGCCAGCCGTCCCTCTTATGTACCTGCTTTAGATCCCACACTCCATGTCCATTTTTTTAGAACAGAAAATAAGCCTTCATTTACTGCTGATCTAGGTTGACTACAGCTTTCCAAAGTGAGAATTGGTATCGGAGGAAGGTGAAATTCCTTGAATTTTTTATTTTTAATTTTTTTTTTCCAAAGAACACTTGCTGTATTGCAGAATAGTTCAGCTCTAATTTACTTCAGATTTAATTCTCCAATGAATCCAAATTCAGAGACATTGCTCTATGGCAGACCTGAAATGAGTTAGTCAATAATTTCTAGCCCTGTATTCATGTTAGGAATGTCTGTTCTGCTCTGCTGTAGATGAGTATGCTATTTTACAGTGGGTGCAAATGTTTTTTTGCCAGCATCAATGGTGGATGACATTCCTTGTTACAGTATGGCAGTTGGCAGCTATTTTTGCAGCTGTGTTCAGAAAATATCTTTGAGCACCTGAGTAGCTGTGTATTTGATCAAAGATGGTGTCTGGGCTTTGTTATGTTCAAAAGTATGAAGCTCCTCTGGAAAAAAAATCATCTTCTGCACTGCATTAAAGTGATGTAACTACAGCAACTTTCGGTGGTCTTTGAATTTTTTTCAACTCTGCATTTCATTGGAGAAGGCAGATGCAAGTGTACATTTTCTTTTGTTTCTGCATGTGCAAAATCTGAGTAATTGTCCTACATATTTCTGGACTAGAACATACCTTTGAGTACATTTATGTGTATTTATATTCTTTGCAGCATCTGCATATTGTCAATCCTAGTACTATCCTGACTTCTGTGAGACTTTGTGATGAGTGTTTTAGGGTGCTTTTGTTGTTTTGGGGTTTGGGGGTTGTTTTTGTGGTTTTTTTGTTTGTTCGTTTGTTTGTGAGTTTTTGTTTGGTTTTTTTTTTTTTGCATTTAACAGGCTCTAGTCTCATCATAGAATTGTCCTTGCCTGCCTAAAGCCCCAGTGAAGACAAAAGGACTTTACATAGGTTGGGAAGTCTGTTCTATAAACTTCTGCACAATAGCACGAGTTTCCTAAAAATGGGAGCAGCTTTCAGAAGCCCTCAGCACACTGCATAATTTCTTCCTCCCATCTGCTGCTGTGTGGAGCGGTGAGCACTGAGTGACTCACGTCATGACAGCTAGAGGTGTGTGCAGGGCTCTGCCGTTGTCATGGAAGGCAATGCATTATTAATCCCTCCATTTGATTTCATAAGCTTTCGCGATTGCCGTCTAAAATTCATCTGGCTGATAAAAGGACAAGAAGCTCTTCAAGTCGTTGTCTGAAATGTAAGACAATTGGGACGAAGTGCTGTATATGAAAGTGTGTGTTTGTTCAGGAAGCTAGAAGGTATGGGAGCGGGAGAAAACAAAGTTTGGGGCTGCTGATTTGCCTTCTTACAAATAGTCACACTCAGTGCTGCAGTTATCTAGGTGGGCTCTGCTCATGTATTAGAAATTCAATTTTTTTTAAACTGTATTTTCTCACCATGAAAGTATCGGGAACTTAAATTGCTTCTGGTACTTGTCTGAGAAAGCTTAAGGTAATAATTCATCAGATGGCATTAATTCTAGATTAATAAGAAACATAACTTTAGATGTAAGTCTTTGTTTAAAAAATGACAAATCTTTCAATTAAGTACATATCCTGTAGTCCTTTTTCTTTTGATGTGGATCCCATAGTGATACCTTAGCCTGAAAAAGTACCTATAGATTTTATCTCACAGTGGTCTAAAAGTTTTCAAAATGGAAATGTAGATGGTCAGGGAGGCAGAGAAATGAGTAGACAGCTATAGACTCAGAACAAAGCATATTCCCTGGGTCATGAGAAAATCAGTTTTTCTGTTAAGTTTCATTTAATTTTTAATTCACTGTAACTCTTTATTGGGTATTAATATTTGAAAAGTAGGTGTTCTTCTGGTAGTTTCCCCTGCACTGTAGGCAATTCCAGCTATAAACTCATCTACCCTTCAATGTGGCAGTACCAGGCTACGGGAGTGTGCAGGTTGGGAACCAGAGAGTACCTTGGGAAAGCAGCATCGTGCTTTGCTTTCCCACCTGAACGGCAGCAGTGGCAACCTATAGCTGCAGTTTATGTCAAGACTTGTTGACATTGTGTTGCCCATTAGCTGTGGGTGCAGGACTGAGAACGGAGAGGTCTGCACAGGCTTGCATAAAGCGGGGGCAGCCAGTGTCCTGGCTCAGAAACTGTTTATCAAAACCTCCATGTGGTGGAGAGCTATGGAGCTGTAATGGATTTCCTGGGAAGAGGAAGGGCGAGGAGAGCTTGCTGGTAAGGTGGTCATAGCTTGTTCAAGGACCTGGCATCGTGGGTGATCCACCAATATCAGCCTCAGATTGCCCACCATCCTCAGAGCCACCACAGCTCTGTGGCTACATCCATAGCATAGTGGGGTGCGATTTGGAAGCCACCTTCACACCATCTGTGCGCCAGTGACTTGGGGACCAAAAGCAGGTTGATACTACCTGCTTATCCAGGGCAAGGTGGCCGCAACCCTGTGCCTGGCAATCTGATGTGGATTTTGTGTGTGTGTGTGTGCAAGAAAAACACCCTTGGCATCAAGGCATTAACACGTCAGCCCTCAATTTAAGGTTGTTGGGATTTGTTGTGGAATCACAGGATAGTCTTTGACAGCACTGCAGCTGGATTCAGACTTTATGGACAGGTCACTGGGGTGCCCAGACAGTAACTTCTTTCTTAGGCCAATTCTTTCTTGACAAGTTTTTTTTCTGACTTGCCATAATGTTTTAAGAATATTAGTAAAAGGGGGGGTGTTCAGACAAATGTATACGATGTACTTTATTAGGCCTTGCAGGTGGCTCCTTACAGGGGAACCTGTTTTAAAGCTAATGATGCTTGTTGGCAAAGATAATCTCTTAATGGGGATACAGACTATTTACTTAATTTATCTTTTGAGTGATTTAGTAGTGTTTAGTTTCCTGGTGCTTTCTCAATCTCCTGTTAGTTCTGATAATTGCTTTCATGTGGCTTTTTAGTCTTCCTCCTGCTTTAAAATAGATTTAAAAAATATATGTAAAGTTTCTTGGCATTGCCTCACTCTTCATTCCCCTTCCTGTGGTATTTTTTAATATTTTTTTGGTTGTCTCACTGGGAGCAGCAAGTTCTCTCTGTTCTGGGACTGATTCTGCAATCGCACTAGTGGGAATCATACCACCCATTGCACTGGAGGCAAAATTGAACCTCTGGAGCCAGTAAAAGTTTCTTCCCACTCTTTTTGCCAGAGGTGTGGAATAGGGTGGCTGTGTTTATTGAGACTGTGACTTTTTTTGCCATTTCCTGGCACCCCATCTCAGGTGCGTGCTATTTTAATAGAGGATTCTGAGCGCCGCAAGTCATGTTTCTGTTGAAGGAAAGTTTAGTTTGCTTTTTGTGAGTCTTCATTAAAACTGAGTCTGAGGATCGGTTTATTGTACTTCATTGTCCATTACTAACTGGCGGCAGTTAGTGTACACAGCTGGAGAGGAAGAACTGCTGCTGTCCTACAGTGCACATCAACACCAAGCGCCGCTTAGCGCTTTTCAGATGCTTTTACATTGAAAGCCTCTCCTGTTATTTAGAACACTTTAACCACATGTTTATTTGGTTTTAGTCAACCAGTTCTGAATGAAGATACTTTTTAAAATCAGAACTCAAGTTCTGATTAAATTGTCTCACGTCCATCCACTCTTCACGGGGTTCTAGTTCTGTCTTGCACAGCTGTTTGTTAATGAGTTGTTACTCTGGCTGGTTGCGTGAGCAAATGCAGTAACAGAGACTCGTTTTCTGGTGAAAAGAAACTATGTTTGAGGTCTAACTGCACAATACTGATATGCTGTCAGGTTCAATATGTGGAATATACCTGCTCTCTGTGCATCAAAATAATTTAGACAGTATTGGTAGAGGTTTTAACTTTTTTTTGCAACTGTGGACCACCTAAAAATGTCCCAGGTAGGGCGGAGACCTCTGTGTAGTAAGTGACTTCAAATCAGACTCACAACAGGCTTTTATTTTCTTAGTTTCCAAGAAGTAGCATGCTGGTGTTAAGCTACCTGGAGGACCAGTGATTTTCAGTGTTGCTCTTTTGCTTTATCAGCCTCCGTTTCCCCAAACATAAGATAATGTTCCTCAGTGTCTGTTAATCATGTTTATTTTTGTTATCAATAATCTGAAGCTTTTTGATGACTCTTTATGATGATGTAAATCTTTAAGCTTTGGGGGTTTTTGCACCCTAATCACTGATGAGACAAATAGCTCCTTTTACACACAAATTCATTAGAGGCAGTCTCATTATTTCACACATGCTTTAAACAATTCTTCCTGTAAGTTGAATGGATTGCCTTTTAGTGCTGTTCTTCACACCCTTATCTCTGAGGTAGGATGATGCCTGCATTTAAAGCCTATTCCTAAATTGGCATTTGTAACAATGTAGCAGTTTGCCTATAGCTATTGATTTCCCCCTCACTTTCCCTCCCTTCCCCCTTTTCGGCTTGTTTTTCGTCTTCTTTTTCCCCACTGCCTCATATATAGCACTAGGTGCCAGATCACTGAAAAACAGAGCCATGTGTTCTACAGACAGCAGTGTTTCAAATCATTTATTAAGCGTGTGGTTTTGCAGAACTGGTATTTGTTTCTGGAAGGACCTGAGTAGTAGCAGAGAGCTGTGTTTAACTGTTTCAGGGGCTGGGTGATGAGGTTTCTTAGTTTCTGGTATTTTCAGGGAAGAAAAAAAAGCTGCTGTTGGAGCTGGAACAGTCTTTTGATTTAGGTAAAAACAAAGTAAAATTTGGTTTTCTGTACAAAAAGGCAGGTCACTTCCCAGCTGGCCTTGCTGGATTTTGCATGTGGGATCTTACTGCCATTCCTTCTGGTTGAGTCTTGCAGAAGCCCTGTGGAGATGAGCGTGAGACCTCATCATGCTTCAATAAACCCGTGCTCCAGTGCATGGGTGTGAAACTTGGTACCCAACGATTTCGGTACAGCCAGGATTTCTCGTTTCAGTAGAGCTGCAAGTCACCCCCCACCCCGTTCTCCCTTACCAGTGTGCCATGTCCCTCATGCTGTCTTCTAGTTTTTGAATGAGTCCTTGCTGCAGTGCCAATGAGCTGTATTTTCTTCTCTGTGAAATGCACTTTGACTGAAAGAAAAGCCAGCACCATGTTATGTCTCCTGTTCTGCACATCACCAGTAATAGCTGCTTTTCTCTGAAATCTCTCTCCTTAACCTGAGTCGAACTGAGATGAAATCAAAACATACTTTGCTTGTTCAGTAGGTAGCACTGTGCGTATAGGCCATCTCCTTGCTGCTTCTGCAGAATCAGTTGCTTCCTTCTTCAGTCTGGTTTTGCACATAGCATCAGTCCCCCAAAAGCTGAAGAAGTAAAATAGGGTTAATAGTGAGATGGTTGTTTTGGGAACTGATAGTGGCAAGAAAGACTGGTAGGTTGGCAACTTGTGAAGAAGCTGAACTCAGGCCTCCATTGTCCTGCTGTGACTTTGCACGAGATACTTGGCATAGATGTGTGATGATATAAAGATGCTGAGAGGTGTTTTTGAAAAACACATCGATATCTAAATGTCTCTTACAAAGGCAAATGAATTAACTCACCCTGTGTCTGTCAAAAAAATTCTAACCGCAAAGGAGTGCCATGAGGTCTCACAGTCGCTTTGTCAGACTTACACTGTGATACCTGGTCCAAATGTGCATGCAAGACTTTAAATTACAGGCTTCTCTTACCTACCAGAAATCATGGTATAAAACACACACATAGCAGCTGCTAATTACCTCATCTGCTCTGGGTGCTGGTTTGTTTTAATGCCACAGCTTTAAAAAAGCTGGATATGGCTGTAATGGATAGGTAGTTTAGTAAGGGTTGCTATGGTATTGTAATATCAACTGCAACTGAAATGTGCGTTTCTTTTAGGAGATTTTTTATCTGCATCGTGGTGTATTTTTGTAACCTCTGTGTGTGTAGTTTTAGTGCTGGGTTTACCAAAGATGGTGATTTAAGTTCTTTTTAGGAACCCTACAAAAGAAAGGGTAAGGAAGCAGATAGGGGAAATGGGTATTGCTGACACACTGTCATTAGTGCCAGAGGTGAGCGATGATGTTACATGCGCGCTTACGTTCCTTAGATTTTTGTTGGCTTTAAAAGGCTTTGGATTAGGATGTAGCTTTGCATATTGCCTTGCTGCAATGGAAAAAGTGATATGGTTCAAATATATCACAAGATAATTTGCAAAACTAACATATTTGTATTTTCTGCACTACTTTTGTTTCGTCCTGATAATGAGCCTTTCTTGTTACAGTAATCAACAGGGTGCGGGGTTCTGTTGGGTGTCACGGGGAATGAGCTCTCATTTTTTGTGTTTTGCTGTTGTAAAACTTGAGCCGTGGTTAGGATGATAGCAGTTGTTTTTCCTGCAGCAGCAGAGGAGTGATGCAGCAGTTGAATTCCTGGAGAGAGCCTTTTCTAGTTAAAAATACTCTTCAGCTCCTGTTACCACCCAGTCTGGTGTGAACCAGGAATAAACATGATACTGGATATCAGAGGTCAGGCTTCCTGGTTTTTGTTTGTCCCTACAGGAATAACAAGAGTCAGCTGCAGAAAAAGCTGAATGCCAGCTGGGATCATCCTCATGAAATGAATATGCTTTTTCTGAAAGTCAGGCATTCAGCACAAATTAGTGTGCTTTATACACAGCTGTAATGCCATAACATTCCTTGAAGGAGGTTTATAAATCTTCTAAAGCCACCTATCAACATTCATTTCGTTATGTAATTAGTTTATTCTAGTGCATGTAAGCGTCTGTTATAAGCTTGTAGTGGAATCTTATCAAATGAACAGTGACAGTGCTTGGTTGTTAAAGCTTCAGAGCAACCAAAAACAAAAAAAAGAAGCAGTGGTGGAGTTGGTAGCTGGGGAAAACTTTGTTGCCACTCATAACCTATTCACACTGGCATAAGCTTGGGAGTAGCTTTGTTTGGGCTGATAAATAATTATAATAATTTTTTTAAAAAATCCTTTTGTCTGTCCTTTTCCAAGCCTTGAATCGAGATAGGTAAGTTATAATTCCTGTTTTAGAGACAGGGATATGCCAACCTGAGCGAAATAATTTTTATGGAAGCGAGGTTTCAAAGCAGAACCCAGGTGTCCTGATGTCCTAGCACTCCCCTCCTGCCTATAAGTAATTTGATCTGGTGTTTAATAAAAAAATATCCTGATTTGGTAACAGCAGGTTACCAGCAGGTATTGTCAGAACAAAAAGATAACCAGCCTTCTTGTGATGTGCAGTAGGTAAATAAACCAGGAGTCTGAAACCTTCCTTCACTCTTGTCAGATAAGCAGAGCACTATGCCTAGGTGCATCCACATGGATATCCTCATGCTGTTTCACCATATGCCTTAGCATTGGCGTAGCTGTCTTTTTGAAGGAGAGAAGCCCTGTCCTTGGGAAAGGTTTTGCTTTGTGTTGAGATTTCACTGAGCTAGTCAAAAGGGTGGCGGTGGTGTTTGTGCATGGTACAGTTCCCTAACAAAGAGATGCTTAACACCATGTTAAGGCCAAAAAGTAATAGACATCAGATGCCTGCTGTGTTTGGTTGCTGTTTCTAGAGCTACTGGAGAAGGTTAAGGGCTCTAGCTCTTACTAGTGGTATGTGTGCAACATGAGATACAGTCGCACAATTTCCTTCTCCCTTCCTATCCTACCATGAAAAAATGGGTTTGAACCATTGACCCTGGAGACTTCTGGTGTGTCAGAGGACTTGTGTAATTCCTGGTATCTTTCTGATTTCTGAATCTGTTGAATGGATGTTTGAATTCACTGATTTTTATTTGAAGTTCTGCTCTGAAAAAGAGTACAAAGGGTGGTGTATTTTGAGTAATCAGTTGCATGGTGGCATCCAGGACCTGTTATTTATCTGAACCCTTCCCTTTTTGGATGTGTTGTCAAACAAGAACTTACCTTCCTAATGAGCAAATTTTCTCATTCTCCAGTTAAAAAAAATGATATAAATGTACATGTGTTTAACATCAAACTAAGCCTTCCCTGATCTGATTTGTTCTAGCTGCTATCTGGGAGCAGGCTGAGGAAGCAAGAAGTGGAAGGAAGATCAAGTACTGTTCAGAAAACAGTAGCTTATTGTCAGTGTAAGCTGGCAAGTAGCCAAATTGCATAATGCCATTTTTCCGATGACCACTGTGTTGTGGCTCTTGGTTTGGGAGGTGGGGGAGCTCTGCTGGCTTCCATGTTCCTAGAGGGTTTCTCTTCTGGCTGTTCCTGGATAATTAAGGTGTAGCTTGCAAATGGTGTATGCCTGGGGCTTTCTGTAGATGGTGGATAACACATTCAGGAAATATTTTTGAGTGGCACAAGGTTTGTGTACATCACTGTTTTATCAGAATGATGCAATTATCTCAGAATGATAAAAGAGTTTTCTGTAGCCCAGGAAGGGAGGAGGTTTTTTGTTTTTTCTTCTCTAGCTCTGTAGTAGATAAACTGTACTATAAGGAGACCTAGCCCTTAAGCTCTATTTATATACATAAAATAGTTTTTAATAAATGTGTTAATGGAAAAAGCTGATCAATAATAGATACTGTTTAATAAAAAGAAAAAAAAACACCCACCAAACAACCCAGACATTTTTGATTGTTGTTCCTGATGCTCCCACTCAAATGTTGAATCGTCCTGTGAAGGGACTTCATGAATACTCTTTCCTATGGAAGTTAATAGGGCAATAAATTCTAGTTAATTGACTATTTCCATGTTCCATAGGTTTAAGGGAGTAATCAGTAATGTATCTTCCCATACAGTATGCATAATGAGAGAGAAATATTGGCAAAAGTAAAGTATCTTCTGTTATATATATTTCGTATATATCATCTCTGTAAACCTTTCTTGGTCAAAAGTAAATGCAAGCAATGTGTAAAATTAAAGATTTGTTTCTTCACCTTCATGCATGAGCTGAAGCTGCCGAGCTACTTTTGCTTGTCCTCTTTGTGTCTAGCTCTTTCTTTCAGTATGTCACTGCATTTAACAGCCTCCTCTCATGATAAAGCATGTCAGTCCTAATACTGTTTCGAGGAGAGGAGAGAGCAAGAAGCAGGAGAAAGGGTATTTAGGTGACTTGCCTTCCGTGTGGCCGTCACAAACTGGGACATCAAAAAAAGGCTTGGATTTAAGAAGAAAATGTGGCTACATCATGGATGATGTGATTGAGCACATCACTAAAGATGGTGTCTTGGCTTTGACTTGATTGTCTCAAATATGAGCATTTATTTTCCTTTAGCTATTTTCTGCTCCGTAGTGACACAAAGGATGTGCTGAGAGCAAGCACCTGTGACATGGGGCTTGTAGGTTCACTGCGCTGTGTTTGTCTGTAACATGGTGTTCATACCAGGACCCTGAATGGAGTACTGGCCACATGGAGTGGCAGCAGATGGTTGTCTTCTGTTTGCTTATGTTCACCTTTTTCTCAGCTCAGAGAAGCTTTGTTTACTGTATTTAGAGCCTGAGATAAGAGGCAGCATACAATTCCGTATTGTAACAGTGTCCATAGCTGCTCTTCACATGACTTTAAAGCATCCCCAGATACTTTTTGTCTAATGTAGATACTAGTAACTTACTCTAATATGTAACGAGAATGCATTACATGGGACACATTTAAGATGAACCACCTTGATGCTGCTAATGGCTGTATGTAATATTTATTCACTCATTATTCTGTGTTCGGTTGTTTTGGGCTTTTGGTTTTGGGGTGGGTTTTTTTTCCCAAACAAGAAAGTGGAGCAGACAGTTTGCATTCTTGCATTCTTTCCTTTTCTGACTCGCTCCCTTTCTTCTGTCTCCTGCTTTCAGGTCAGTGCTCGGTTCTCAAAACGGATCCAGGCAAAAATCAAGGACCTTCTGCAACAAATGGAGGAAGGGCTGAAGACAGCAGATCCACATGACTGCTCTACCTATACAGGCTGGACTGGTGAGAAAGCTAGAATTTGAATGAAGTGTGTTTGTTAAATGATGTAATTGGGTTTGTTCACAGGAGGAGGTTCTGATATTCTCACAGGAACAGCAGAAATACTCTGATATGGGCATCTGTGTGAGCTGGTTTCTTTTAACTCT
Organism: Ibycter americanus; assembly: GCA_035590275.1. Lineage (NCBI taxonomy): Eukaryota > Metazoa > Chordata > Aves > Falconiformes > Falconidae > Ibycter > Ibycter americanus. The sequence continues at coordinate 84,821,477 of JAVJGI010000050.1, read as the reverse complement.
GGACCTTTGGTCACCACTGTCTGGAATGACTTCCATTGACTTCAGCAGGCAAAGTTACAGAGAGATAGTTGTTTTTTATATGGAAATCTTTGTCTTGCAAAAGCAGTGGATTTTCTAAAGCTGCTCTTTATTTCAGCTTACCTCTTGTTTCTTTATTTTTCTTAAAATCAGTTACTTTTGCATTTTCTGTTTAACTGACTATTAGTTAGCAGTTGTCTAATGGTAACAACATCTTCTAATCATTACAGGGTGGGGGGAGAGGTGATCTGTGCCCAGGAGCTTGGAGCTTTACAGTCTAGAATACGGATAGTTCAGCTGTGCTTGTTCTGTCTGTACAAAAATGTTCAAATGAACGTGTGAGGACGTGGGATAGGGAGGTGGAGTTGCAAGATTGTGAAGTTCAGGAAGATGAGCAGACGTGCAAGCGCTGGTTATTGCTAGGCCCTATATCGTTCATTTAGCATTGCGTCACTGATGCTGTCCAAATGTGAGTGAGCCCTTCTGATCCTTTAGGCAGAGCCTGGTGTTGTCAAGCCTGATGCAGCCACTGCTCTTCAAGCTGCCAAAATGCTTTTCTATCTAGGCTTCTTAAGTGCCACTTTGCTATTACAATGGCATATTCTATTCCTGCTCTGTCTAGCTCTCCCTTCAGGCACACTTACACTTTTAGCCCAGCATGTTTGAAAAGTGCCCTGAGGAGATCTGTTGCTTTATCTTTGTGTCGTGAGGGGGAGCAGCCTGGAAAAACCCTCCAGGCTTTGCCTGAGCTCAGGCTTAATTCAGGCAACGAAAGGGTAAAATTTCTTTGCTTTTTTTTTGCTGTTTTGGTACAGATGGTACTGTGGGTGGATGAGTAGGGAAGGTTTAGACAACTGAGACTTAAAAGGTAGATGCATTTCAAGGTCTGAAAGCGAGTGGCTGCTAAGTGAGTGCGGAAGGTCTCCAGTGGTGGGCTTTTTTGCACTGACGTTATAAAACATCTCCCGGGGAGCTGGGCTCTGACACCGTGACCGACAACTGACGTTACAGCTGATAAACCAGAGCATGCTGAAAATGAGTCATGAGCTAAAAGTAACACAGCCATCCTTAGCTGAAACAAGAATGTAGATGAACAAGTAATGCAGTCTAATGGGAGTGGGTTTTTTCCATGCTGTAGAAGGATCGTCAACTACGTCTATTCTAAGTCATAAACTTCTTTCAAGGCTCACGTGGAAATAACTCAGAATAAGACTATTTAAATTATCTGGCTTTGAAAATACTTAGTGCAAATACTTTCTTCCCAAACTTGCTCCTTGCAGCATTTTGCTAGCGTGCAAATGAGAAGGTAAAAGCAATGCTGAAAACAACTGCCTTGCTTGTTACGTACGAAATCTAGACAAATCTTACTAGCAGTGCAGTCCTGAGCATTGTCTTGTATTTTGTGAAACATCTTTAAAATCCTAGTGCGCGTTCTGTTGGCATGTAACAATCATAGGACTCACATTAGTGTCCATCTTGCTTATCCAAGTACTCTTTGTATGTGCCACACATCTTGGAGGAGCCATTTTAGGGTGTTGCACAAAGAAAGATTGGATGAACTGGGCCTCATGGCTACTTTTCTGATCATCCTTTGGTCAAGCCCGATTTCCGCACGTGTTGCAACATAAAAAAGGGTTACAGAAACCCGAGTAAATAGCCCACAAGCTCCCATGCCACTGAATTGGGCTGACCAAGCTGTGGAGCTCTCCTCTTGGACTCATCTAGAAGGGCATGTTTAGCGCCAACGTGGAGAACATCTGAGGATGTACCAGCACTCTCGTGCTGCTGTTCTGCTTGTGCTCCTCAGGTAGCCGCTCTGTGGAGTTAAGTGGGCCTTGTGTGTACTTCGCTCTCCCGAGCCACAACTAAAGCGCTCTGCCCATTCAGAAATGAGCAGTTTGAGATGCATGAGGGTCTGGAGGTAAACATTTTGTATCTGAACATGTATGTTTGCAATTGGCCAATAAACGTCCACTTAGATGGATTTGTTTAACTTTCTTCAGTCTACCTTGTTGTGATTTTTAAGGTTTCATTTTAATGGAGGACTACGTAATGAATTTAATGGAGTAAAGCTTGATATTACCTTCCAGCATTCTCTGAGGACTTGTTTGCTTTCTGGCTTTTTCAAACCAGCTTAACTTGTAGAAGCTCATAATCTTGTTGTGAAATACATTTAAGAATTATAGAGAACTTGGCAAGTTGAATCTAAAAACTCATCAAAACATCCTTTTACAAATCAAATGGAAAACAAGTCACTTCTTGCATATAATAGGTAAGTATTGTACAAGGTACTTGGTCATACACACGCTTGTTATTCCAAGTTTTTGAAGCTTCAGTGATTTCTTCACCAAGCATTGGTGCCTGTGTCATGAATTTTCTTCATGCTCTGCAAATTGTGAGTCTACTATTGGGCTTCAGTCTGGATTTTTTTTTTTTTTTTTTGGTCACAATCCAGACTGAAATGCAATCAAAATAGATGGTCTGATGCCTTTCCATTGCATAAGCTAGGACCCTTGACTGGCATGTTTTAATTGTCTAAATACCTCTTCTTGTTTGCATTACAGTTTCAGAGGCACTAAAGAGGGGAACATGGTATAGTTAGAAGGAAAAGTAAACAAAACTGTCTCTTTTTCATGTGGTTGTTCCAGGTATTGCCCTCTTATATCTGCAACTGTACCGTGTCACGAAAAACCAGAGCCATTTGCAGCGATCTCTTGATTATGTGAAGAGAATCCTTCGCAATCTGAATGGCAGAAGAGTTACTTTTCTTTGTGGTGATGCTGGGCCACTGGCAGTGGGTGCAGTGGTTTATCACAAGCTGAAAAACGACAATGAATCTAAAGAATGTGTTGCCAAGTAAGTGGTTGATGCTGGAAAAAGCCATGCCTCTCATTTCTGGAGAGCATTGGTTCAGTAACGTTTCCAAGTGGAGTTTTGGACGATAGGATTAAAAAATGGAGATGCTTTCCCGCCTGATACGTTTTCAGTAGAAGAATACAAAATAGGCTTTATCTTTATTAAAGCTGCCTTACACTTGATTTATATTTAACGGCTTATCTTGAGTCCTCCATTGCTGTAAGGACAGGATGTCCTGGGCATATCTGTAATGCATGCACATTTTGAATCTGTCACATTGAAGTGACATTTAACAAAAGCCACACACTTGTCACTGGCAATATGTAGTGCTTGTGCAGTATGTGATGCTTCCTGTAAAGAGTGGGTCTTAACTGTAGATTCATTACAAAACATGTACACAGGAGGGATCTGGAAACATCCAGACAGAAACACGGCACATCAGATTGATATGTAACAGAGATTTAATAAAACAAAGAGGAGGTGTTTGCTGAACCGGGAAAGGCTTTAATTTGGTCAGAGCATATGAAAGGTAGCCTGAAAAAATTACAGCCCCTTTTCAAAGTAATCTAAATGTAACAAATACCTTGAGAAATCCCATTTAGATTTAGAGCTTCCTTGGAGAACTGACTGTCCATTTGCTGATCCAGAGCTGATTTGCTCTGTCGGTGGGGGCTGGGGGCTGGAAGCACTGCAGCCCTGCAGGGTTTGCATTCAGCACCAGCAATCCACCTGCTAGTGGTCCAGCAGCATACCTTAGACTGCCAGAATTTGTGGACTAGCCTTATGTCCTCATCTCCGTTCTGGTTTAAATTTGGAAATAGAATTGATCTCTTTCTAATCTAGAATCTTAGTGTGATTAATCTCAGCTGCTGTTCCTGAATGAATATTTCAGTTTTGAAATGGGTGGTAGGTTTGGGATTTTTTGCTTTTAGAACTGGCAGTAAACTTGGAGATGTCATTTTGGATGTAGCTAGGAAAGCAGTGTTGCTGTAAGGCATGGAGCATGAGTATTAGCAAAATTAGATTAGCAATACATCTTTTAGTCTCACCTATCCTTGGAAAGTCATTTCTAGGAGGAGGACTGAAAAGGAGGTTAGTTTGTTTATTTGCTTTTCTTCTCCCCCCCACCCCCCTTTTTTTTTAATATATTCATGACACCAGCTGAGTGGTACATTAATAGATGTCTTGGACTTTTTGTACCTGATTGTACTTTTAACTTTTTACCTTGTAGCTGTCCAGCTGTATGATTTGAATAATAAAACTTAACAGTGGACAGTTTAAAAGAAAATAATGTAATTCTAAGTCCAAAGCATAGTTCCAAGAAAGGAATGATAATATCAAACTTTTTTGTGAGTGGCTTTTCCCTGCTATTAAGCAGTGACAGCATAAATAAACCAATGAGGTCAGTGTTTTTGCTCCAGTATGATGTTAATGCTCACATTTCTGCTGAGTAATAGTGGCTGGGGGAAGCTGGGAATTGAATTTGGTCTTAATCCAGATTGCCTTGCCCCCTTCCCCTGTTTAAAATGTGATCATCTCCATGATTTCATCTAATTGCCAATTTAATCACAGAAGATAGGAAGAGACAGGGAGGGTGTGGGCTGGAAAACAGATCTCTGTTCCACCTCAGTGCTAATGCAGATTGGTGGAGTAGTAGCAGGGAGTCTCTCTGGAGAAGATGAGAGTTGTGACGGCCAGCCCAAGCTTTTTTTTCCATTGCTAAAGGCAAGCAAAACACTTGTGCATAATAACAGTGCGCTTTTCAAAATTGAGCTGCTAAATGTTTGAAATGTTGTCTAGGGAGGGGGAGTGCTGAATGGTGGTATTAAAAATTTTTTGGGTTTGTTTTTTCCCCTCTCACACACCTACAATTAAGGGTCCTTAGGTGAAATTCCCAGAGGTTCCAGAAGGTTTCCCTGTTTGTTGGAGTAGCTTTCCAGCCCTCAACCTGCACCCATACATCTGTTTCTGTCTGCACAAAAACCTGGTAGTTGCACTAATAGTCACGTGGCTCCGGCTCAGAGTTGCCTGCCTGTCAGGGATGGCAGGCACCCAGAGCTCCTGTGTATAAACCTGGCAGCCAGCTGAACTGGGGGTGGCCGAAGGGAAGTGGCGGGGCTTCAGCATTCATTCTGCTTCTGGTTTGATGGCTTGTACAATACATGGTCTAGTATGATCTCTAGAGATGTTCTCTCTCTCTCCACTTTCCTTGTCCGATGCAGGTTGTTGCAGCTCCAAAGGACAGTCATAAGCACAGATGCTGAACTTCCAGATGAGCTGCTATATGGCAGAGCAGGTTACCTATATGCCTTGCTGTACCTGAATACTGAAATCGGTCCAGACACTGTCCCACAGTCTGTTATCAAAGAGGTAAGATACTTTTCTCTCTCCAGTGCCATAGCATCAGTGAGGTTGAACTGGAATCTCTCCTTTAAATAATTCAAGGGATTAGGAGAGGGACCTAGAACTGGGAACTCAGTCTCATCCATCCCTGTAGTCTCTTCCCCCTTTTCCTGTTGCCCAGCTGGGGCTGAGACAGGCCGGTGCAGGTGGGTCTGTGACCAGCCTTGGAAATGGATCTAATATGTGACTAGTTTTGGAGTATCTGAGGATGAAAAATTGTTACAAAAAAACTTAAGACAGAAGCATGGAAGTCTTAAGTGAAAAGGAGAATTCAGTGTGGGGAAGATGCATTCTGCAAATACCAGAAGCAGAGAAGGCAGGCCTGGAAAAAATGATGCTAGAAATACTTGCATATTAAATTTCTACTCTTAGAAATATAAGTGATATAAGAAATATATATATAAGAAATATCAATTAGGAAAATTGCCATTTCTACCTCAACACTCGGGTCCAAATGAATTGAATATTGTTGTCCTATTACTGTTCATTGTAGCTTATTCTTTACTGTATTGTTAGTTATGACAAAGCAAAACCCTCTGAATCAAAGCAAGCGAGACAAATGGAAGGGGTGTGTTCTTTTTCTTAGGTAATAGATGCTATTATTGAATCGGGGAAAAACTTTTCGAAGGAGGAGCGGAAAACAGACCGTTGTCCTCTGTTGTACCAGTGGCACAGGAAGCAATACGTTGGAGCGGCCCATGGAGTTGCTGGGATCTATTACATGCTCATGCAGGTAAGAGCATCTTCTGTGGGCTGGAGTAAAACACCAGTGATTTCTTGCTTTGCATCGGAGGATCTTATCTTCAGCTCTCACGCACGTGCAGTGTTGTGCTGGGTCAGGGTCCCACAATTTGGAGTTAGACTCTGCAGCACAGAACTGTACAGAGATGCTAGTTCACACCCTGGTATCAGAAGAAAACTGTGACTTGAGTGTCTTCGCACTAGAGTGAATTAACCCTTGAGTTGTGGTTCAGAGCATCAGTGTTCCAGGAGGTGAAGTTTCTTATCCTCAGCAGAGACAGTGAGGTGCCTTCCCTCATCCTCATACTTACTTCTTCTGGTGCCTGCAGCTAGACCAGCTATGACTTGCCATCCATCACTCTTCGATTTTTTTGTGTTTTTAAATGAGCACACCACTGGTGCCTCTCCTGCCTTCCATGACCATCCTCTCTTCTCTGGTGACTGTGGGGTTTTTTTTTCATTGTCTTGAAGCTTTTGGAAGACTATCATTAATCACACAGTAGTCTTCAGTATGCTTTTATTCTTTAGATGTTCTTCCTCTTCCTTATCCCCCCTATCTCTCCCCTCAAAATCTGATGTTCCTTAGCACATTTATGGCACCTGCTCTCCTCTTTCTGTTGTCCTGAGTGAGATTCCTCCCTTCTGTATACCTCCTCTTTCCCACACTTAAATCCATTCCCCCTTGCCCTGAGAATCTCCAATAGGATTACGATGTTTTTCAAAACAAACCTGTATATCTTATTTCTGTTGTACAATCTGGAAAAAGAGCCTTAAGATTCATTATAGAAGGTGGCCATAGAGCTACAAAATTTGATTGTACCTGTTTCTGGTTTTTAAAGGTGCTGCTAGTCTGTGCATCTTTGCAAATGTTAATTTTCTTACCAGCTCATGCAGAATGACTTTCCTTCAGGCAAGTGGAAGGACTGCATGTCCTCGCAGCCTGACACTGCATACAGACATTCACTGCAGAAGTGACTGAGCTGGTATTTGGTGTTGCCACTGCTCAGCCGTTCCTCGTTTGCAGAAGATGCTGTGACTTCTCCCCATCTGTTTCAGATTAGCTCACACCACTTCCACCAGTAACTCAGGCTAAAGCAGCTGACTTTGCTGGGGAAGTGGCTTCTGCTCTGCTACCTTGGAGCTTGTCTAAACCTCACTGCACCCATTTTCTGCAATGACCATCTCACTGGGGCCACGGGCTGCTCTGATTTACTGTGCTCTTGTCTTTACTTCCTGCCTTCTTCAGCACGGTGGTCTGCCCCTTCCGGCTCCCTCATCTTCCTGGCTTCCATTTTTTCTTCCCTGGCTCTGCTAGATTTTCTGAGAAAAATCCAGTCCTTTAAAGAAGCCTCTTTAAAGGCTGCATCATTCATTTACTATTCAAAGCTGATAGCAGAAATAATTGCACAGTGCTTTTTGGTTTAAGCAGAAGCTACTTTGTGTACATGTTAAAATCGTAACTATCTTTTCCTTTACGTATAATTGCTGCTTTTAAGAATTACCACAAAACCATTGTTTGTGCAGCATTAGATTACTGTCTTTTCACTGTACGTTAAATACTGTGAGTCATGCAGAGTTGAGTCATCCACTGCAGAAGAAGATGGCATATCGCAGTCCATCCTTTCCCCATCCCTCCCACGCCACATGAGGACAGTTTTTATGTATTTTCAGCAAAGAATTCAGGAGATGGTTTGTTGAGGGGTTGATTTATAACAACAACAACAAAAAGGGGCGTCCAACATAGCACCTGAGATGTGAAGGTCACTAATCATAATTTCCGTACAACACATTTATGAGGAAACATGTATTGCTGGATTTATTCACAGAAGATGACTGGAAGAACAAGAGCTCAGCAGTGTTAAATAACTCATCCAGGAGGCAGAGGGGGAATTCTGAAGTGCTAGCTGGGGAATCTCTAATCCTAGCCCCTTTCACTAACCCTGAGGCAAAAATGTCTGTTTGCGTATCATTGCTTTTGGCCAGAGAGTCAGGGCCTACATACCTGTAGGTTACTTTTTTGCTGTTGGAAGTAGGTGCTGGCAACCTCAGCAGCTTGGGCAAAGAACTCATTTGCACTCAGATCTTTTCAGAAGCACAGGGTGAGAAAGATGTTTTTAAAGAACTCTGCTCTTCCTGGATTTACCTCCCAAGGACAGATGTGCTGGGCTGAGCTTGCCTTGGGCAGCTGAAGACTGAAGGCATTTATTACTGGTGCCCATCCACTTTGCCTTCTGCTGCAGGGGTGCAGCATGAAATCAGAGCCCCAAAACAACCTTCCCCCAGAGCCTCCCTACCCCACAGGTCAGCGTCTGAGTGAGGGCTGATCAGCTCTGGGGTGTTCTTCGTGATAAGCTGATCTGTATTCAGGTGTTCTTCTGATTAGTAGCATGAAGGTTTCTGTTCCACTCAGAAGAGCAGAGGTGGTGTTTGCTTGAGGGACCTGGCAGGTAGAAGTCTGGCAAAGCTTTCCTGAATGAGGCGAAATAGAGGCTTTTGTGTTTTTCAGGTTACTGAAAATACAGCTATTGAAAGTCCGCCTTCGTTTGGCTTTAAGACTGGCAATTGTAGCAGTGTGCTTGTCTATTGAATGCAAACATGCTGGAGCCGGTGGGAAACAGTGAAATTGTATGACATCAAGTCAGCCACAAAGACCAAGTTATTTAAAAAAATAAGCTCCTGTAGGTTCCAATTTCTGCAGTTGTTCCCACAGCTTGCAGAAATTCCAGAAATCATGTAGGCTGTGTAAAAATATAGAGCTCTTTTACGAAAATACCGTAAAATGGGCTGGTAGAGGAGGGAATGCCAACAATGCACAACTACAGACCCAACAGAGTCAGCTTCTAAACCTTTACTTACAAGGAGCATGCAGGTTGATGGATATATTCTCCTTTTGGAAGGATGTAAACTGAATACAAGAAACGAGAAAGAAAATTCAGAAGAGCAATGTAAGGATGATTTTGTAGTACAAAGATGTTTAGCTACCTGGAGAAGTAGCTGTAGCTTCTGAAATTGGAAACGAAGATTTATAGCCTATAGCTTCAGGGAGTTTTGTTTATGATGTGGAACTTTAACCTTTGCAAACCTTTGCCCAGGTAGGCCACTACATACACTGTTCTTCATTTATTGGGAAATAGGACAGGTTTGTTTGTTAGTTATTTTTAAAACAAAATGTGTAACCCACTGTGTTTTAAGTGTGTGTTATGAGTAATGCAGGTATAAAACCATCTTTCTCCCGTAAGTGTTCTCTATTTTAAGGCATCAAGAGAGGCCTGGGAGTCTTGAGATCCATATTCTGTTCTCAGTTCTTCCATGCTCTTTCAGTGTCACCTCCAGTAAGACAGGTTACAACTTGGTGCCCCAATTTCCTTGTCTCTACAGTAGCTGTAAAAATACGCTTCCCAAGGGTATTGTAAGCAGACATTAATTAAATCTGCATAAAGTGATTCAAAGTATTTGGATCAAGGGCACGTATGTAGGATACTTGAAAACAGATCACAGAACTAAGTGTCAATACACAATTTGTTACTACTCCTGTTTACGTTTTGGTGGTGGTTTTTTTTCCCTGTTTTCTTTAGCCAATTGCAAATGTGGACCAAGAGACCCTGGCAGAGCTGGTGAAGCCAAGCATTGACTACGTGCGTCATAAAAAATTCAGATCTGGGAATTACCCATCGTCACTGAGCAATGAGACTGACAGACTGGTTCACTGGTGCCATGGTGCCCCCGGAGTCATCCACATGCTCATGCAAGCTTATAAGGTGAATGATTCTGTGTTCCTATAGACCTCTATTTTTACAGAGAGACCTGTATGTGGGCCTGTTAGATGGTGAGGCTTGCATTTTAAGTCTGTCTAGATCTAGACTTTCAAACCAGAACCCTAGGCTAGGCATCTAAAAATCCCAAAATAATTACATAGGTATGTTTGTAAAGAGGAAATAAGTGGATAAAATTGCTTCTCAGGGTGCTAGTAGTGACTAGACTTTAGGCTTTGTTGGGAAAGGGCCATGTATTTAAACAATTTGGTATTGAAGTCCTGGATGTGATAATATTGACCTAAATTCTTTGAATCTTCATCCCAAGACTTCTAAGAATTATGTTGGTTTTCAAAAGCGTAGGTTCATGTGTCTTGCCAAAGAATGTCTTCCATAAATTACTCCATGATTAAGATATAGCTCTGGAGAACTTAACGTCAGAGCAAAGATCCTAGGCCCCTTCCAGGGCATAACTAGAACCACTGAGCCTACTGTTTGCTTTTCTCCATCCTTAACTAGGTTTGCTATCTCTCTTGTGTTGTGCAACTCTGATTTGCATGGTATTTGAAAGTATGACATTTAATTAAATATATGCAAATTGATTCTTGCTTTTGACAGCCCTCCTTGGCAGATTCCCTGGTCGGCCTCTGGGTGGGCTGATGAAAAGCAGGCTTGGTTTATGGAATAATTACTCATGCTGCTATCTGAAATGCGAACTGTACATCTTTTACAGCATTGCTGAATGTAGCAGCAGTCACAGTTGCTTTTTCTTTGGACTGTGGTAGGAGGTTGACTTAACACTGCAGACTTCCTCCCCTGCCTCCCCCTTCTTTGTCAATGCGATGTTTTCCCCAGCACAAAATGTTTTGCAGGCAATAAGAGGGATAGGACCAAGTTCTGTTTAGCAGCCTCATTTCTGGCCTCTTTTTATATTTAAGGTGATGGGGCATGTGATGCTTTTCTTTTACTCTTATTATTCTGCTTTTTGAAGAAGCAGTAAGAAAAATTGCAGAATGTTTTTGCTGGCTACGCTTTCACATCCAGCACAGGGACTGGCGATTACAGACAGCAGTGTTTGTCCTGGAAATCAAATGCTGTTGCCAGGCCTTAATTCAAAATGTTACAGCTAAGTAGCTGAGAAAGCCTGTTCAGAAAGAGGGACTTTATCAGGCTTGTGGATTTAAGAGTCTTGCATGTTAATTGCTTCTATTACCTTATTAAATAGCCTGCCAGGGGATGCCATCCCTAAAGGACTAAGTCTACAGTAATGCATCAGTTACTGATTTTTTGTGTGTGTCTTGTCGATCTGTAGCGTGACTTAGGCAAAGGGCAGCAAAAAAGTAGCCTTACAACAGTAGAAGTCTGGCGGTTTTCAGCTAAATTACTTGCTCTGGTTTTCTGCTGTCTTGATGGGCTCTCTGTGTCCAAAATGCACTTCAGTTGCAATAAACTTTGCAAAATTGGTCCTTTGCCCAAACTGGCTTAGTGCTTCTGAGTATTTCTAATACAAATACTAATCAAGGTGATGGAGTGTTCCTGCTTGTGCTTCTGACAGTAGAGAGCCCTTTGCTATACAAGGAGGTGTTCTTGCGTATTTTTGACATGGAATTGAAGGCAGATGGTGAGTAAGCAGGAAGAATTACTTCAGGGAGACCAGAACCTAGCCCTTTAAGACCAGATTTGATGACTGGTATTCTGTGTTACGTTTCTTGGAGGCAAGAATTACATTTCTGTATTTCAAATCAAGTGATGATGTGGTTTGGGAATGGAGGGGAGAGGCAAAAAAGGACCATGTACCCTTCAAATAGATTACAGGGTGTAGAACCAAGGGCCTTGAAATTGAGTTTTTCCTTTGGAGTCATGATTTCAGAAACAAAAACTTGAGTTCTTTCTTTTTCCATGCAGGGAAACTTAGTTAGAAGAGAAAGGCAAGTCTATGTTGAATGGATTATTAAAACTGAAAATAAATTGTATATGGAAAACCCCCACACCAACAGCGAAACATCACTCAGGTCCAGCTTCCTTTATTTTTTTTTTCCCATTACTACTTAAACTTATGTGTGTTTATTCTGTTTTTATTCCACAGACTTTTAAAGAGGATAAATACTTGAAAGATGCTATGGATTGTAGTGATGTCATCTGGCAGAGAGGTTTATTGAGAAAAGGATACGGGATCTGCCATGGTACTGCTGGCAATGGCTACTCCTTCTTGTCTCTCTATAATCTAACTCAGGACAAAAAGTACCTCTACCGAGCTTGCAAGGTGAGCTCTATGGCATCCCAACAAAATTACTGTTCCCTTTCACGTCATAACGCCCGTGCAAGAGTAAACTGTGATCGGAGTAGGCTGTTGTGTGCTAGAGCTAGAGCTGGCTGGCTGGGTGGGACAACAGGGCCCTGTCACTTGCTCCACTTTACTCACACTTTGACTGGACAATTTCACCTGTGTATGTGGGGTTTGCACCATCTTAATATGCAGAGTGAAATGCACAAATGTTCTGTAAAGAGGGGAGGAACTAAACATGTATTCAGACGAAAACAGAGTCTGAAAATCAGCTTGTCTGAACAATAGCAGACTACTGTTATGTGATGCTAATTATTCCATTGAGACATCCAGTGTTGTCCTCAGCTCCTCAAGCAATATTGTTTGTAGTCTTTTGTAATTATTTGTTTTCAGACTAGTGTCTGTTTGAGGCTTTTAGAGCTCTGAATCACTTTATTTAAACAGTTATTAAATTGCTCACTTAGAATTTTTTCATTAATACAAATGGCAGAGAAAGACACACTCGGAATTTTTCCACTGGATAGCAGGACCTGGATGATTCAGCTCTAGCCATAAGCTAGCAGTTACCAAAGGACAATGCTTTCTCTGCCTCTGTTTTGTCATCTCATAAGACTTTGGTTTTGGTTTGGTTTGTTGGGACTTTTTTCAGCTTAACTGGCTGATACTAGGTTTCATACTGCGTATGTAGCTATTTAGCTGAAGCCTTTTTAAAAGTAATTGCAGCGAGGAATTTGATGAGTTGCTTCTTAGGTGCTTTTAGATGCGCACTGGCCCTGTGTAAAGCTATTGTATTCATCTCCGCTGTCAGCCTGTCCTCCGTCAGCAGAGCTTGTCTCACATTTACCAAAGCATCGTGCCATGAGGACACCTGCAGGCATACCTGCGTCCCATGGCGAATGGGACTTTGTTACATGTGGACTCACCCGCTGCTGACGTGTGAGCCGGAGCACCAAGCAGGCATTGCTGCCAGCACCGCTGTCCGGCTCTCTGTGTCTCTGTGCTAGTACATCTTCTGTGGCTCTGTGCAGCACTGGCAACTCCTGTTGGTGCTGCTTTTCTGGCCCAAGAAAGTCCTGATGGTCTTCCACATCAAGCTAGAGAAAAGCAAGCGTATATATTTCAAACCCAAACCAGGAGACTCAGGTACCTGAAATCCCTTTGAGAAGGAAGATGTGGCACAGTGGCTAAAGACTGTTTGCTGGAAGTGCCCAGCATAGTCAGGTCTGGCAGCGTATTTGCAGGCATTCTGCATTTTAGTATCTCCAGCATTCAGTCAGGCCCTGCAGGCTCTTGCAGGGAAAATCTTGAAACAGGCAGAGGAATTTGCTTGTCTGGCATTCTTGAAATCTTTTCCTTTTGAGCAGGAGCATGTGCAGAGAAGCAAGCATGCCATTGTGTTGGTACCTAAAGGCATGTAACCAAGAGAACTAGATGGCTCCCCTCCCAGGAGTGTTTGCTCCCACCAAAAACAGGAGGTCTGGGGGAAGGAGTCTGGCCAGGAATCCCTGGTTACCTCTTGGGAGCCATGAAACTGTTTCACAAATGAACCAGAAGAGCTTGAAAGGCCATGGCTCACAGAGACGCTTGGTTTATGCTTCTCACTTTCAGCTTCGCAGCTTTTCTCCAGCATTATCAGACAGGCCCCCAGGAGGCTGAGCCACTGCTAGCTGGCCTGCCTGTGGGAGGAGAGGGGCTTGTAGCATCCTGGGCTCCAGGCAATGGAGAGCATCCGAGCCCTGTGCTGCTCAGCGTTGTGATTAAACCGCTGCTGATGGCAAGCATGCCCAGCCTACATGACAAATAATGGCAGATGTCTTCCTGCTAGAAGATAGTTCTTTTTTTCTTTATTTTTTTTTCTTCTCCTTGGTTTTACAAAGATATTAGTCTGGTTTACTGGATCTGTGAGAGTTGTGCTGAAGCTATGAACTTGTAAACGATGGTTGTGCTTCAATAGCCTGGGGTGCATTTTTTAAATTTCTGTTGCAGTTCCCAGTCTGGCAGTAATAATAAAGGCTAGTATGCGGTAAGATGTGAATGTTGCAAGAACTGATTGTAGTTTAGAAACATGGCATAAACTTGTTCAGTCCTCACATATAAGACAAGATTACATGGAGAATTAAACCTTGGTTTGAAGATTCATACCTGTGGGGGGCCCAAAAATGTTTCGTCAGTTCTTGATAGTGGTGTGGACTGCAGTGTTTATGTTTGTGGGGGTTTTGCTGGGTTTCCTCAAGACGTTTGCACACATGCACACACAAGAGAAGAAAATCCAGCCTCCAGTAAACATTTAAACAGGACACAGTGGGGAGAAGAAGGGAGGAGATGCCACTGTTTGTCTTCCTGTTGAACAGATTGATGGCTCTGGGGGCATGCTTACACCCTATATAGCTCCAACTCTAGAGCTGGGGCACCCTCTAGTTAGTAAGGTGTTCTGTTTGTTAGCAGGTTGCCCAAATCGCAGGGGAAGCAGGGAGAGACCTCTCAGTTCTTTGCTCTGCAGGAATCTTCGCGCTGTATTTTGAATAAGCAGCGGTTTGCTTCCAAGCACAGAAACGCCAGGGGAAGTTGCGGCCCCCTGTTTGCTCTGGGGAGCCATGAAGGAGAAATAGATGGTTGCTATTCAGTTGATCCAGATGCAGTTCATAAGTCATGTATGTCTAATGTAGCTACTGCAGCACTGTTGATTAAACACAAGAAAGACACTGTTAACTCTTTTTAATGGTATTCCATCTTCTGCAACAAGATATTGATGACGATAATTGTCTAACTGTATTTATAACAAATTTTCGTAAGGCTTGGGGAGAGCAAATAAATAAAACTAAGTAATGGCAGCTGGAGATTTAATACTCTAAATTGGTGCACGGAAGTGAAAGAAAACCAAAATGCAATTAACAACCCTAAGTCCTGAGCACGTGGATAAATTAAGTGCCAAGACAGATAAGAAACTGATATTACAGTGTTAGAAAAATTTTGCCCTTGAAACTGAGTGTATCTCTTCTCACAGCATTTTTCATTGACATGTAGCAGGGTTGATTTACAGAAAACAGAAGTGAAGTACAACCCACGTAATTACATTGTTATGAAACTGAAACTTGCGCTGCGGAAATACATATCCTAAAACCTAATGGCAGCCTTGTCATGGTTGAAGTGGGACAAATTGATCTCGTGTTTTGATTTCTGTGTTGTGTCTCTGCTTACGTTATTTTATGTTTAGTACCTATTAAAGATAAGCAGATACTCAAGCTTGCATTTAGCAGTCTTAAATAAAAAGCAATTTTAAATTTTTTTTTTCCCTCCAGTTTGCTGAATGGTGTTTGGAGTATGGTGCACATGGATGTCGTATTCCTGACCGACCTTATTCTCTCTTTGAAGGTAAAGCAATGGTGGTGTTAATGGTATTGTGTTACACAGGAAAGGTTTTGGCACATGCTTAGGAGTTGGGAAATCTTTGGTGGGTTCCTTTACCATTAAAAATAGACCTACCCCCTACCACCACCTCTCCCTAAAAGAATGGGGGGAGAAAAAGACAAAAGAAAGTCATTCACTATCATGACTTCCACTTTCAGTTGCATTTCAGCAGTTGCCAATGTAAAGCCACTGCCACTGTTACTTCTTGAATAAAATTCTGCTGTGTTGATGCCTCTTGGCTTAAAGCAAACAGAAGTCTGGGCAGCAGTTTTGGCGAGATATTGTTGCAGAGGGACTGGGCAGAGGAGCAGCTGTGGGTAGGGGGTCTGGAAGTAGTTCTTGGCTTGTCAGAGCTAGACCTTCTTTGCTGCAATACCAAACCAAGGAAAAGCTAGTTTTAATACGAACCCAAATCACTTGAACAGAAAAGAAGTACAAAGTTCTTAGGGGCTTTTCTGTAAGTTCAAGATTTGCTCCTAAATACTGTCCTAGAGCTTTGTATCTTTTTTAATTTGTAGTTTATTTTCGATTCCCTATCTGATCCTTATATTTTAGAAACACAGTAGCAAGGAATCAACAGACCCAAGTAAGGTTTGAAGTAGGGCTGCTGCTTCTTCGTGAACAGTGAGCCTAGTGTGCCACCTATCACAACTACGTGAAATTACAGCAGACCAAATAAGACTTTTAAAAATAAACTAATCCAAGGTGTAAACACAAGAGAGCAGTAGTTATATGCATCCCTTCTAAGTACGGAGTTATTGTCTTAATGTTTAAGGGAGAAGAGTGTAAGTATTCTTATTCCTGAGAGCTCCCGTGCATGCACTTGTCGAGGGAAAAAGCAGGCATACAATCTGTTGAATAATAGCTTGAAATTTGTTGGGAAGGTGAAGTAGTGCCAACAACAGGATGATCTGTGCTTTAATGCTGACATACAGCTTCTATTTTAGTTTTTTAATGTCAGTGATTTTTTGAAAAGAAAAATCTAAAGTCTCAAATTTGAGACAAAATGTCTTAATTTTGGGGATTTTTTTGTAGCCGAAACTGTGCGTGAAGTTGTCCAGTTCTGCATGTATGTGCACACTTTCAGTGGAAGTTGCATGTGCATCTTATGGGATTGTCTTGTTTCATTTGCATCGGATGCTGTATTTCAGGAAGGATCCTTTGTTTGTATGTGCTTAGCTGTTGATGAAATAGAATTTTAACTTGATCATAAAATTGAGCTAGTATTTGTATGCTTTCCTGCTGTAGGGTGCCTCTGTCATCTGTCACCCTAAGAGTTTTATTAGGTGATGCTGGTGTTAGTGCTTCAGGCTCTGGATGACCTCTTTATGAGTAGCAAACAAATTAATCTGTACATCACAAGTATAATAAAGTTTTGCCTTTGTTTTTAATCAGTGAAATGACGAGCAAGAGCTGCTCAAATTTGGAGACAGTCCAAACTTGGACTTACTTGTTCTTTAATTGAAGTAACATTGAGATTGTGCAGCTGAAAAGATGGTAGCAGAGATATCTTGGGTTTTGCCTTTGATCTTTTCAAATGAAACTTGGTTTCCTGGGCAAAATACAGATGAACTTGTCTTTCTAGCCTTTCTATAGGCCCTAAGTTCACCTGTTCAAAACAAAATCTGCTGAGGAGGTTGTTTGAACAGGTCAGGTGCCGTTGCTTTTGCTGTCAGTTGTGCTGTTTTAATGTCAGAGATGCGTAAAGATCTCTTTCTCATTATGTTTTAGGCATGGCTGGAGCTATTCACTTCCTCTCAGATATTTCAGTACCGGAGACTTCCCAGTTTCCAGCATTTGAACTTGGACCTCAAAGGAGAGAAAACAAAGTGGAACAGGACAGTTGTTAAAAGATCATTTTGAAAGGGGACTGATGCCAAAAGAGATGAGACTTAGTGCCTCTGATACTGAACCAACTCGACGCTGAACTGACGGATGGATAAACCCCTTTCCTCGCCCCCCTTGCCCCAAAGGACCACGAAGTCATTAGAGCATGAACGGGAGAAGCCACATTTAAGTTCTGTTAAAAGTGACACCTTCAGACGTAGGACAAGAGAAGTCAAGTTTTGAACTTTCTTCTGTTGTATTGTCTTCTTCAGGTCTTTGACATGCTCTGCATGTTTATTGGTGTTGTGTGTTGATTCGAGTCTTTTGTTGTTAGCAAAAAGCTGGTCTCCTTGTGACTCTCCGTCCTGTACCTTCGTGCATGACTCACAACAGCAGTGTTGCTTTCTGCAGCGTGGTTACGCAGAGAGTTCCACCTTATGCCAGACAGTTCGCTGCAGGACAGTGTCCAGCTTCACTGGTGAGCTGGCAACTTTAAAAAGAGATGAAAAACGTTTTTATGTTCATAATTTTCTGCATTTTTCTCCACAGTCCCTAGAAGCTAAGGTGACGGGGATCAGCCCTTTTCGATGAAGAGGTGTGAGGCCATCTCTGTTTTCAGAAACTTAGCAGGTTGGAAGGGACCTGACTTGTCTTTTGCTGCTGTTGGGGAAGGTTGTTCTGAAAGCCTGAAGAGCGGTTCCCTCTGATACCCGCACCTGGTGAGCGAGTTAAGCACTTGGAGCAGGTTGGAGATGCTTGTCCCCACCTCTGCAAAGCCCCATCCCATGGCATGAACTTAAACTGCAGGTGGAACCACCCGTAGTAACCTCCAGCTGCCACCAACAGGAGAGCAGGGGCAGAGTGACTGTGCTTCTCCTCTCCTGCGCGAGGATTTGTAATAAACCTGTCCTGCAGCATTAGTATACAAATGAGTAAGGGAGGGCGTCAGGGCAGTTTCTCCTGCTGCTATCTCAGGATGACTGTTGCTTCTGAACCAAGGTGGTGATTTGTTCTGGGCCCTTCCTTCCCTCTCCCAGCCTCGCTGCATTTAGCCCATATAGTATGACAGGAGTGACAAATACCAGCTGCTTGTGGAGGCTGCAGAAAATTAATAAGCAATATGAAACCATTGCTAGAGGCTGTAATTGAAGTTTATTTCATCTTAAAATCCAAACAGAAAAAGCCCTTTGCCCTTAGTTTTAACTGTGCTGCTAGTGCTTTGCTTCCCCTTGTGGTGTGGTAGGCTTGTGAAATACTAGACCTGCCTCCAGGTGCTCCTGAGTTGGGGAGAAGTGGGACATACTCCGAGTCCACTTACAGCAGGCTTAGGCATTCCGAATAGTAAGTACACTTACTGCTTGAGAAAGGTAAGTGTAGCACACAACTCAAGCTCTGTTGTCGTCCTTCCTGCAGGTCTCCCTGTGCTCTGTCATTCCAGGTGGTTATTTTAATTGGTCTCTTCTGTCGGGCAGAGTGTGCCAGATGACAGTTTGACCTTCGAGGTGCACATCGTGATATGTATGACCTGTGGGCCATGCGCTGAACGCCAGTGCTTGCGGTCAGGCTTGGAGATGCACTGTTGCTCCTGTGTAAGTCTCTGAATGGTAGCAGGTGCCTCCCTTGAACTTTATAGTGTTGGCTGCCAAATCCAGTGGGATATTAATAATCTGCAAATTCAGTTCTGCTGGGTAACAGCAGCAGTGCCAGTGCAGGGACAGCCTAATGTCACAGTGTAGCTTCTCTGCTGGTTTGTCACTTAGGACTAAAACACAGGAGCAGTGGGAGAGGGTTTTTGACTTCTCTGGCTAAGGGGAGATGAGGTGGGGGGCACCAAATGCGGCTGCATCTGTACAGCCGGAGATGAGGGAAAATGCTGAAAAGCCAGGGGGAGTGAGGGCTGCTGCATGGCAAGCAGCTGGAGTGGAGCAAACCAGAGCAGAGCAGAGCAGCAGAAAACAGAGGGATTGGTGAGGAATGGGGGGAGCTGATTAGGGGAGGCAGTGCAGAGAGTGTACCAGTAGAGGCCATCTCCAGTGCGATGTTCCTCCGTGGCCAGCATTATAAGGTCTAACTCTGAGTTTCTTTCTTTGGCCTGTGGATTGCTGATCCTGCTCATAGGCAGGGAGGAAACTTGCCTGGGGTGAAGTCTCACAGAAATTCTAACAAAGGAGGTAGATGGCAGCTCTGATCCTGTTCCACATCACCCCCCACCCCTTTTTTCCTTCCCCTGCCCTACGACTGCAGAGCCTGTGGGGTTGGTTAACAGGGAAGGGGCTTGCCAGGTTTGCAGGAACTGCCTGCAAACACAGAACAGAAGCCACTGGCCTTCCCAGCAAATCCCATGCATGTGTCATACTGACTGCTTAACCTGGGGGTCGACAGGCAGGGTTTTCTTCATTCAGTCATTATATACAGATATGCCTTCTTGGTGGCTGAGCTTGGAATGGCACCTGTGGGAAGTGATTTTTGGCTGGCTGGAGCCCAGGAGGAATTAAATCTTGCTGGTTTAAAAAATATATAGGTATATACACACTTACAACAGCTTAATACTGAGCAGATCTCCAAGATGCTTGAGTGCACCCGTCAAAATAACGAGCAAGTCAGCTACCAGCTCTTTCTGTACCACAGCCAGCCTTCTGCTGCGGTGGGGCCTGGCACCGGCTTTCTCTGCAAAATCCTCTTGGAATTGAGCAAGACTGGAAATGTAATGTATTGAGTTGCGAAGCGTCTGACTGTGTCTGCCTTGTCTTCCTGATGTGACTTTCCCTGTGGCTCCTCCTTCCTGTTCATCACAGTGCTGTGGTATCTAGGTGGCCCATTAAGAAAGGATAGTCCGTGAAGGTGAAAAAATGCATTTCACCAAGGCATTGTTTTCAGAAATTGCATCAAACTAAGAATGTGGAAAATGTCTTAGTAGTCCCTGGTTTGC
Source organism: Ibycter americanus (assembly GCA_035590275.1). Classification (NCBI taxonomy): domain Eukaryota; kingdom Metazoa; phylum Chordata; class Aves; order Falconiformes; family Falconidae; genus Ibycter; species Ibycter americanus. Next base: position 84,801,259 of record JAVJGI010000050.1, on the reverse strand, counting down.
TTTGTCTGTGTGTAATAGTCCATCTGTTGCAAAAAGCAGTAGTGTTAAAAATGGAGATGCTCTTTGGGCAGAAAAAGAGGAAAAAAATGCTGATTGTTTTGTTCTTTGGCTTTATTAGTAAAGATCAAGCTATGTGGTGGTAATTTGTGTGATTCTTCTCTCTACCCCCCTGCCCTGTTGTACTCCTTCCTTCCCTCCAGCACTGCGATGATAGCTGTCCCACTGATCTGACTGCTGAACCGCCTCCCGATCACATAGTCCTGCAGGATAAAACATGCTGGAGAGCGGGAAAATTGCTTTTTTTTTTTTAAACCACCTTCTTTTACAAGCATTGCAGGTCTCTCTACTGCTGCTTCTCCCGGGTGTTTTTTAGTGTACATCGCTCAGTGCAAAGCGTTGCTTTCCTTTCTGGTCGCATAGGTCCTGCTAAACAGTTTGCAGCTAAATCCTGACTCATGATTAGCTGGTTTTTAAGAAGATGTCTGTCTCCAGCTGACTAACATCTGGTTTCCAGCTCTGAGAAGTCTTCATGTTTTTCTTTAGCTAGGCTTTAACAGAAGGAAACTTCAAGCATGCTGCAAGCAAGGGGCAGTATTTCTGTTTCATAAAACCCCACGTGCAACTCACAGCCCTCTTTGCCACTGAGAGCAACTGCTGCTTTTTTGAATTAACAGCCTTATTTCTGGTCTGTAGGTAGGGACCTGAAAATAATCTGTGCAAACTCAGCTGTACAGATAAAAGTGTTCGGGCTTTTCTAGCACAGTAGTTCTCTGTAATGTCAAAATAGGGTAGGATAGAGAGGTGGGAAGAAGCATGTGTGCTGCGTGTCAGGTAACAGCTAGACAGCAGCGTGCTGCCTGAGCCCTGTCCTGTCAGGGTATTTTGATGCAGCAGTCTTTTTCCTGGTGAAAATTGTTCACTTTCCTCCCATTTGTTTTCATGTCAATTCACAGGTGCAGGAACCCAGTGTCTGCCCAGGTCAGCAACTGTAATCTGTACGCAGGGAGCAGCAGTGACCTGTCTTTAGCCACCGCTTCTCCTTGACGTCTGCAAGTGGGCTGCTGTAAATCAGCTCCAGCCATTAGATAATCTCAGGTTAAGCAGCAGGAGAAAAGTACAGAGACAGAGACATGGGCAGAGATACATACAGCTATCCTTGTGCCTTCTCTCGCTATATAAAGCAAAAATGCCATGTAATGCGCAGCTAAGGAGCTACCTTCCTCTGCAGGGGCTGGGGTTGGCGGGCTGCTTAACTGTTCCCTCTGCTTTCTCTGCTGTCCCCTTCACCTTGCCGCACGTGGCAGCTTGGGGCAGTGGTTGCTGGTTGTACCTCTCCTCTTTTAATAGCATTCTTACCCAGTGGTTGCTTTGTAGAAACTGTGTTTTGCTGGAGCCTCCCCTGGATGGTGTCTGTGTAATAGTTTCCCTGTCAAAGAGTACAAATAACACTAAAATCCTAGAAGGCAGCTCAACTCCCCAGCAATAGGACATCACAGAGGAGGGCTGCCACAGCCACAGGGCCTGCAAAGATCCTGGCCCATTTCTCACACCTCCTGAATTAGTAGTGATGCATTAGAAAAATGGCCAGGGGGGAATAAGGTTCCACTGTCAGACAAGGTGTTTTATCTTCTTGTGTGCCAAAAAGTGGCTTCTTGGGTAGATGCCTGTAAAACTAACCCACCTGAGGGGTTTGAGGGTGGGGTTTTTGTTTGTTTGTTTGAATTAGGGAAGAAAGAGCAATACCTCCTTGGCTTCTTCACATAGTCTGAAGAGCTTGGAAAATGTAGTCCCAGCTGTGTGTTTTCACAGCAGTGTAAGCTGTCACAGCACCCTAAAGAAAAGGAAAAAAGAAAAAAAACTGGCACACAACCAAAAAACCCACCCACAAAACAAACAAACAAAAAAAGCTTGTCACTAAATTATCTTTTCCCAAAGTGATGAAACACAGGCACAGCTGCCTGGCAGCCCCGAACAGAAATGGCAGGACCCTCCTTGTCAAGCTGGGTCCTATTTACAGCACAACTGATGACTCAGCCTGCTAATTACTGAGAGGCACAGAAGGTGCTGCAGGATGCTGCAGGTGACGTTTGCCCCTCTCCTATAAGCCATGGGGCAACCCAGTCACACCGGTGAGGAGGAGATGGAGGGGAGAATCAAGAACAAAACATCTATGAATGAGACAGTGCTACTGCAACAGCTTCAGCCCGACGGTGCTGCCGTGCTGGGCTCCCTCGCCCACCCCCCTCGCCCACCCCCTGGCAGGGCTGGTTCTGCCCGACAGCGAGTGCCAGGGCTGTGTATTTGCTGGAAGGCTGAAACAGCAGCAAAACCTTATGAACCCTCAGACCACAATGAACTTAATTCATCCACTAATACGGAGCCTTCCCTTAGTAATATGTAAGGCAGCAAGCACGCTGGAGGAAGGCACTTTCGTGGGGAGAAAACTTACTTTTGTGGGAAAATAAAGCATCTCCTGAGCATGCGAGGTGCTCTAGCAAGAGCCAGCCCTTGCCTTCAGTGGGAGCCTGAGGAAGTTAGAGCTGTGTCACCAGTGGCTGAAGGGTGAGCCTTAGCCTGGCTGCTCAAAGGGGCCTTACAGCCCTGCTGAAGGACAAACAAAGCAATCCCCATTGCTGCTTTTCTACTGAGGGGGAATCATCTTCAACGAGATGATAGCACTCTCCTGCTGCAGGGCTGAAAGGAGACGTGTGGAGCATACAAGGGAGGGGATGGGAACCAAAAGCTGAAGGAAAGTAATTCCCAAAGTCTCCTGTCCCAAAGCAGGACACGGAGCATCGGCAAGGCCAGCCCCACTATCACCGTTCACTCTGCACCCCTGCTTACTCCTGACACTAGCTAGTTCAAAAAAGATGGTTTTACAAGCATATTCTTCCTCTCCTCCCCACTCAACCCACTGCAACCCACCAACAAACCCCGGCTGATAACCGATGTCTGCCCAACCCCCTGCAGCTGCCCTCAGACCCAGAGCATCCCACAGGATGCCGAGCAGCAAGTTTTCAAGCTGTG
>JAVJGI010000050.1:84765332-84798132 GCA_035590275.1 Ibycter americanus | reverse complement strand
GTCTGCCCAACCCCCTGCAGCTGCCCTCAGACCCAGAGCATCCCACAGGATGCCGAGCAGCAAGTTTTCAAGCTGTGCAACTTCACGCCTTTACTGATGGACGTAGGATCACTTCTGTGCCTTTATTGGTGCTGGGTCACCCCCACCCATCTGTCACACACCAGATCATTCACATCCCACACCTCCAGCCAAAAATCTCCCCCGAGCAGCACCTACCCCAGACCTGCCAGCACTTTCTACACCAACTGCCCTGCCAGCCCTCCACGGCCACCATGCAGGACGGTGCTGCAGGAGTTGAGGGCAGCCATGCAGGGATTGGAATTGATTTTATGCCAAAACCCATCAAGCTGAGCATTTACACACCACCCAGTCTGCAATGCACTTGACAAGCAGCTCGTGACCAGCTGCACAGTACCACCTGCATCCATCCCCTGCTGCCAGGGTTTCGTGGCTGCAGCCGGTGGCAGGGTGGTTCATGCACATAACAGACGCAAGGGGAGGCAGGCACTGCCCTCCTCACCCTCAGCTTTCCCCCTAAACCATGATTTAAGGTCTGTTCCACCAAACAGGAGCATGCCTAGGGTGTGGAGGAGTCGGGATACGCCTGTCACAAGCATTTACCCTTAGTAGTCATCACGCAGCCAATCGATTTGACATAATCCAAAACAAATCTCAAGGTGTTCCAGGATCTGTAACCAGACTGGTTCAAGTAATAACCTGGAAAACACTCAAGAAATGAACTATTCCCTCCCCTCAGAGAGCAGAGTCCTGCACCCCTCTGGCCTGGGAGCCACACAGCTGTTGGGATGAGGTAGGGCAGCGCTAGCCGAAGAGCTCATCGGGAGGCAGGTGGATGATGTCTTGGTCACATGTGGCTACCTAAAGGGGAGAAACCCCTGCCAGCTGATGGGAAGCAAACAGGGCTTTTCAGTCTCATCAGCAATGCTGGAAGAACTAGCAGCTGGCACCTGCTCAGAAATATGGCCAGGTCCGCAGCCTTGCGAACACCCGAGGGTGGGAAGGTTTGCTGTGTGAGGAGATGGCCAACTCTCTGTTGAAAGCCACAGAGTCTCAGGAATACCACCTTTAACAGAGAGACCAAGCTGATGACAGCATGCCTAGAGGCACAAGCTGCACACAAGGATCCTTACAAGTCTATGAAGACCCCTCCCGACTCCCTCCCTGCACGATCCCCAAGGAGGAAAGACAGCAGAACACTGCCAGTCACCCATAGCATTTGCTGTTCTTCATTGAGACTAGACCGACAGCAAAACCTCCGGCTGAAACCCAACTGCCCAGCCACAGAAAGGGCAGGTTCCCTCCCTATCCCACCGCACAGCCTGTTGCAGAAGCCTTGAATGTACGAAGGACTGGCCACACCAGAGCCAGGGGCAACGTACACCAAAAGCCTTTTCTCTCAAAGCACAGCTGGAGATTTCATTGTGGCAGAAGGCATCTAACCCTCTTCTCATTTCCATTTCTGCCAGGGTAACAGCAGCAGAGACCAAAGGTTTCCTTACCCCCCTGGGCATGTTCCTCCCGATCACTGCCTCCTCACAGGTATATCAGACACATTTTGAGGACACACAGCTGAAGAAAGGACCTCAAGGGGGTACCGTTTATGTTGCTGGCTCCCACCCACCCCAGGCTCTGTGGCTTGGCTTAAGCATCTCCATTCTGCCCAAGCCCTGTTCAAGGCATTTAAACTTCCTATATCAAATGCCTCTGCAAGAACCAGGGGACTGATTCCTACAACATATTAAATCGACTCCCTGATGTAGATAGCAAGATCTCAAAGGCAGGTGGGGATCAGCCCCGTACACTGGTCCAGTGCCCTGGGGAAGGAGCAGGGCAGTGCCCCACACATCCCCAGGGCTCCCAGCCACCAGCACTGACCTTATTTTGCAGTCGAAACACCACCTCGCCTTGTCAGTGAGGCACCAAAATCTCTGTTGGGATAGAGAGGGCAGTAGCAGCACCCAGAGTATCAGACGCAGGCATCCCAACGGATAAAGCATCGGTGCACCGCAGGGAAGCGCACATTAGCTGCTGTTAGCTCCTGGGGCACCACTGCTGCCAAGTAAAATCCTGTTGGAAGATGCCGTTTTCCTTCATCTGTGGGACTGCACACCTGACCCGTTGTCTCTGTCTATTGGTGAGAAGCAGCTCTGCCCTTCCCAGCGGTGTGCCTGTAGCCTGTGTTTCATAGCTGGCTTGCTAAAGTGCTGTTGAGTACGAATCTCTCGGCGGCATTAGCCCTGCCTTCTCTCCTCCTCTGCACACAAGAGGTCTTTACCTGGTAATATAAAGAATTTTAAACATACAGCTCAGGAAAAAGCAACGAAGAGGGCTAGAGATACAGCAACACCCAATCTTACTTTAATAAAATGCATTTCAAAAGAAGTGCCTGCACAAGTTTTATGTGCAATAGAAGCCCCCGAGACTGTAGAACGACCTACTTCTGCTCCATCCACCCTCCAACTCAACCCTGCAAAATGTGCAATGTACACTCCCCAATCAACCTCATGCTGTTGATATCACCCTACCAAAAGTTACAGGGTTTTCCCTTCTTTCTCTCCACTTCTTTTTTTAAAGCTAAGAGGGGAAAAAAATAAAAGAAAACCTAAAAATTTCCAAAAGCGTGGCAATGAGAGGGAAGGCACGTAAACAGTTTGCAAGTAATTCATATGGATGCCCACACAGGTGCTGTGTTTTCAAGAGAAGACCAAGCAGGTTTGCTAGGAGAGAAGTGCATGTGCTGTAGGAGGTAGCGTCAGCCACAAACACTAGCAAATAAACCAGCCAGACTTCAGGAAAACTTTACCAGAAGTTGAATTTCAATGTACAGCATAAGAATTCACTATAAAAGGCTTCTATTCAATATGTCCAGGAAAATGCCAACTGTCATAGATACATTTCATAATATAAAAGGACTTAACAACATCTATCTACTAACATGAGGTCTGTTGTAATTTCTATTGTCAGGAAAAGAAAGGTTGGATTTGCTTTTAAAAAACCTGTTGTGTATACACACCCATATTCAGTGACATACGCAGCTTTAAACCTCAAGTGCACACTACTTTAGAAAATATATACAGTTGTGGTGTGCAGATGGACCTAGTCATCATACAGAAAATGTACTTTTTTGTTAAGTGCCTGCCGAGCCTGCACTGCACACAAAGAAATAATTTGCTTTGTCCCTTACTATGATCCACAGTCAGGGAAAGCCTCAGTTACAATTCCACCCAAGTCAGGTCTGCAGGAATGAGCCTCCCAAAAGCTAGCTCTGCTCCAGGTGACCACTCACTCCACCAGCAGCTTTTAGAAACAGTGACCCTTTGTGGTTTTTCCGTTAAAGACTCACGTTCATAACAAAGGGGATACTCCTTCTGCCAGTCCTGCAAACCAGCTTGCTGCCTAGGAGCAAGTCCTCACAAGCCACTGGCGTGCATTAACAGCACAACAAAGCTTTGGCTCCTTGTGCAATTGGAAAAAGGGTCTTCTGACCACCTCGGTGACCCCTGTGCCTTGGCTGGAGAGACACAGGAGCTGTCAGTATACTGGCAGCGAGTAAGCACTCACCCGGAACCCAAAGGACCGCGTTGGACTCCTAACCCTCAGCTATGCAGGGCTCTGCAAGGTCCTTTGGCAGCAGAAGGCGATGGCATCTTCTTTTTGTCACTCATTACTGACATGGCTCTGAGCATGCACAAAGGGAGAAGGTCCTATTAGTCATGTCTCAGAGTAGCTTCACGTTTTTGCTAGACATAGATGGGTGTGAGAGCCCCCGCAGGGGAAGGGGCTCTGTGTTTCTTTGAAGGTGTTGACTTGTGGTCACTCAGTCGCCCACGAGCATGAGACGGTGAATTGGGAAGCCTGGAGCCGCTCACAGCAAAACGCACAAAGAACTAAGAGTTAATGAAAGCCAAACCATCTGCGCATCAGCTCAAGGAACTGCTCTTACGCACCAGTCCCACAACGTTATTTATTTGCCTGACCTGGAGAGGAGAGCAGTTTTACAGATGTGTCACCTGGAGATGACAGCTCTACTCGGTACCCTTTGCGGCAGCAGTAAGACCACAATGAAAGCTATTTCTCAGGGACACAACTCCCACCAACGTCAAAGGGAGCAAACCTTGAAGTGTGCTCCCATTCCTTCTTGCTGTAATTATTTTCCAGTTTAGGGAAGAAAACTTACCTACGTATTTCAGTGTTTCTAACTGTTCTGTCGAGAGGCACAAGCACAAGTAGCTCTGAGGTTATATCACCTCCTTCTCACTACCAACATTCAGGTCATCGGCTGTGTCATACAATCTCATTGCTGGCCAAACAAGGGGAGCCAGGACGCTGATCACACAGGCACAGTCTGAGTGCTGGCCAAGAAAAACTCCAGTCCCAGTCCTTCACTTTTTAGAGGCATCATTTAAAGTAATGACTCCCTCTTTTCTAGGGCACTTGGCAAGGCCCCTGCCACGACTCGACAAACACTGGCGCTCCAGTCACAGCAACTTCTATCACAGCGTCTTTCTATTGTGCATCAGAACCAAATTGTACAAGAAAATCGTAAAAAGAAGATGGTGGTCACCATTTCTGGTAAAAGCATCGCCTTACCTCTTCTACTTCTACCCTCTTTCTCTGTCATTTCCCTTAGATGAGGGCATTTGTGCTACAGGGTCTTAGGAGAGTGTACATCACCCTGGGGTTGCATGAAGAACTGCTATCAGTAGCCTGCCACAATGCAATTAAACCCATGATTGAAATGAACAATAAATAAAGAGAAAGACATACAGGTTTTAAATATAGGTTTCCATTAAAAGCATTACAAAGACAACTTCTCTCATTTTGAAGACAAAGAAAAAATCCACTTCTACTAAAAAAAAAAAAAAGAAAAAAAAAAGAAAAAAATTTAAAAATCACCCCTTTGCAAGTAACTTTAATGAGGAAAGGCGCAGGGAAGGGAGGGAGAGAGGACTTAGAGAACTAGCAAGTGTTCAAAAGGGCGGATGCCCTCCATCTTGGTCATTTTGCAATGGCACCTTCTTCTCACACAGTCAGGTCAGAGAGCCAGAGAGTCCTCACGTGGAGGATTTCACCACCTGCTCGTAAGGGGGAGGTGGTGTGTTGCAGTAGGAAGGCGGGGGTGGGTAAACTGGGTTTCCTTGTGGGGAATTGGGCTGGACGTGGAAAGCCATAGCCATAGGATTCATCACAGGTCCACCTGGATCTGTGTAATACGGCACTCCGGGTTGTTGTGACCCTGAAAGAAAGGAGAGGAGAGAAAAGGTATCAACACCGGCAGCAGCATAAGCTTGTGCTCTTCCAGGGCCTGTGCTCTGCACACTCAGACAAGTTTTCTCAAAGTGTTCATCAGAGCAAAGACAAGGAGCCACCTTTCTCCCACTCCAGAGAAAATCCAGGCTTGCAGGACTTACATTCACTTCTTGGGATTTCACCAAAAAGTTTCAATTTCCCATGTAATGAAAATCATTTAGTGAAACAAAGGGCACCAGATCCCCGGACAGAAAAGCCACTGTGCCAGCAGAGAGGAGAGGCGTGGGGTCCCAGGTGGACAAAGGGGTTCCCACTGCAGCCCTGACTTGGGTGTCAAGTCTTACAAAAGGGCTTCACAGATTATTTTGTGGTGTACTGGATCTGCCTGTAAGCCACAGCACATCTCAAACAGATCATTTTCCTTCTAGGCACAACATGGCTAAGGAGTAAACATGTATGAAGCAAAACTCCCAAGCTGAAGCCAATTACGGCTGGCTAACACAATGGGACAGGATTGCTTCACACAGATTAAATTTAGGAAATGACGTTGGAGCCTGTAGGGACAAGGAAAGGAAACATACGATCAAACGCAAAATTTCTTAGCCGTGACACATGAGGACTAGCAGAGACTGCTGCCATAGGGAATAACAAAGGTGGCGTGTAACCCTCCTCAGATATCACAGAGGGTGGTGGAAGACTATTTAATGCAATTCAAGCAATTAAAGTCATAGGCTGCCTCTATCTCAAGACGTAAATTAGTTTTCCTCTCTTTTTCTATTTAAATAAAGCTGGACTGGGGAAAAAAATAATAATCTTGGCTGAGCAACAGGTTTTCTTTTGGTGTGAGTCTGTTTTTCCTGTAATGACACAGCCTCTAAGGGATTTTCCCCTCAGTCATTCCCTTCTGTGACTTAGTGACACTGGGACTCTATTGCCACACAAGGAATACAGGCTTTTTGAAGCCTTAAGCATCCTTTAGTACTTCAAGTGTTCAGGAAGGAGCTACATACCGAACTCAAAAACATGTCCTTACAATATTAAATCAGATGGGTTGAGCCACAAGGCGCGGGGATGCAAACTGCCAGAGCCTGGGGTGTCTGCCTAGGGAGCTTTGTTTGGGCACTTGGGAGCAAAAAGGATGGGAAGCAGAAGAGGAATGCAGCTATTTCCTTCCTAACACAAGAAGTTTTAACACACCACCACAGTAATTTTTCCTGTCTGAGCAAAGAGGGCTGCTCCACAGTCTCTCCTCCTCTGATGCAGCAACCAGAAGCCCCTGTTCTGCTTCCATATGCAGCATCAGCACACGGCCGCGGGACAGCCAGGCTGGGAACAGGAGCGGAGTCCTACCCCTCCAAAGTTCGGGCTAACACTCTCTTTCTGTAGCCTTTTTCTTAAGCACTTTTGTTTTAAAGTTAAATTCTGCCCAGCTCTGCATTTCTGCTGTTTCCACCCGCGTGGGGAAATGGGAGAGGTTGGAGGCAGCTCACTGCAGCTCACTCTTTAGGAAAGTAACGGTTTTCATTAAAACTTCCACGTATAATTATTGAACTGGGGGGAGGGGGCAAGTGTGGACACCAATCTTTTGTGATATTTTTTCAGTTCATGAAACCCAGCAGAAAACAACACCCGAATACCAGCTTCTTTGGGGGATCAGCTCAGTAAGTATTTGCAAAGCATCTACAAAGGGACCCCAGCTTTTCTAGCACCTGAACTGCCATTTTGGGGCTATGCAGGCCAGGGCTGAAGTGAAAGATACCACCAGGTCTGCAAACTGCTGCTTGTAGGTGAGGCGTTCAATCCGTTTTCCCAGTCAGACCCACAGAAAAAGCACTCCTACTTCCAGGCTGCTGTTGGGGTGGCAGAAGATGCTGCCATTATCTCTGCAGGGAAGGAGGGAGATGGGCAAGGAGCCACGTTTCAAGGGCTCCACCTCAACAGTGAGCTGGCTACTGCTACCACATCTGCAAAAGAAGCTAGCCAGAAATGAGAACTTGGTTGACTACTAATTCCCATTGCTTTTGTTGTTGCATGTTCCCACAATAGCAGAAAAAGTTAAAAAAAAAAAATAAAAAAATTGGTGAGGTTAGCTCAGAGCCCAAAGCTCTTAAATAGCAGTAATAACAGTCTGGAAGCAGGTGGCATAAGCAGGTCATCAAAGGGCTTGTGCCTATTTTATATTTGCCCACAACTTGTGTTCCATGAAGTGTCATGAAAAAGTAAAACTGTGCTCTAAAATTAAATCTGGTATTTGCCAATCTAGCCAAAGATGCTCCCTGTTCACATCATCTTGAGGTTATTTTTTGAGCTTAAAAATATTAGTTTAGTTTGGCTCCCCCCCAGCCCTCTGCTGTTGAAAAATAAATACTCTCTGTGGAAATGCTTATTCAGTCAAGCAGAAAAACAGATGCAGAATGGAAGCCCTAAAAAAACCTCTTAGGGTTTAAACAAAAAGAGGGTGAATAAAATGTCAGTTTGTCTCCCTAACATCTTTTTATCCATTTAGACCTGTGAGAGAGGGGGGAAATGCATGTCCTATGGCTACATGCTTAAGGATGTGAGAAAGAGTACTTCCAAAGCCTGCACAAGGCACAGGGGTGTGCAATAGCCGGCAGGACAGCAGGGAGAGCCCAAATGCTGCGTCTCTGCGCAATGCTTATAGCGAGCACAGCGAGCTAGAAGGGGTTTAGGATGCTTTTCTAAGGAGGCTGTCTTGGTGCAGTCACAGTATTGCACAGAGATGTACTGGTTCAGAAGACAATTTCTGATAGAGTGTTTCGAGGCACCAAATTTTCAGAGAGATCCTCCTTCCCATTACAAAATATTGAGTTGTATTTCCACTTCCAAGCCAGTATGAAACAAAAACAAATTGCCAATTCCCCAAAAAGTTGTCAGAAAAGATAATTATCCTCTGGTTTCAGCTCTCCAATACAACATGCAACAAGATGACAGCCTGGGAAGAAAAGTGTCAGCATACCAAGCACGCCTGCATGTGTGCATACTTCCAGTGGCACAAATTAGCGCTGGCTTATGCAATCTGCAGAGTGGTTAAAAATGTCTCCGTTTGGCCTTGCTAAGGCAGGGAGAAAGCAAGCACCAGAGCTTGCACTCAGATAAAATCTCAGCACTGTAGAAGGTCTTCCAGCTAGAGATAGCTGGATTCAAACCGCTCCCATACGGCACAAACATCTTCTGCTTGCGGGTGAGTCTTATTTTGCAGGATTCTCCCAACTGGGACTGTCTAACAGTCAGAGGGGAAGAAATTACAAACTTAGCAGTGCTGCCAGGGGAGACATCATTAGGTAGATCCTCCTGATGCTCACAGCCATCAGTGATCAGAGAGCCAGCAATCAGACTAACAAGGGGAGGACTGCTTTGCTGCAGAGAAACTGTAGCACAGCAGAGGAAAGGCAAATCAAAAAAGACAAGACTTGCAAGATAGCACAATCTTGGAAGAAAAATGTTAGGCTTTCCTTCACCTCTGTCCAACGTTATCATTAAAACTCTGTATTTAAAACTCTTCACGTCACTGTTCATTTTGGATGCCTATCATTCTGTCTGCGCTTCAAAGTGAGAACCTGCTAGCCTCCTTCCATGCACGGACACACAGCTGCAGAGGTATTAGGAACCACAACTGAAGGGAGCTGAAAGTCCTGTCATGCTGGGTTTCAAAAACACTTCTGTACACGGCAGCTGAATTATGCTGTTTGAAAGGCGGGAGACTTCACTCATCACAGGAGGTGTCCGCATGGTTTAATGCAGTGCAATCCCTCATCCACATCCTAGTTTCTAAAAACCAGCCAAACAAAACCCTCAAATCCACCCCTTTGCCTTGGAAAATGCAAGAAATCAGTGAGACTTGTTTGACGAGCGGTTTCTGACCTGATGCAGTGTTGACTGGTTGTCTGGTGTAAGACACATTAAAAGTAGGTTCTTCTACTAGTGGAGGAGGGTACATCCGCCTTCGGATAAAGAAACCAGCTCCACAACAGAACAGAACTCCCATCATCAAAAGGAACCTAGGCAAAGAGAAGAGGAAAGTCAAAACCCACCCACATCCAGGCAGCCCTCAAACCCAGAGTGTTCGTCCAGAGAAACAGGAGTGTCATCTAGCAATCATCACCCTACAACTTTTACCAGGGTTTCTTAATTAGGTTGTCTCTTGAGAGCAGGTCTATGTCATTTGAGATAGCACTTATGGGGCACTTTGGGTCTATTACAGACAACTTCAGTGATTAACACTATTGTCCGATGGTTTTTGCCACAAAAAATACAAATCTGAAACTAAAACGCCCTTCAACTTTTGGAAAGTTCAGGTTCATACCTGACCATTGCCACTGGGATGCTGAACTGAAATTCCAGGTCAAGCTGCATACCTTGGACACAAGCCTTGTGCTTACAGCATTGAGGCCAGCCAGGAGGTATGTGGGGGACAGAGAGGAAAACTATTCTGCAGTTGCCCTTAAAAGAAGATTCTTAGATGTTCTTAAATTACTCAACACTGTAATTTTGTCTCCCATGCGAAATACGGTAGCTGGCATTTAAGCTCAAGCCAGAAGACTGAAGCACTCAGCACTGAAGATGACAAGCTTTCCTTTGTGCTTCCCAGACAGACACTTTTTCAAGGAAAAGGACATCATTTTGCTTCAGTTCTTCTCTCAGTTCCTTTTCCAACCTGACTAAACTGTCCTCGTCATTCCCTTGGTGCTGTGGAAACAGACACATGCAGCAAGGGCAGGTCAGAAGATTTTGTTCTTCAATCAGTGGCTTTCACTGTATTTCCTTGATACCAGACATGCTGGAGACAGATGCAAGCTCCCATAAACCCAAACGGTTCTCCTGCCTGTAATGGCCACCTCATTTCAGGGCCCTTTACTGGAAGACGATGACAACAGTGCTCTTTTGGAAGGGATGGAAGTTAGCCAGAGGCCACCAAAGTTGGCCAGAGGCAAGCCTACACACCACGCTTCTCTTATCTCCGCAGGAGCATCGCCAGGTGCCCGAGAGGAGGAGCATGACACAGCATGGCAGCGAGAGGTATTTCATGCAAAGGGTCAAATTCTGTTCTTGTTTCTGCAGTGGAAACGAGAGCAGAAGGAGGTCCTGTTTCCCTGAGCCAATATTAATACATTCTCCCTTTTGGCAGTGTTCCTGCAAAGGATTTGTTCTGAACAGAAAAACAGAGATTTACGACGTCACCCCAGGGATTGAGATGCAGAGCTCTTCAGTTATATCACTAAGGATTGTACACTGAAATCCCACAGTCAGCTTCGAGAAATCTCTGTATTATAGCATATATCAGGCTTCTGTTTTTCAGTGTTTATTTGTTTCAATTTTAAAGGCTTTTTTTTTTTTTTAAGCAGTCTTCCAATTCTACATAAAAACGCCTGAAATCAGGTTTTCTAGGAGAGCTTTTGCTTTCTCTCCACTGTAATGGGAAGGTTTTATTCAGGTGCTCTCTTAAATTCCTCTCCAAAATGAATTTACCTTATTTTTTCATTATGCATATAACAGTGATTAGTTTAAGCTTTATCCAGATTACTGAGCTGCTGGTTTCACAAGCTCAAATCTTTCTGCCTTCTTTTCCCTTGCTGTCATCTCCAGTGAAATCCTCAGAGTCACAAATGTACTTCTCTTCCTTTTTAATTGAAGCCTCAATTCAGCTGGCAAGAATATCTTAAACCCTGCCTAAATGCACAATCCTCCTTATACAATCCTCTTTGAAAAATCAGTGCCCAACAAAATTGGACAAATGCTGCCGCTTGGTCGTAGCTGGGTCAGGCATAAGGAATTCAGCAATTTTGGATAAAAGTGGGACCACTGCAGGAGACCAGCAGGACACAGAAGCCAGGAAAAGACAGTGTGACACAAGTGACCTCCCTTTTCAGTGTTTTCTCACTACATCAGGAGAATCTTACAAGAAGAAAACCCCAAAGTCCTTGCATTTGTATGTACACATGTACATCACTGCATACTTGTACCTACTTTACTTTAAAATACCAGGGCTGGCAATACCCTCATTTAAGTCCTACAAACAAGACAAGAACAGGACAAACATAAAATCCCCAAATGCCCTGACCTACCAAAAATACCATAGTCGCTGGATAGAGAGAGCTCTTACACAGCATCTTGAACCACAGCAATCCTCATAGGAGCGACATCTGCAAAGAAACAAAGGTAAAAGAGCGTTAGGGGAGTGGGTGTCACTCAGACTAAAACGGCATCCCCGACACTGATGGTGTTCGCACCCCTGCCCAAGCTGCTACTTCCAACATCACCACCAGCCTGGGAGGCAAAGCCTCCCAGAAGTGTTCAAGGCCAGGCTGGATGAGGCTTTGAGCAACCTGATCTAGCGAAAGATGTCCCTGCCCATGGCAGGGGGGCTGGGCTAGATGATCATTAAAGGACCTTTCCAATCCAAACCATTCTGTGGGTCTATGAATAAGAAGAACAGACTACCCTTGGCTGGATAAAGTTGTCAATCACGCGTACACATCCGTGGCACAGCTCTATCACTATTCAAGAACTTTTTGCATGTTATTGGAACTGCCTTCTTATATACTTCTTTCAAAGCCAACTCAGAAAGGCTGAATGTAGTGTTTAACTCTATGTAAAAGGACATGTTATAAAGAAAAGCAGTATTACTCTGTTTTCTTTCACAGTAAATCACACTGCAGACCTCAAACATAAGCCATTTGAGGTTTTATTCACTGCAACAGACAAGAATTGCAAGGTCAAAACCGCCAGATCACTCATTCTTTGCAAATCAGCAGCTTCCAAACAGAGAAACCACCAAGCACAGAGAAAACTTCAAGCGTACCATTATTTGCACATTTAACGGCATTTTTTGCTTCTCAGAAGTTGCATTGGACCGCAACTGCCAACAATGCCCATTATTTAATTAGGCTTTCCTCTAAAAAAACCCCACTATATTTCAAATTAATATTTCACATGGCACAGAACCGTTTTAAAGGTGGTACAGCACCAACCACTGTAAGCACAAGGCACCACTTCACTACAAGTCAGCACATACATTAATAGCAACCTCTGAACAATTTCTGTGGTAACTGCCACTTCCCACCCCAATGAAATATATTTAGTAGGAAAAAGGACAGAGGTAACACAGAAACTATGGTATGTGACAGACTCAGATGAAAACATGCGGATATCCACACACTGAAAGAAAAGAGGAGGTTACCACAGCTAGATTGATCTTCTTAAGGGTGTTCACATCTGTATGCTTAATGCACATACTGAATTAAGCATCTGGGTTTGGAAAATTTACCCAACTGCATGACTGTGCTCCCATATTTGTATGCAAACTAAAAAAAAAACTTCAATTGGATAATTGTACAGACGATTACACATTTACACGCTCAATTAACAAGCCTTCACTCACCAAATACATCAAGTCACAGAGGCTTCAGCCTTTAATTGGGGCCAGAGGAAGATGCTCTATGGATACATAATCCGCTGTTTTGCAAGTAAAAACAGTTACACGCTTTTCTGATGACAAGTAGGCAGGATTTAAGCAAGCCGGAGAATCTGATATGATCAGCATGGCAAGGTCAATTAATATGCTCAGTTTGAGACTCAAGCAGTAAGTTGCTCATGCTAAAAGAGAAAATACCTGCTTTGCCATCCCTGAAAGTGACCCATCTCCAACATTCTTCTTTAAAGGTTGCCAGGACCCTAACAACTCATACTTAAAGCTACCAGACCTCACAAAACTACTAACAAGACTCAGCAAGTTAGCATTAATTTCAGTTCCATCAGGACCAATAAATTAAGCATTCCTCCATGCTCCCCAAGTGGATCAACCCAACAGGAGCTTTCAAGACATATGTTAAAGGCATGGGCAGAACACCCTTATAAAATGGGGTAGCAACCACTGTCTTCTGTTAAACCAGTGGTCACGGTACCCCTGTCTGGTCTTCAACACGCTTTTGGTTGATGCACCTCATCCATGTCAACGGGCACTTGCCCCTTTTGCTGATGCTGCACAGTAAGAACTTCGCTGGGCCAGAAAAGCAGAAAGAAAACAGAGCCCGTAAATCTAATAGCCCTTCTTGAGGCAATTAAGGAAAAATAAAAAAGAAAAAAAAAGGATTTTAGGGATGTGAGCAGTCTTTATCTTGGCCCCCACACACTGGCTCTGCCAGCCAGACACCTACACCTGACCACAAGCAGGACAAGGAGCGGATGCACCAGGCTGGCCTCTGGATCCAAAGCCATTGCCAAGATCAAGCCCCCAAAGCTGCACTTATATTGAAAGTTAAATTAAAACAGAGAGCCTAGGGAGGCTGCACGTACGCCTCCCCCGTGCCCACCCTTGCCTTGCTTATTTTGCATCTGTTTTCTCCAGAGTCAGAAGAGATGGGAAAAGGCTGTTTTAAAATATATAATTATGGTCCTTCAAACAACCAAAATTAAAACAGAATCTGCATGAGGAGTACAGTACCTGAATTTACTTTTTATTTTTAATCTCTAAATTGTCTGGGCTACAAGTCAGCACCATTTTTAAAGTCTCAGTGGCTGAGCTTTTCTTCCTGCAGAAGAGGGCTAAAGTACTGGTTGCAAGACAGAAAGGCTCAACTGCTCAATCTTTATGAAGCTCCTGAGACCACTGAAGGGCAAACAAACAGGCTTCAAAGAGAAGTTTTGCCTCCTACGCAGATGATTGCACCTTCAAATAGCTGAAAACAATGATGCAAAGGAAGGAGGAGTCCCTCATCACGGCTGTGTTTAGAGAAGCTCTGTTTTCTAAGAGCCAGTAAGCTTCCCGGGGCAACTCATCCAAAGACAAGCTCTGCATTTGCTGGGTGGATCTGTGAAGCTAAACCAGTATCACACCCGGAGGGAAATCCCTTTCAGATCTGACACTAGTAACCTTTTCACTTTTTACCCATAAAACTAAACAGGCACTTTATTTTACATGCCTGCGAGTATGGACACATGTACCCATATGTAGGAGCCTGGAATCAAGGCTGATGCCAGGGCAACAACCCGCTCTTTGCATTCCACACCACTGGTTAACAGCACCAAGAAAGACGGGCAGAACAAGCAGCCCATTTGCTGATCCTGCTGTCGGAGTAGTGCAGAAGCTTTGCTGATCTCTTCTTCTTGATTCAATGCACCATGAGAAAAACACCACAGCTTCTGACAACATTGATCCCGATTACAAGAAAATTAACTTACTTACAAAAGCCATATTTATTAGTAGGTGAAAGACAACAATAAAATCAGCTTATTAACGGAGTAACATACAAGCTTAAGTATAAGCCTTTGATGTACTATCTCTTACTGCCTGACAGCAAATCCCAGCAGAATTAAGACCCTGGTTCATTAAAAAAAAACCAACACAATTACGCACACAATTGGTATGCATATTCTTTAAGTTACGCTCACGTTCTGGCTCTGCGTTATGGAGAAGGACTGCTGGTGCCCAATGCCAGCTGAAGAAGAATGAGCCTTACTATCAGTCTGAACCGGACCAAGCCTATCTCCTACAGAAGACTTTTCTAAAGCCAATTTTCCTTTCACACATCAGTGATGAACCCAAGAACTTCATTTTCCTAGGGCAATGCTTCTTTCATTGATCAAAATTTAACCCATTACAGAGGATAATAGATGATCTGTTAGTTGCTTTGCTAATTTGCAACCTCACCAAGCATACGGTCTCTCTTTGAAAGCTGTCTGCAACATGATGCATGATTTAGGAGGTACATCTTTTCATTCATAATTCAGCAGAATGGAATTAATGTGTCTGCCTGTCCAATGGCTCGTACTGCTAGCGCATCAAAGAACTGCTGCGTCAGAGACCAAAGTTACACTCCCTGTCAGGTCACAGTGCCACGCTTTTCGTATGGGTTCCCACTTAAATCATGACGCTGAACTTCTTCCCCGCAACGGACAAGCAAAGCACAAAGTTTCACGTAAGGGTATACGGTATGACTCAAGCCCCACAAACAAACCCTGTACTTGCACATGTTCTGTGGATAATAAGTGCTCAGTGAAATGGTCCAGAAGCTCTTTTCCATTTACACCATCTACACAGCTGAACAAGTCCCTTCTTACCAGAGCCACCACAGCAAAGAACTGCATGTAAAAATAATTCCCTGATCGGCGCTTGCTGAAAAGTGGAGACATTAAAGAGTTAAAGCAAGGATTACAGTCTTCAGTAGACTGTGTGGCCATAGTGGGCTAAGTGTTCCCTGCCCTCACTCAGTGTGGGTATTCCCCATCAACACCATCCCTTTGCAATGCAGGCTGTAGCATTCCTAGGCTTCCTCTCTAGACTGTTTGCATCATATGTGCCAAAATCTGATTCAGCATTTCAGATGTTTGATTAGCAATGGTTTTTGGAAGAGTAAAATGCAACATAAATTGTTAATCCACATGTAGTGGCAGAAACCCTACTGCAGACACACAGGCAAGAAGATGGGAGGGTAAAAGAACCACAAAACACCCACAACCACCAGGTAACAGGAAACCGCATGATTTCTAACCAGCGTCCTGAAGACAAGCCTGACTTTAATCCCCAAAAAAGGTTGCATGCCAGTCATAGGTCAATGACTGCTATGCATCTGTGTAAGATCTATGAAGCAAACTGGGATTCACTGGAATACAAGAAGCACTGGCAGTGTATGAAGGGGAGGGACACAGAAGGTTAAGTAAAGGAGGATATTGCAGTAGACTAAAACTAAGAACAGAAAAGCAAGATAGTGGGGGGAATGGCTAGTAGCATCAGATGAAGTTATGGAAGTCCCAGCTGTGGTCCTAATACTGGCACGGGCAAAAGACCAGAAGGAAAACCGTAAGTGCTCATAAGAACTGGAAGGGATGGACTGGTGAGACTGGGTCACCTCCAGGTAGACTCAGTGCTGAGCGCTCAAAGCCAGAAGGCTCAGGTTTGCTACCATTGAACAGCTGAAGCGTGCAAGGACGAAAAAGTTAAAAAAAAAGAAGTAGTATTTAATCCACTTGGAAGTCAACTGCCAGAATACAGTGATGTTGAACACAGAAAAATAAAATGAGCCATATAACAAAAACAAAGCAGGCAACCGCCGCAAAGTGACTAGCAGAAACAATTCTGATGAAGCTGAGTCTTGGCTGTGCTATCTATGAGGAGTAAAGCCACTGGGCTCAACCTGACTGCACTGCCACAAGACTCAGAATTAGACCTGAAGGGTGAGAAATGAGGAAAAGGATCAATAGAAGGCATACCACATAAATGAAACGAGAGGGAGTTATTTTTTTTACTAAGTTTGTTTCACCATTGATCAATCCATTTCAGACCATTCTGTATGCATATTTCCATCTTTCAATAAAAAGCAGTTTTCAAAGCAAAGCCGCTGCCTGTACTGCTACGTAAGGAAAGACCCAGGTTATCGACTGCACACGTGGGGAAGACCACCAGGCATGTGGAGGAGCTTAATGCTACAAGCATGGTGTAGAGGTCATCCCAAAGAATCCATTTCGCTACAGCAGCCCACTGAACATGGAAATTGAAACACAGGGTCCAACTCTGCACTCAGGAGTCCCACCTAAGTAACTGTTTCTGAGTCCCAGAGTGGTTTCATCTCTCTCCAGAATGACGCAGCAACACAAAGGCCACATCCCTCTGCTGGCATTCACTCAACAGCTTGAGGAGCAGTAACACGGGCGAGGTCTTCGGCTGGTGGAGCAGAGCGACAGGCAACATCTGCTTTCCAGCCTTGGTCTTAGAACTGGTCGTGTGTCGTTGGCAGGCTGCGTACACAGCCTGATTTTCAGCAGGGACACATCTCCACCACAGTTACCTACAGCCACAGGTTCACAGGACCCAAAAGCATTTCTCTTTCTTTCCTTATACGTAGCAAAGGCCGTCTCTCAGCACATGGCACAAACAGTGCCTTGTAAAACTCAGGTCTGATTTTGGCAAATATATAACTATATATATAACAAATATGTAAATATATATATATATGTAACTGCTTCACAGATGAATGCAGCCATGACCTCAGTGGAACATCTGTACTTGAGAGTAAAACACCGCTGCTAGCAGCCAGGAAAGCACTAGAGATAGAGTTACCCAGGCACTTGATAAATCACCCAGCCCTTAACTATGTATGAAAATGTAAGGCATAAAGGAGGAAAGGGGCTCTGTCAGGTCATTTTTTTTCCACAGAGTAGAAATAACAGAGACAGAAACAATATTTGCTCAGATTAGATTTCTGTCTGCTTTGACACAACTAAAATCTCCCACGACGAGACAAGATGCTTGGCTCCTGTCCTCCACACAGACGTGAAAAACAAGAGCAGGCAACAACTGAAAAAGGCATTATTTCTCAATTATTCTTTAGCTGAAGAGCCTATAACCACTGTCTCTGTGCAAGAGCTCCACAGAATACGGTAAATCTTCCCCCACTTCTGGTGGGATGAGAGGCATTTGCTCAGTTGCTCCTATTTTCTTGATTATTTAACTGAATAATTGAGAGATATTAATTGAGAAAATTGAATAATTCTTCAGTTACTCCTAGCTTCTCAATTATTCTTTAGCTGAAGAGCCTATAACCACCGTCTCTGTGCAAGAGCTTCACAGGATATGGTAAATTCTCCCCCATTTCTGATGGGCTGAAAAGCATTTGCTCAGTTGCTCCTACCAAGCTGACCCTTCTACAAGCCTTCTGCTACACAATAGCTTGCCATAACCCCAGCCCTCTCCTCCCAGAGCCCAGGAGGAAAGCCACCCTACAGAGGGACCCTCCTTGTTGTCCGTCAAGGCAGCACCTCTCACCACATGTGAGACTTTCTGACCAGCATACGTGTGCTGGCCAGAAAGCCATCCAGAAATTTTCTCTGTTCCCTCTATGGCAAAACCCAGCAAGAATTGCTGTGGTTTGAATTCGGTACCTTAAATAGACATTTTTCACCAGAGGCTGCAGGTATTTCTCTAGCAGAACGAAGCAGAGAACCAGCATAGCTTAAGCTAAACAATGGAAAACCTGTACAGCAAGTTTTAATTTTCTGGAGGTAGGATTGTAAATGTTTAATACCAATAGGAATGAAGACTCCTAGTTAATCATCAGGCCCCTTATTACACGGATAATTAGTTCTTCATACCTCAAGCTGCTCCCAGCAGGTGAGCAGCCCTATTGCATCTAATTGCTGCACTGGGAGATGATAAGCAGTCTGCTGGCAGGGGGCGATGGGTGTCCATGAATTTGCTATCTACCTCAATTTAAAACACTAATGCATGGTAAATCTTTTTCCTTTTCCTTCACCAAGAAAATGATCAAATGCTGAGAAGGCCTAATGGCCAACAGTAGGCGCCACCAAGTCTTTCAAAATTTTAATTCAGGGTCTTGCTATCCAGAAAGGGTTAGAAGCTTCAAGATGACTTTGGGGTCAAGCGCTCCTTGATGCTGTCCACTGGAGCTCAAACCAGGTACAAGCCTTCCTCTCTCACTGACAGGAAGCCAGAAATTGATTCTCAGCCCTGCATTGGGATTCTTGCCTGGGACATGGAAGAGTTAATGCTCCGACAAGTATTTCAAGTTAAACAGCCTCAACTGGAAAAACTGAGGCTCACTCATGATAAGGCACAACCGTGGTTATTGCCTACTCTGGAAATGAAAGGTGGGGTGGGACTGGGTTCCCTCCTCCACCTCAGCCAGAGGAGTCTGGTTTCAGGGGAGCACTCCACCAGAAGCCAGGGACTGCCCTCTTTTCCTCACTTTCCTCGGAATAAGCTGTCTACACCTGGTCAGCCTCCAACTCCAAAACTGTTCAGAGCCTCAAATCTCGAATTAGGTCAGTCACCTGCTTGATTGCCTGTGAAGGCTGAGATATTAAATCGCTCTCCCCTCTTCAGGACTCGCTCCTGGCAAGTTGAGTGGCTTGTTAATTTGGTAGCCTAATTCTCCCCAGGTTGCGCATCGGACAACCAGTCTACCGAAGCAAATCCAAGCGCGTGGCAAGGCATCGAGTTGCTGGGTGATTACAGCAGTCAGGACTACAACCTCAACAGATCCATCAACATCAAGGGAATCTAGTTCCTTATTTGAGGCAAGGCATGTACCACCTTAAGGGCACAAACCATTGAAGCTAGTTGCGATGCTGTGTACCATTACTGTTTAAGGCCACGCAGGACTGAGCAATGGTGGTGGGGTTTTGTTGCCTTTATATACAGATGGTCTGATAATTACTGCTGTCTTCCTTGACTTACGTTCTTGCGTTGAACTACATATGCAAACAGGCCCTTCCTGTGGCTGCTCGCTGCTAAATTGGTGGCCCTGGCCTCAATCCAGGTCTCTGTTTCTGTACACTGCCAGCCATTCAAGGTGCCTGGAAGCGTGAAAAACTATTACGCTGCCTCCCCTCTCCCTCCCTCCATGCTGGCTTTAAATCAAATAGAAGAATAAATCAACAGCTAGATTACTGCCCTAAGCACACACCTGCTGACACTTCGTGCAGCTGTAATTGCAATGGGAATGCTAAGTGTATCATCAGGAAAGCCAACTTAATTAAAAGCAGTAAACACAACGGGATGCGGAGCACAGAAAGTGGCTCTCATCATGCAACATGCCCTGTGTCTAGACTGGGGTTTTTGTTCCTAGCCTCTTACGCACATGTTGATCAAAGAAGTGCTCTCTAAGCTATCTGAATCAGGTAACAGTGAGAGAAAAATCACTTTTTTATTGTCTTCATCTGGAACATTTTGCAGGTTCTTGATAATGCACAAAGTTATTAGTATAGACTGACCGCAAAGCACGTAAGGGCTTACATTCAAACCCCAGGTGAATACAACTGTGTGATAAATACAACAGAACTTAACCTGCAAAGGAAGAGGAGTGTGTGGAAACGGACAAGAAATTTATTTAAAAAACCATGAAAAACAACAAACAGAATACAATCAGCATTCTTCTCCATAATAAGAAAAAGAATTGACTGTTCCCATGCAGGGCAGGAACATGTTTTAAATATGAAGAATATTAGCAAACATTCTTTTTTTAGGCTTGCATTCATGTTCTTACACTAATTTTAAATGAAAAATTAAACAGATTTAATCAAATAAATGTGTAGATGTGCAGCTCTCTGCAATAAACTACTTTCTATGGCAGAAACATGCTAAAAATACAGCACTTCCACCTGCACATGTCTTTAAACATTAATTCAGGTCCTGTTTTGGATAAAAATTGGAAGAGTTTACTAGACGGCACTCCCTTCGGTTTATTCTGTTCTTCACATGTTTACCAGCAGCAATGGTTAACATTTTCTTCCCGAGAAAGTTTCTATGTTTCTTTCTGGAGGTCTTTCACCTAGTAGCACACCAGTAAACACCCAAAACATACTTCAACAAGGAACCCATGGCTGAGCTCCGATGAAGAAAAGTCAGTATTCAGGAGGTGAAAGCAGGTACAGGCTACCAAGGAGGAGTTGAGAAACAACCACATACACAGGTAGGTGTGATGTTAGGAAAGCCAAAACTCACCTACAAGTGACAGTTGCAAGCTGCATCAAGGGCAGCAAAAAACAAGAGTTGCCACTGCTACACTGGCAGTGGGTATGGGTATCTGCTGGAGAGCGGCAGACATCATTTACCTCAACTTCAGCAAGGCTTTCCACACATTCTCCCACAATATTCTTGTACCCAAGTTCAGACATTACAAACTGGACAGGAGGACAGCTAAATGGGTAGAAAAAAACCTGGTTGGATGGTGGGGCCCAGAGGCCAGCGGTCAGCAAGCCACACTTTCCCTAGAGAGTATAAAGTAATCGCTGGTAGTACCACCAAGGTCTGGACCTGCCCTGTTGTCCAGCACGTTGTTGGAATTGGTGATAGAGTGCTCTCACCAAGTTTGGAGATGGGACCCAGCTGGGGATCAGTCGGCAAGCTCAAGGGCAGGGTTGCCACTCAGAGTTCTAGACTGGTTGGAGGGATGGCCTGACAGGAACCTCATGAAACTGAACAAAACCAAATGCAAAGTCTTGCTTGTAGGAAGGATGAACATCTTGCTGGCTGTGGAACAGCTCTGCTGAAAAGGCCCTAGGGGTCGTGGTAGACAGCAAGCTGAACGTGAGCCGGCAGTGTGCCACGGCAGCAATTAATGCCAACAGCATCCTGGACTGTGTCAACAGAAGCCTAACCAGCGGCTCAAGGGAAGTAACTATCACCTTCCACCCAGCATTTGTGGACCACACCTATAATACTGCATTTGGTTTTGGCATCCCCAGTAAAAAGAATGAAATTGAAAAATGGGAGCAAGTTCAGCAAAGGACCATCAAGATAGGGGCTGGGGCACTTGCAGGACTTGGGCTTGTTCAGCTGAGGGAAAAAATAGCTTCAGAGGGACCCAAAAGCAGCTTGCCAGTACCCAGGAGGAGGTTACTAAGACGACGGAGCCAGGATCCTCCCAGTGGTGCAGAGTGGGAAGACAACAGATGATGGATGTAAACTGAAACAAAAAGAGGTTCTGACTTGGTATGTGGCAAAACTCCCTCACCGTGAGGACAGCCAAGCACCAGAGCACGTTGCCCAGGGAGGTCGTGCCATCTTCTTCCCTGAAGTTCTCCCAAGACCTAACTGGTTAAAGCCTTGAGCGATCTGGGCTGACCTCATGGCTAACCCTTCTCCGAGCAGGTGGTTGGACTGGAAGTCTCCTGAAAGCCCTTCCCACCCGAGTTCTTCTCTGATTCTCTATTCAGAGTTACTCTCTTTTCCTCTTACAATATCACATTATTAAAAAATTCAATGCACAATAATCCAGCAGGATGAGCTGAAATAATGTTAACTAAGTACCGGATAGCATCAAAACTCTTATCTCCCTCTAAGTCAGCCAACCCCCTCCCTGGGGGCAGCTATTTCACTGACCCAGCAACATCAGCCACAGTATTTCTAGCGCTGTGGACATGTGCTTACCACTCATACTCAAAAACATTTCTGCTGCTTTATAAACATGCCGTGGAGCCTGGAAAGGAGAGGATTAGAAACATGCAGGTTCTAGCATCTGGAATTTATCACCTCATTAAAAGCTTCGATGTGATGGTACCTAACAACAGGAGGAAAAATAAACAGAAATGACCTATGGGATTGGTCAGTCATCCTGGGAAACATACTTCAGCCTGCAATGAGGGGGACATTCACAATCATTCTAATCAAACTACTCCTCATCAGCAAAATGTAAGGCAGCCTTCCCTCTACTATTCATTCCCAATGGAAAAGTGGAAAAAACAACTAGAGTGTCTTACGAGGAGGTCGTTTTGCAATCTAATGCATTCACTGTCATTATTCACACTATTGTCACATAGAAGAAGCATCTTGATCATCTCTTTCCCCAGCCATCAGCACTTCAGCTACACCTAGAATAAAATTGAGCTGGCTTATTTAAGTGAGAGAAGGATGAGGATCCTTGTAGAGGATCAGAGTCAAGTCTGTTGAGACAGCTTTAATTTTGAATTGCTTTCCGTGCATCCACACAAGATGATGCATGATCTAATGCTTTAAGCAAAGTCAGGGATAACCTGGCTCCCTGCATTGCCAAAGGATAAGAATTAGACTCCAATAACTAATTCTTTTCTCTGCTTTACATTTGTTTACTTATTTTTCCAGGCCACATAAATAAATGTTTTGCTGAAGCAGAAGAAAAGTATCTAACTGACAATATTTTGTGACTCAGGCAACGAGGACATGGAGAAATGGATGGTTTTGTTAGTGAAGCAAGTTAACAGCAATCTTGGGAATTCTCTGTATCAGTAGTAGAAGACCAATGCATGTCTCTCAAATTCCTGGCAAGCTTTCCATGATAGCTTCTGGCCTGAAATAAGTTCTTATTCACACAGCAGAGGCAGAAAAGTTTGGAAAATTATCAATTCCTCAGTCTAGCCTTAAGAAATGGAATTGTATTTCGAAGAAACAGGCTTGAATTAAAAGTTTACTGTTGATCTATGAAGTCTAGAATAATTATGTTCACTGGAAAATAATTTTTAAAAAGGTACTAATACTATTAAATATTTGGACAGAGAGATGTATCATTAGTTCTGCAACAGAGACCTCCGATCTTTGCCCTAGCTGTTAATACAGAAAGCATAACCAACAAGTTTTCAGAAAGCTTTGAGCAACATCTCTAATAGCTTTTTATTTTTAAAAAAATTACACTAGAAGACAGATTGAATCAAAAACTAAAACTACCTTAAGCTCCAAAAGAAGAACAGCCATATCACTGCAGGTTTCCCCCTGCAATGTAGCTGAATTTCCAGTATGCTTGTTTTGGCACACTGATTTCTTATCCCATGTTCCTCTTGCTTAGCAGACACAGTCTTATCTCTGTCTTCGGATGGCTGAAGTAGAGCCTTTACAGGAAAGATTAACTCAGCTATCTTGCCTTTAAACTTCCGATAAAAGCAAAGAACCATTTTATGTGACAGTCCAACTCAAATTTCTATTACTCTGGGCAATTTAAAGAGAAGCAGGCACCTTCTAGGAGGATGGGCTACCCAGAAGGGATAAGGCATATGGACATGTCAGTCTAGGGGTGCCTTGGTCCAAGCATGCCACGCTAGATCTGTGAACAAACATGGGACTTCGTATTTCTGAGCTGACAAGCCAACCTCTTCACTGTAATAAAAAGTGTCTCCAAGAGAGACGTGACATACTGCCAGCAAAGGACTGAAATCACAGGGAAATCATTAAAAAGGATTACATTGCTAGGCTTCAGAAGTCTCCAAAGATAGTCTCAAGACCAAAGGACCAATTACATATGTTAACTGGGTAGAAAAAAACTGTCAGAAACCAGTGATAGAAAGGAACGGAATGAAATCTATTGCAAAGTCATTTGACTAAATATATCTGCTTCTTACGGACTGTTGCTCCAGAAACTGCAAGATAAAATAAACCCTGTTTCACTACAGCACATCCCAAATCTAGATTTGCACAGAGGAGACACTCTCTAGATAAAATTACATATTATGCCTTTAGATGATTTAACATCTAACCATATGCTAATGGAGAAGATCCTATTCATGCCTCCTCCCCCACAATATGCAGAATACTCCCTCCCGCCCATTTCACCAGTGTTCGCCAAAAACTGTACCATGCTGATTCAACACTGACTCAAATGTGCTAAAATGAACAACTTTCTCGGGGATTAGCAAGTTGAATTAACTCAGAGGAGGGTCAAACAAGTGCCAAAGCAATAGGACTTCAGCCTAAGGTACTGAGATTGGTGTTATGCCTCTCCCCTGCCATAGGCAACAGACACTGAAATTGCAGAAGTACCAAAGCAGGAAGCCCCAGGCACCGAAGACCGCGATGACCTTCCTGTTGTTTTGATGCATGCCCCCTTTAACCCTGCTGGGCTCCTGTGTACTCAGATACCCTCTCTATGTACTCAAATACCCTCTCTGCCCTCCCTTCCGCATTTCTTCACTTGTCACATGTTATCTGTCCTCTGAGCTTTACCATCCCCACATCCTTATTGTCTTTCCTCTCAGCGTTTCTTTTTCGCCACTTAAACTCACAATCGCAATAACAACATCACTAACGTGACACTCATCACCATCGCAACACTCACTGAGCACAAGCATGCCACCCTTTCCCCTTCCTTTTTCCATTTACTCACACGATCCAGGAGACCGGCAATCCCCATGCTTTTACGCAATGACTCTGATAACAGGGTGCTACAGTAACTACCACAGACACATGCAACTACTAGTAACAGTCTTCCGATTTACTTGTATATAGTCAATATACAACAGCTTTTCCCCCACCTTAAAAGATCTCCCAAATGAACCAACAACTCACCAACACCACAGCCCCTCTCACCACTTTCTTCCCTCCAATGTTCAAAGCTGTGTGCAATTCCCATTAACCTCTTTGACCGACTGGAAAATAAAACACATTGCTTTTCTACAAGACACTCCATTTCAGCATACAAAGAAAACAGTAAACTAGTTACCAAAAGGAAACCAATTAGGAAGCAACCTTGCGTGCATCAGATCTACTACAGATAGCGAGCCTCCCCTTTGTACCCCTTACTTTTGCAGGGCTCAGGATGTATTTACCCGTGGCATGAAGAGTGTGAGCTAACACCCAATATGCCAGTAGCTACCCCTTGGTAATACAAAGGGAGACAAAAATTGGCTGCCAAAGCATGTGGGCAGAAACGTAAGCAGAACACCAAGGTGATGATGAATAACACACTCCTGAATGTCAAGGTACAGCAGGATTTCAATAATTTCATAACATCCCAGCTTCTTTCCCACATTGCAGCAAAACAAAATGAAATGTAGGTGGAACCAAAATCCTGTTGTTATTAGCATGCAAAGAAAACAAACTTATTTAAATTCACCCATCTGTTCTGGCCAACCATTTATGAGTAATTCTCAACATTTCAGTCACCTGAAAAAAAGACAGTGCATTCTGGGCACAAACATTTCCTAAGCAGTTAATCATCAGGATCGCAGATGATTAAACCATACAGCATTTCATTCTTTCAGTGAGCTTTGTTTCTTGCCTGGCTTCCTGGCTTCCTTTTGTCTCCAGCATTTCTCTCTCCCCTTTCTGGCAGATGAAGTGGAGGTGGAGAAGAAAAGGGAGGGAAGTTCTTGGGTAGCATGAGGATTACAGTAATTTCCAATCCTTCAGCAAGGAAGTTTGCTCAGGGAACAGATGACCTAACACTGCACCCTACTCCTCCACTCCACTTTGTTTTTTTTAATTGTATTTTTTTTTCTAAACTTGCATTTACAGGTGTTTGCAATTATACAGTTATACAACTCGGGGACGAAGTTTAGTACGTATGTCCTTTCTGCCCCTACATCCACAGGGAAGATACCTTCCACCCACACATTTCCTCTGCCTTTTTGTTGTTGCTGTGGGCCATTTAAAACAGAAGACTGCAACTCAGAGAGACCCTCACTCATGCACCTACAGGTCATTGACATTTGGTTCACACCCAGCCTGATGCAAACGTAGATGCCACTCATCAAAAGGACAGTTATGCCACGGGTAACAAATCATCCCAACTCCCTAAACTGAACAACAGGAACAAACTTACTTTCAGAGCATTCCTGGTATCCTGCCTGATTACCTGCCCTTGTTCAAAACAAAGGGAGAACTGTCCTCACATGGCTCTACTTATGTTTCCTTCCAGCACTCTGAAATAAGAGATGTTTAAGATGCATTTTGGTTTCGATTGGAAAGGTCACCTGGACTGGGTGGCAAAACAAGTCTGTACACTTTTCTTAATGAGGAGAAAAGGAAAGAGATGGAACACTAGAAGGAAGGAAAGGAAAGTTTATTGCATCTTCATTTTTAAATTAGAAGAAAGTCTCAGAATCTACAGAAGAAGTATAATCAGCGAAAGAACAACACACTAAGAGCCTACAGAATCTAATTCTCTCTTGAGCACTAGAAAACACAAAACCAAAAGTGATGACTACTTACATATAATATGTAGGATATAATCCTTCAAAGTACCAGCAATGCTTTTTGGCCTCCGTACACTACAAAGAAAGAAAAACATGGTATTAATACTTAAGTAACACAATGTACAATTATAAACACAAGCATATAGTATTTATAAATATTTTGAGTAATTAGGAAAGGTTTATATTCCTAAAGATTTCCCAATCCCAATAGGAACTGACTTCCCAGTTGCTGTCGTCTGCGAATGGCAGCATGCCCTGCCAGGGCTGAGATCGCTCCCACGGGGCTTTGTCTGTGGGGCCCCACAGCTTCCCAGGATTCACCCACAAAGTCAGCACATTCGGTGCCAGCACAGGACCCAGCTGCACATGTTCCCTGGCAGAACTGCCATCTTAAAAGACCACAGAGAACTTCAGTGACCATAACCACAAACGGGCTCTTAAGAAACCTCCAAGGCATAACCAGTTTTGATGACGCCGTGCATATGACTACACCGTAAATTCAGTAACATTGAACTTAAGAAGGGAATTATTCATCTTTCTGGAAGTCTCTGGCATGCAGAGCCAGGCTCAGAAAGCAGCAGAATAGAGAACCCATCCATCCCATCTCCTCTTCCTACAGCTTAGAAATATCTCAAGCATTCATTAAAGTACTGGGGAAAGGAAACTGTGCTTTGCAGCCCAGGGGTATTGTTCTCTTTTGCAGCTTGCCAGCATCTCCTTGTTAAAGGATGGCGACAGGCATTTTTCTCAGCATGTGTGTGCAGGCATCGTGGGAAGCGCACATCATTACGGGCACTGCCAGAGTACAGACGGCAGCTCAGAACAATAGCGGCGCTTAAAAAAAAGAAAACCAGATGTCAAGCCCAAACTCTATATACAACACACAAAATATTTCTGCCTATCCCGCTGACATCGCTGGCATAAAACGCTGCCTTCATTGCAGATGTAGCTCCAGGAGCTCTGCTGCAAGCTGTGTTATCCGACCACATAGGGCCAGGGCATTGTGGGACACCCTCCACAGAGTGGCAAGGAATATTTTGCTGGGGTTTTAGCAACAATTCCCTCTGCTGCTCACACCTGACACCCGATGTCTGAGAGCGCTCGGCACAGCGGCGGTGCTTGGATCATCCTTCATGTTCACTTGGCAGCTCACCTTTAAATAATAGCTCGTATAAGTTTATTAGCCTCCCTGAATCCCAGAATACTGAATGAATCCAGTTAAGACAAAGACAAAGTGTTTTTAGATCCCTGACTCTCACTCCTCATGAATAAGAAAGGCTGCAAGCTCTTTAATGAGCATCTGATGAGCTAAATCACAGACAGATCAATTACAGCCCATGAAGACAAACTGCTATGGATTAAATTGTTAAAAGTGGTATAGGAGATGGAGGGAGGAGGAGGAGGAGGAGGCGGCGGCGATGCTTTTGATGTGTGCAATCAGGCCTTTCCAGTAGTACAACAGGCTCACACCAGTCTCCAATGTGCACAAGCTTTAGCTTCTGTTGAAAGGACTGGAGCTTTTTTCCTCAGGATAAACACAGCAGAAGCCTCTTTCCCCTCTCAAATCAGTGCCCACAGTCCTGGCAGTATATGCAGGAGGGCTCCGAGGCTGCTGCTGGAGCAAGTGGTGTTCAAAGATCCATCTCCACATTTGCTCTACTCCACTTTCCCCCCTCGCCACTCCTTCAAAGCTTCCAATTTTTTTAGCCTTCCTTCCAAATATTTTCATATTTCCTTCTCGTCTAAAATTAGAAATACACCAAGTTTCTCTCTGTAACACCCTGCAAACACATATGCGTTGTAAACCCAGCAGGTCTGCTGCCAAGTCAGTGAAAAATACTTCGGCTCTTCACCTTTGAAGAGGTCCTGGCTAAAAGCCCTGCTGCCTGCAGGTCGATCCCTTGGGAAGCCTCATTTCAGAGTCCAGCTCGGGACGTATGCCGTTCAATGTTTTTCCTTCCTGCTTCTCAACCAATATGAGTCACCGTTTACCTCAACAGCCTTAAAGCCTTCGTCAGTCTCGAGCATTTTAATTGATGTTTTCCCAGCAATGTTTCTGAGCACGTGGAGCCTGCGTACCCTTTACAAGTGTAAAGCAGACATTTATATTCAGCACTCATTCTGCTTGCCCTTCTCCCCATATTTTAATCTGTTTTACAAGTGCTAAAATGAGTTGGGAAGATTCCTCCTTCCCACAGCTCCCAAGTTGTACCATTTCTGTTTCTGCCTCTTAACAATTCTCTGTTTCAGGCAGCCAATATGCTTAATGCTGTCACAGGGAAGGCTTCAGCCTGGGAAAGTTTTGCAAGTAACAGTTCCTTCTAGCTCACAGGGCTTAGATACCTGCACTAAAAATCTTTCAGTGCCCAGACTTTGCTTTTATATGGGCCCCGGAACAGTAGGTACCAATCCCCATTGTGCCTTTTTTTTTTTTTTTTTTAAATATCACAGTGCTATGCACACTGGCATGGCAGTTGTTCAGCCTACGTGGGAATCGGACAAACAAACAAGCGGACCTCAAAGGCGAGCAGCACAGCCGAGTCCATTACACATGACACGTCAAACAGATTTACACGCACAGGGCGAACCGCCGCCGTCTCTGCTCGGTTAAAACTCCTACCAATCTCCATGGCAACTTTATGCCAGTAAACCCCGACAAAGCAGGCGGCTACTAACCACTGCCTCTGCTGCTGGTTAGCAGACCTTGCAGGAATTCATTGCTAAGAATAAGACAGGAATGTCACTGCCTCTAAGGATCTGAGCATCTTTAGCACTCAGGTATCAGAGAGATGAACAGGGTAGTCAGGGAATGGATTACTTTTTCCCATCCCGCACACATCCTCTGAAGCAGGCTGTGATCACCCATCTCTTGCCAAGATGCATGTTATTCTTCTGAGTGGTGTTGGCCCTTTAGCTGAGCTCGTGGAGAGCCATACATGCGTGAGAGGGGACGTATGCTGCCAGCATCAGGCTCTCATCCACACAGAGCCTTCGGAGGATGATGTCCTTGCAGTTGTTTGAGGCTATTAAACCCTCAAGAAACCACAGCTGGCAGCACCTCCCTGCAGTCCGCAAGACAGAAACACAGGGAAGATTACTCATATTACTGTAACACAATAGGACCTCAGCTGTCAGGGCTGGTGCCCACGCCGCTAGCTAGGCTGTATCGCAGAGTTTCTAACAAGCAGACAAATGAACATTCATGTCTTCAAAAAGCCATTTTACCCATTCACTAATAGAAAAGTAAGCATGTTCATGGGTTTTAAACTAAGCTTAAGTATGACCTTGTTGATGCTTTCAAGTTTTCTAGGAGAAGGACTCTGCCTATTTTGCTTATAAAATTCCTCCTTCTATGTCCTTTAATGATTTGGCACAGCTATAAAATATAAATACATGGGTATGTTCATTTTTTTTAATAAATGATGCAGGTCTAATTGAGTGTGCATATGTAATCTTTAGAGATTAGCCAGATGCTCGAATACGTTCCTTAAAACTGCATATTTGGAAAGAGAAAAAACACAAGACTTGTGTTTGTTTGTTTGTTTTTAAATAAATCAGCATCTGTCTTGTAGCCTGTTTTCTTTGACAGACTGCAGCAACAGAAACTGTAAGCTGTCCTTTTCTGTGGCCTCTAAATTCATTCAGATTTCCTTTAAGAAAGGAAACATGCTCCCTGCCACAGATTGAAATTGCAAATGTTAACTGCTGTTAGTCAGAACAATGAGAAAGAGAATTTACTAAAACATTAACCAAAGACCGGTTTTGATAGCGCCATAAAATACAGAACATGAATACATAGGTATGCATATGGCGTGGGGGAAGACAGAGCAGGCAGCCTGCTCATTGAATGTCGGATGGTACTCCACAGATCATTAGTTATGCTTTGCAGGATTTGCAGAAATACTATCTGTAGCAGGAATATCCTCCACATTGCACATCATTATCTTTCAGTCCACAAGGCAATAAAAAGAAAACAGATCTGATCAATTAATTACTCTTTGTAATCAAGGGAGCAGCGGACTCATGTCCAGTGCTTTTATTGGAGGTTTAGAAATTAATAATGAAAAAGTAAAAAACAATTACAGCCCCATCTGCAGAGAGTAAATACTTTCCAGTACGAGTATAGTCCACTTTTGTTACGGGTGCCAGTGAAAAAAGCAGCCTGCTGTGGATGGATATGTTCGTGGAGGGCAGGGGGAGGGCGATTGCTATCTGTATGCTGAAGGGACACTCAGAGCGAGTTTGTGGCATCTGCTCAAAGCCAGATTCTGTAGGAAGCACAGGTCTGCTATCGATCACAAAGTCAATGAAACCCTATCAGTTATCAGCAACTGAGGGTGAGGCTCGCTCTTTTTAACTAGACAAAAAGCCAGATGCTACACGCAATTTCCATTATGTATTACAATTACAAGGATCCAAATCGGTAGATTCAGAAGGAAAAAAGCAGGCATTTAACAGTGACCTGCCATACTGATATGACAGAAATGGCTCCTAGTATTCTGGGATGACCCACTTAGTGTCTGTTACCCCCGATTCAGCTGGGTACATGCTATACACTAGAAGGACACAAGCTGGTCCAAATGCCATTCTTGTGGCTACAGCCTCTGAGGCTCTGCTAGGATTAATTCATAGATGAACACAACAAAAGAGTTAAAAGTATCTAAGACACAGAACAAGACCTCATTGTCCCTGAGCATCACACAATCTTATTTCAACATACACCCAGAACTCTGTCTTCCACACAGCTGGATCAAACCAGTAATTGAGGAAATGGGAAGCACACGCCCTTCTGACCATATGGCTCCACAACATCTGAGAAACAAGTGGCTATGCCTGCTGTCTCTGTTACAGAAGGCCTCTTGCAAAACTCACCCACACAGATCTTTCCCAGATTCATTGGTCACTGCACAGGGCAAGTACTTGATGAAGCCCAGACAAAAGGATGGGACAGTCTACAGTGCAACTCCAGACCAAATAAACAGTTCCAGAAAACACATTATTGGCTAGGGATCACAATATTTCATGGGATCTGACCTTTAAAATTGTATCAGTTCTCAGAACACTATCCATTTCAGTGCCTAGACAAGAGCTGAAAGTGTTATGAGATACAAGCTCCTTGTTAGATAAGGTGCACTGAAATCAGGACTTCTGCATGCTGAAAGTTTGAAAGATTGGGTTTGCAGAGACAAGAATATGAGCATACTACTCTCCCATAGCCAAGAAAAGGGCAAAATATCATCCATTAGAGAAAAGAGACAACATGTACCGAAAGTGAAAAGTGCAGCCTAAGGGTGAAAACAATTTACTAGAGAAAATACACTTTGTTTTAGCCTTGCCAAAATCCATCAAAATTCATCTGTACTTCTTCCCTGGTGATGCTAACAGCTGAGGGTAAAAGCAGCCCATCTCTGAACTGCTCTAAGAAACTGAACTCACAAGCCACGTTACCAGCTATTTCAACAAATATTCTTGTCACAAAAGACAGAAGCAACTCTTACTAATAACCAGAACTACATTAAGGTATTTTCATTTACTAAGGTAACGAGGAAACAGTAGGAAACTCTTGTATGAAAGGATGATGATCCTCTACCAAGCTTTCGCTCCAATGTAACAGTAAACAGAACAACTACTCTTCCAGATACACAGCTGCTTCATTAAGACCAAGGTTACAAAGTCATGTAACTCGTAGTATGAAGAAAGGTTTTCATATATTTTAGAAGGAGTTGTTTCTGGCCAGTCTTTTTGGTTGTTCTCTAAGAATGGAGGGAGTATTTCCCATGCAGTATTCTTACAAGATGTAACTTTTCCACCTTGAATTAATCAGTCTGTGCTTTGCAACAGTAAAAAATTTCAGCACAAGCAGCTAATTCTTATTAGTCCTTCTGCTGCCCAGTGCACACGCATTAATCATCATATTTTTATTTAAAATTAATGTGAGCTTAGCATTAGATAGCCTCCCATCATAAAACATTACTTCACATTTAGATCTATTAACCTTTCCCACAAAAGAAATACAAACATCCCTTGCATGCAATTTCATTTCAGAAGCCTGGCTTTTTTTTTTTTTTTTTTTTTTGGCAATCATGCAGTAAATTTCAAAAAAAATTAACTCCTTTTA
>JAVJGI010000050.1:84727598-84763811 GCA_035590275.1 Ibycter americanus | reverse complement strand
ATCTGTGAGCACTAATATGAGAAATTAACAACAGTTATAGAGTATTTTGAGTTGGAAGGGACCCATAAGGATCACTGAGTGCAACTCCCTGCTCCTCACAGGACAAGCTAACACTAAACCACATGACTACGAGCATCATCCAGATGCTCCTTGAACAGGCTTGATGCCGTGAGCACTTCTCTGGGGAGCCTGTTTCAGTGACCAACAACTCTCAGTGAAGAACCTTTTCCTAATGTCCAGTCTGAACTTCCTGACACAGCTTCATTCCATTTCCTCCTGTCCTATCGCTGGTCACCAGAGAGAGGAGATCACCACCTTCCCCTCTGCTGCCTCCCTCAAAGCTGTAGACTGCGACGAGGTCACCACCCAGCCTCCTCCAAGCTGAAGAAGCCAAGTGACCTCAATCACTCCTCCTAAGTCTTGCCCTCAAGGCTTTTTACCATCTTGGTTGCCCTCCTCTGAACACACTGTAATGGTTTGACATCCTTCTTATATTGAGGCACCCAAAACTGCACAAAGTACTCAACTTGGGGTCGCACCGGTGTGGCATAGAGTGGGACAATCACCTCCCTCAACTGGCTAGCTGTGCTGTGCTTGATGCAGCCTGGGACATGGTTGGTCCTTTTGGCTGCCAGGATATGCTGCTGACTCACATGCAACGTGCCATCAACCCAAGTCCCCACTGACTGCCTTGGATGGAACAACTGTACTGAATCTTCTTCAAACTGTTTGGGACACCACAGTTGTTATAGTTATTGTAGTTACATGAACTATTCAGCTTGGATCTACACGAGAACATCAAGCCAGATGCTCATGAAAGTGCCAAGAGATCCTCAGTACCAGAGAAGGTTAGGACTTGCTTTAGCTTCTTATTTCTACATGCATCAACTCCGGAACATTTGCACAAATGTAAAAGCTGTGGGTTTTTTGTTTTTTGGTTTTCGGGTTTTTTTTTTTTTACATCTTCCTGGTGGAACTGACCTTACACTGAAAGTTCTAATGCCAGATCTGCAAGAAAGCATGAGGCGTGCCACATATTGAAAGCATTTTCACCCAAGAAAAGCAAAAAAAGATTCAACATTCCACTGGAGTCTCTGCAGCTTCAAGGGGGTAGTGGGAGCCTTTTTTGTTCCAACTGGAAGGAAACAGATGTAACATTTTCCCAACTCTGCTAAAAGTGGTTGATGTGTTCCAAATGGTACTAGGCAGGTTCCACAGCTCCAAAATTGAATTTAGCTTCTGCAATTACTATGTTTCCTTTTATACATGCATGAGAAACAAAAACCAAGGTTATTACTTGCATTCTTTAACTACAGAACAAGTCATAAGTCACCTTATAAAACAACCCATAAAGTAGGGTGCACGGGGGCAAGGGATTATTTGTCAGGAATTGAAAGGAAGACCATGCCAAGAGCAAGGATATTCACTATTTCCAGCCTCAGTCTCTTTAAAAACTGAACAAAACAAATACACTTGTTTTTACCAGCAAAAGGATTTAGCGACACAGTGATTTTACTTTTAAGCCTCTAATGAATGCAGGCAATGCTGAAAGCGTCACCATCAAGACACAGATACCAAACTTTCTTTCCTTTGACTAAGAACTGGAAGCTTGGTTTATCTCCAGCCCTGACCCCTAGGTAGGTACTTACTCCTCACAGGAACTGATACTATTTAGAGTACTATTAAGAGCAAAGTCTAGATTAGGGTTCCCCCGTTTTCATCTAAAACCATGCCGGCGTTCATTCCCTTCAGTTCATGCTGAACTGGCAAATTTGCCCGTTTCCTATGTACATTTCATTCTTCTGCTTTACCACCCCAAGAATGAAAACAGCCTTTAAATTACCTAGTACTTAAATCCTCAGGGGTTGCCTTTCATCTCCCATAATAATAAACCCAAAGCAAAGAAAGACTGAGCAAAGGAAGATGGATTCAGAACTCAATTTTCTCAGTCACTTGCAGCATGGACAAGATCGAGCCAGTAACAGCATTGTGCTACAGAAGCCGGTTAGTTAAGCTATGACAGCCCATTGAAGGCTGCAGGAAAATAAGATTTCTTTGATGGTCACCAGGGCTCAGGGCAGTTGCTTTGGGAGTTCCTGGGCTTTGTTCTGCTGATGTTATGCATCCCCCACACGCTCATTCGTTCCACAGAGAGGGCGAACTGACAGGACAGAGTGCAGCTGCATAATCACAGCAACTCTCGCTCCCCTCCCTACTACCCTTATTTTTCATCCTTGACATTTAATCCAGTGATGCACACCTTCCTCAGATCCTTCTTATGAGGAGTCACTGGAAAACAAAATACTTTTTTTATTCAAGTAAGACTTCTCCCTTTTCAGTTTTTCCAAGATACGTATTCCAAAACTGCAAACACTGGATCAAAATCCTTTGTGCTTTGAAGTCCTGAAAACATCTGTAACACTGAAGGCAGCGACTCTTCAGTCTCAAGAAACAAGATGCAGAGTCCACGACCAATCACACACCTAGTGCAGGGAACAAAAGAAATCGATAATAATGAAATATCATCTACATGCTGTTCCCCTGGAAGGTATGCAAGGCCAAGGCAAGTTCTCACCTTCAAGAGGTTATTCTAGAAAACCACCATGTTTAGTGTTAGATTATTGTTAGGAGCATCTGTTCATTTTAAATCAGATTACACATCATGTGTGTATTAAATGAGCATCTCAATACAGTCAAAATTAAAGAGGTTACCTTGGAAACATCCTGATACTTGAAAACCAGTTTCTAAAAAAAACCCCAGCAAGTCAGAATCCAGGTACTTCTTTGAGCAGAAGCATTTACTTCAAGACTCTGCTGGAGGAAGCTTTGTTCTTGGTCAGCTCTCACCTGCTTAACAGTGAATTGTCAGATGCTTACCTACAGATACTTCTATTAACAGCCATCATTACTGTGTCCTTCACATCCTCACAAGGCACCGCAGTCTCTCAAGGGGAAAAGCACAGATGTACAATTTACGGTACAGGTCCATTCTGGTTTAATGACCAGACTGGGACTGGAAAAACAGCTCTAAAGGAAACTTTAGTTCATTTGCTCCAGCTACATTAGAATTACTACCTTTAAGTAAATGCACATAGTAACACAGCAAAGGTGACCACGGTCTGGTCTGCAAGGCTAGCTCACTGAACAGGGCTGTGATACTTTGAATATTAGAATGCCAAAATATGATCATCTCCATCTTCCAGTTCAGAAAACCGTTCGTGTTGGGACCCAGTTCCTGGAACACTTGGAGTTTATGGGTTTGGGTTCATCCAGGCTAATAATCAGGTTTTTCTATTCTTGCGCACAGTCTATTAAAATTCCTACTGATTGGCCGCAAACATCTCTTTCTCAGGCCAAAACTCTCCTCAAAGATGCAGCAGAAGGGTTTGACCGAGTGTAATTTGTATTTGTTTAACAAGTCAATTCAAGCTTTCAGGGAGATGCTCTATTGTGGCTCTTGGGCAGACGCTCACCAGGTAGACTGAAACATCAATGCCTTTTAATTTAAACTAAGAACCTAAACTGACTCCTACTCAGAGCGTCTAATACGCAGCCATAGCGATAGTACACGATTACTAAATTCCAGTGAGACAAATCCAACAGCTGTACCTCACAACTACTTATTTGAGCAGGAATAAATACTAATCATTTGTCCTTGGATTATTTCCCATGAAAGGACTAGAATAGCAAACAAATAGTCAACCCTTTCTGGCAAGTAACGATGCTTCCTAACGGCAAAGCATTTTTCCAAATGAAGTAGCTTCCTATGTAAGACCGTAACATTTGCTTTTCTTCTATTATGAGCCTGAATGTACCTAAACAATAAACTCCAGTGTCCCAGTTTACCAAATTTTAACATACTTCACTAAGAGCATGCACAAATCTCTTCATTTAAATCAAAATCATACCAGCATTTGGAATTTTTCTAAAAGGATAGTTTCCTTGGTTTGAGTGATCACCTGAGTTTTTTCACATTCAAAACAGCTTCCTGAAAGCAGGGGGGGAAAGAAAATATATAAAAAAAATATCTGTAGCAGGTTCCAAAGATGACTGTCTAGACAGAGATACTGGATACACATAACCAGACAAATTAAAATAAAAATCTCTTGGTGTAGGAGCCATGTCTTGGCTCACACTGTCTTTCAGCCCTCAAACCACCCACTTCACAACTTAATGAAGGACATGCTGGATGTAGGTAGTTTTTTTATATGCCTCCTCTCGTGTTCAGTCAGTGCACGCTCCTTGCTCAAACATCCATCCATATACCTGGATTTCATTGGGACCCCACCAAGCTTTCAGCTTCCTCTAATAACAGTTACAATGCAAGTTTCCTAGTTATCACTGTTGGATGCCTAGTCACCACTCTTGTAGTCTGTGGTTCATCTGAGCTTATATTCTTCTTTATTCCTGCTTGCAGATGACAGATCATATTCATGTGCAGGGAAGTTACTTGACAAGACGCAAAAAAAAGTCGGGATGCTGCAATGAACTCCGCTCTTCCCTTTGACACAGACTACACAGACATCAAAAATCTCTTTACTAACGTTACTAACTCAGAAAGAATATCTGAGGTGACCTCAGGGATGTTCTGCAACTGAGAACTGCAAGAGGGAGAGGAGGTATAAATGAAACATTCGCTCTCCATTAACATGTGGTCTACACTCCAGAAAAGCTCAAGATCCCTGCCTGGAGGTATTGCGACGGATGGATAGTAGCATGAGATATGGCCATACATGTTTAATTTATAAACCTAGCAGCTAGAAAATTATTCAACTAGACTGAAAGTGCTGAGAATTTTAATAGCGCCTGCCTGCCCACATTAACAGATGGAAATAGCACCAACAGCTCAGAAACAAGCACAGACACACTCACATATTTGGTCAGCATTGACAGCATTGCATAAATTGAACTTTTGGAGACAATTCAATCCCCCATGCAAGCAGTGGGCACCTCCAGAGGTATCAAGGGCATTGCTCCTTCTTCCACAGGACACGGTTTGGCTTGCTGCCCCTCTCTTCACAGACCTGTCAGCTGCTCAGGGATTCATCCCAGAGTGGAAACAGCACTGCAGAACGAAGGCACTAAAGCAGCATCACGTTTCCTACGTTTTTCCAGAGCAGTTCTGTGCAGGCAAAGGGCCCTTTAGATTGTAACCGCAAATGTAAACTCATGGATAGGAGAAAGAAATGGAATAGGAGCAGCAGGGCAGAGAAGCAAGCAAGAAGAATGATGTATCCAAGACAACCGGCAAGATGAGAAGTAGAATAAAATCTGGGGCTAATTCTTCTTTTACCACAGTGCATGCCAGCTGGACTTAGCAGGTAAGAAGTGAAGAACCAAACCAGAATCATGCCAAGTCATCTCCTGTGAACCCACAGGTGTAGTTTTCAGGAT
Source organism: Ibycter americanus (assembly GCA_035590275.1). NCBI lineage: Eukaryota > Metazoa > Chordata > Aves > Falconiformes > Falconidae > Ibycter > Ibycter americanus. Next base: position 84,758,417 of record JAVJGI010000050.1, on the reverse strand, counting down.
GTGGATTGTCCAGAAGGACATCAGACCTCAGTCAGATCCCCTCCCCTCCCTTCTGCTCCTCAGAAGCAAAACCATCAGGCAGCAGAAGAGGCTAACTGGAATAAATGGCACTGACTCTGAGCCACGGTCAAGGCTTCTTCCCAGCACTTGTCCAAACAGGCTCCAGAGGTCAGAAACCAACAGGGTGACAGCCAAAGATATCACAGAGTGAGCCTCTGAATGACAGGCCACCATAACGGAATGACAGCATCTCGCGAAAGGTATTGGTGATGGGACAATTCCACCAGCTTTGTCATTTTTACACCGCAGACAGATGGCTCATGCATCTCTCCTCCATGCAAGACAGCAGTTCTCATTTTTCACCTACAACAGAGTTTCAAACCAGGAGCCCTTTCTGACACAGAAGCGTGATGCCATGAATTAGCTACAGCTCCTCACACCAGCCCAGGGCGGAAATCTCGTTATCATCTTCCCATGGTGCAAGGCAAAAAAAAAAAAACAAACCCAAAACCACCAAACCACAAAAAAACCACCCCTTCGCCCCTTCGTTTTGTCGTATGCTTAGCCTCCTTAGCCTCTAATTTGGGAAGGGAAAAGCCTGGCCCCTCACCATTAAGAGGCTGTTTACGCTTGCCACGACATTGTTCTTTTTCATTGAAAAAGATGAAAACTTTGAACATTTTAAATGCAGCAGTGCCAACTCATGTTAATAAAGCTATGTTTCTCTAAAGCAGCAGAAATGTTTACCCCAGTTTACAGACTCTCAAATCAGACAGCAGATACCAAGTAAAGCCTCATTGCTTGAATTAAGTGAATAGGACTCCATATATGAAGAGGACTCTGTGTTACTCGTCACGGTAATGAAGTTCAGTACGTGCACAAGTGCTGGGAGAGGTTTGGCTTTGCCCTTAAAAGTTTTAGATTACCAAGTACAGCAAAGTACCTCCCTTACTCATTTCCACTCAAATCCAGAAATACACCAACACATTTTCAACATTTGTAAAGGAACAGCTATGGATTCCCACAGTGGTATGCATTTTTCTAAAATTATGTCCAGCCTAAGGAATGGATGTCTTGCCATAAGTTGGGTCACATAAAACCACAAAAGAACCGGACCACCTCTCTCTTCAGTTAAAGGAAAAAAAGCATTCTTGCTACATTTCTTGCGAAATTGCTTTTAAAAAAAAAGCAAACAATGCATTTGTGTCTGGTTCCTACAGTTGCCTAATGGCAAGGCTTTTAAGGAGCATCTTCTTGTATTTTCAGAAAGGGTAATGCTTCAGGATGGTCTTCCTTTCATTCACTCCTGCATTCACCATGTGTTTAGTCAGCATGTTAAAAAGGCCACAGATTAAGCAAAAAGCTCATTTTCCCCCTCTCAGTCACCCTTTCAGCTGCTGTTTCTCACTAGGTTTCAAACTTCAAGACAACATCCTAACTCCTTGTGAGGGATATGAATCCCAGGTGCTCAAAAAGCACCACCACCAAACACTGGAGCATCCATTCTCCCCCAGCATCACCTCCCCATCTCCCCGCTCGCACCCGCAGAGCTGCCTGGTGCGGCAGGGGAAGGAGCAGAGCAGGAGCCAGAACCCCTTTGGTACCAGGGCAAGATGCCAACTCAGGGATCCACACTGACCTTTTGCTTTAAAGCATGGTCTCTGCCTTGTCATTCCTGATGCAGGATCATGCAACTTCAGGGAAGAAATCTGAGTCATTGGACTATTAAAGGGTACTTAAGAAAGCCTGGTTTACAATCATCCTCTTAAGCTTTCTTAGCTTGATTTTAGAGCCTCATCCAAAGACTGCTGAATGGAGTGGCTGCCATGGATTTAGGTGTCTGGCTAGGAGGATAAAGCATAAATAAAACAGAAAATTGCTTTGCTGCCACCAATCTTTATGAAAGACTAGGCAGATGCTACTAACAGTAGGACTTTTAAAGGAGAGGGCTGACTGTGGAAGGTTCCGGTTACTTCGCCATGTGCCAAGGTGCCATTAAAACCCCAGAAAGTCATATCAGCAACCAGACTAAGGGGCCCAACGTAACACTGAATAAACTGCAAGGCTGCCCTCGGTACTATTTGTTTTATGGATGCTTTTGTTCGACAGGGCCTTTTTATAATTAAAAACAAAAAGTCAGCCTCTTGGGGGATCTATTTTCCTTTCCTCTTCTGACTTCAGCACAAACACACTAGAAAAATTATAGCCACAGTACAAATAAAAATAGCTGAAGAACTTGCAGCTGTTGTTAATTTCCCAAGTATTCAACATTGCCCATTTAATGATGGAACAATATGCTCCAGTTTCAGACCTGGCACAAGGCTATCTGAGCGGGAGGCAGATACTTCAGCTTGTGTGAATGCCGACGGCAAGTCAACGACTACAGCAAGCAAAGGGCAGGAGGACGACATGATGTAGACCACTGGACATCCACACCAAACATTTTCTCCCGCGTTTTCTTTCTCATTTAAAATTATTAGTTGGCTCAACTGCTGACTAGATCAGGCTTGCAGACTTACTAACATGTACAGCAGGAAAAAAATGTGCTTAATAAAAATTCATGAAGTGGAAAACATTTTTACAGTTGAAGAGCTGATTTTTCTTTCTATTTTAAGTATCGAGTGTTACTGGTGTGAAATGCATTACACAGAGAGGTTTTCCTTGCTTATCTCCCTGAATAAAGTCTTTAACCAACTTTTCTATATCTGGATGAGTGGATTTCCCTAGTTTAGTACAGAACAAATTAATAAAGTACTTGGTATTTTGTAGGGAATAGAAATGAAACAAAACATGCCTCTTAAGCTTGGCCAAGGAGAATCAAAAAACTAAAACCACATCTAAAAACACTTTTGAAGCCCTGAAGTCAGATGTAGCAGAAACACTTACTTAGTTACATCACTTGCAGCTCTGTCTTCCATTGCTAAGTATCTTCTCGTGCTTACCCGCTTACAAACTAAATTGAGCAAAATTAGTAGAGAGACAATGCTTATAAATTCACAGACAACATCCATGAGTAGTGATGAAGCACAATCGACAAATTAAGACAGGCACAGGAGTAAAATTCAAAGGCTCAGAAATGACAGGGAAATTGGGAAACTTGGCTATAACTGGAAATACAGAGCTTCTATCTCTATTGGGCTTCATTTGCCTCATTCACATGCACAAAAGCACAGTTAGAGGTCATAAAGCCAGAGCATTTAGCAGGTAATATTTAGTGGGGAAAAAAATTCTGTTCTCCTCTTGTTAAGGGGCCACTGGCAGAGTACAATTGAAAGCATGATAAGTAACAGTTTTAAAGGGGGGGAGGAAGGGGAAGAAACTTTTAAAAAAGTCAAAGCTCACAACATTGTCAAGGTCCCCTATTACGCTCAGATACAGTTTTAATCTACTCCAGGGAGGAAGGAAAAAAAAAATAAATTAAAAAGGCCCCAACAACCCAGCCTTCGGCAAGACTTCCCCACCGCTGGCCAAGGCAAGCACCACTATCCTTCCTTGTGAAAGCAAAGGCTCAATCCAACACTCAATGGATCATCAGACTCTGGTTCAGATCTCTCTCTAGCATCAAATAAACAGTCTGATGAACATGATTGAGGTGAGGAAGAAGATGGGTTGGGTTGAAAACCAGACATAAAGAACAGTTTCACACACGGCCCCGTGCATTCCTGCAGGTAAAGAACAGGATGAGTTCAAACCAAAGGCGACCAACGGCGCAGATGTGGCAAAGCGCATCGCTGCTGGGCACCTAAGGGCAAGCACAGCGTGCAGGCAGTGCCAACAGCACTGCGCTCCTGCCCTCAGCCCCGGGGTGAAGAACAGCAGCCAGGTGGATCCCGGGGAATCTTCTGCAAAGGGACAAAGCAATGGTGAGAGCAGTGGAGAGCCTGCTGGAGACTGCTCAGCTTCCAGCCACACCTCAGGCTTTTGGGCTCTCCCTGACCTCATCCTGCTTGTCAAAGGTGTCTTGGGTCCTTCCTGCTCCCTTCCTCTTGCTGCTTAGCAGAGTGAAGCCATATCCCTCTGGTGCCTACAGAGACAGCAGTAATATGGCTGAACTCATTAGTCACGTTAGATTAATTGTTCTGGCTGTCCACAGCTTGCTCCCTGCATGCACGTCTGCTCCTGTGACAGAAGATGCTTGTACGTATTAGGTCACATCACAGGATACTAAATATATCAAGGCATAGAGACACCTATCCAGCCAGGTAAAGACCTACAGGCTATAGTCCCCACTGCTAAGACAGGGCCTTCATGGTTTGAAGGCATGGCTGCTACCCAGCACTCTCAGACAGGGTCCAGTCAGTACATATTCGTCTGAGAAGATACCAGCTTGCTAAAACATTTCATTTTGTCTCCAAAGAAAGAAACTAGACCTCAGAAGTGATTTTATGCAGCTTTTAAATTTAGTATGAGAACCACCAATAATGTAAGCAACCACCTGTGTGACAGAGCAATTGCAGAACTAGGTAAAACAAGACAAACAAAGAAAACAGAGGCGACATCTCCACAGGGAATTGCACACCTGGCATCACAGCAACGCTCCTGCACACGCTGCAACATGAAGGTGATGTGTGGGAGGGGTGAAACCAGACCCTGGTCATCACTGAGCTCCAACAACCCGCTTAATACAGTTGTTTCAGAAGGAGAGTTTAACTGGTATTACACTGATATGAATGGACTCCACATATGCACACACAGGCAGTATCTGCATCTGTCTGGAGTAGCTCATGTGCCATCAGTGGTACTTATACAACAGTTTGGAAACCCTTTACACTAAGGATGTTCTTCACACTTCAAACCTAGTCCAGTCAGAAGCTTTCAGTGAGACCTCAGGGCTTGCAACTACACTACCAGGTAATTCAGCTAAAGGGCTAACTATGTTTTCCTTTCAGTGGGTCGTGGCGGGGAAGAAAAAAACCAAAGAAAAAAACCCCACCATAAAGCTGTTTTACCATGGCCCCATGTTCACAAAGTATTTTTCAGGGGAAAAAACCAAAACAAAGCCAAACCCTACATCTCAAATGACTACATCTGTGAGATGACTATGACTTTTCCAGGCACATGCACGTGGACTGCTCTTGGAACAGTACAGTGTTTATTTAAATAAAAAGAAAGCAAAGGAAAAGAAACATCATCAGGAGAAACTCTTCCCTTTGAAACCAGAATTAGTAGCGCTTTGCAGTGGGACACTGTTGGAATTCTTTACATGGTATGTTTTTGTGTTGGCTTTTTATAACTCTCTTCAAAGAGAATGAAATGTCAAACTTATCTGCAACCATCAGGCTACAAAGCTCCCTGTTCATTTGTGAAAGTAATCATAACCCCTTGACTCTACCAGCTGATAAGGAAAGGGAAGGGGGGGAAGGAAGATCACCAATGTGAGACTGACAACTAAATGGCAAAGATTACTAAAAATAACAAATCCACAATGCACTGAGAGCCTAGAAATGATCATTTGGAAATTCTTGTCCTATTTCAGAACAGCTCTACCAAAAAATGCGAATTTAAAAGACTAGCTGCCATAGTAAAGGTATTCTTAATAGGTTAGAAACATCTCCTTTAAACCAGAACAGACATCAGGAGATGGGAAACAACAGGACAAACAGTCTTCAAAGGTTCACACTATAAAGGTCAGTCAAAAGAAGCAAGGAGAGAAGGACATGGGACCAGGACACCAGGTCGTGAGCTCTCAGGTTGTTGCCAGTGACACCACTGAACACAAACAAATCACAAAATAAAATAAATTATTTTGTAACTACATCTGCCTAGATGATTGGCAGATGTTCTGCAGGGACAGCGAAACAAATCTTAACAGAGAAACAAGATTTAGACAGAACATGATGATGCTGTGCTGTTCACCCAGTTCTGCAAAAGTAAAGAGATGGAAGGGAAGAGACCATACAAACTTGTTAAATGCCATTCCAGGTTATAGGGGCACAGAAAGAAGTCTCTGTTCCCTTATTTGTACCTAATGCACAACTACCAGAACATAACACACAATAAAGGGATATTAATTCTTTTCCCAAGCTCTGTTTTGGGATAATTTCATCCTCTCTCTTGTCCTCTCACTCACACTGAGGTCATCTACATCTCTCTTCCAGCATCTTGTTCTAGCTGATACTGCATTTTTAAATTGCTCCAGCTGACCAGACATTTTTGGGAACGGCCAGACTCAGTGAACGTCTTAGGACTGTTTTTCCTGGAAAAGAGCGATCACAACATCTTTGAATTCAGCAAGTGAAGTTAAAAAAGTGGGTTTTTTCCAGCTTGAAGAGACACGGAAGAGGGGACCAAATCTCTCCGTACCATGTACTCCCTTTCAGGGGGTTTAGGCAAAGCCTAACCACAAACTGTCCAGAAAAAGGGTGCCAGCAGAGCCAAGGTCTTCTAACCTGCCCAGCTGGGAGTTTTACCCTTCATGAGAAAGTCCCAGGGTTCAACCACCCTGACAGGTAGCCACGGCTGAAACCACACCACTGGCCATCCATGCTGATACCAAAACTTGAGAAATGCTTTTGTTTCTTAAACACAGCAAAACGCTAGAGGATAATATATAAACAGATGGTACTAGTTTATATTCAACGAGGGTTAGTAGGTAGTGTTACTGTTTCTGTATACTTTGAAATACACAATATATCAATTGTATAGGCACCCTTTGAAATACACAATATATCAATTGTATAGGCACCCTTCAAGGCACACAAACTTCAGGCAAACAGAGGGCCCCCCAAGGATTTTTTTTGTTGTTGTTGGTCATTACAGAAGTCTCCATGTCCTGGGGCCCACGAGATGGGCACGCCACCTCTCCCACCCCGCCACAACCAGTGAGGTAACCAGGGGTCTTGTAGCAGGAACATCTTGGGGCTCCTTTGGGCCTTATGGGGAGATTTCTGCTCTTCAAAGCCAACATACTGTACCTGGCATGTGGGGTATAACGTTGCAAATATATCAGCTGCCGGTATTGCAGGGGGAGAGCATAAGAGGTGGCCAGATGAGCCAGTCTCACACATAAAATGCAAACCCCATCAGGTCACCGTGCACGCAAGTTAACTGGAAAAGCTCCTCGGGCGCCTGGGCAGTTGCCAGCATTGCTGGAAACACTGCAAAGGATATTTACAGAAGACAAAGAAAAAGCCAGAATGTAAAACAAATTATGAGAAAGTGCCGACTTCTCAACCTCAAACAAAGAGCTCACAGCAGCCAGCATGCATAAGAGTGGGTCTCTGGATTCACTGGCACTTGGTCGACGACTTCTTGGAGCAAATTCTTGGATCTGTCACTGCTGTTTTTCTTTGTCAAGAGTCAGTAATGTTGTTTTGCTAATGGCTTATGCAGGAGTACTGGAGCCAGCAGCTTGCACACTGGTTGCTTTTATTGGTCTATTAAAATGAAATGAAGCTGGTGCTAAAGCTTTTATAATCATTTAGATTATTTCATTATGAGTTCAGGGCAGAAAAGCAAGCAATGGCATGTTATACAACTGCACAGGCATACTGCTTCTGCCCCTAGGTCTAAGGAGAAATACGTATGGACTGGAGGGAAAATGAACAGTGGGAAAGTCAGTTCTCCCAAGTTTCTGCTGGTAGAAGCAGCTGTTTGCTGCGCTTAGCACCGCATGAAGAAATAAAGGGGAAATAAATTCACCAGAAGTAGAGTTTGATAGAAAGTATGTCAGGATGGCTATTATTTCATATTTATCATCTGCTGCATCTAGAAGCCCTAATCAGGAACCAGGATATTGCTGCACAATCACTACACAAAAAGGGAACAGGGACTATCAAAGTATAAAAAAACAGAAGCAACAGAAAGCAAGATGTGAAGAGAGGGTAAAAAACAAACAGCGAAGCGATATTCCTTGTCATGCCAGCAAACAGTCTTGATACAGCCACTCAACTGCTGTCAGTTTTGCATTCATGGCTTACAGTCCATGGTAGGACCTGCAGAAAAGCAAGGGAAAAAACTGCAGGTATTTATCGAAAGCCTTTCGCAATGGTTAGGGGAAAAGGCAGCATGAAGGAGGCTTATTAAGAACTTCACAGATTTATTTGAAGATTAGGGTGGATTTAGGACGAAAGCACTAGGACAAGGACAACGGGATAGGGATGCAAAAAGCCTTATTCTGACTACCCTAGTTATGTTTTCATCCAAACAGCAGCAAAGCAAGAACATCTTCCAGCAGCAGGAACCTCAAGGAAACATCAGGAGCATCAAGGAATCTCACACCAGTTTCTTTTCTGATACTACGTCCAAACTCAACACTACTGTTTGTGTCTCTGTGTTTCTGCAAGTCTTCCTCAGAGTGTAGAGTGTAGCATCAACAAATACCAAGTACCCACAGTGAGAGCATTAGCCTCACAAACCTACAAGTATTTTTATTTGGGATCTAGTTCTCAATGTGTCACCACTACCAGCATTCTTAGAGAAACTGTAATTTTAAAATATTTTTTTAAAATCCCATCTGCATTGACAAGCTTACTACGTGATTTTCTGGCCCCATCTGAACAGACAGGACTTTACTTTGGCATTAGGCTGTGAATTAATCATTTCTTCTCTCTCTTTTTCTTTTTTTAAGCTTTATCAAGTGACATTCTTGAATTTGTAGAACAATTTTGAAGACACCCAGGTACCAAGTAAAGGATTGCTGTTACAGTACTATTTCCAATTCATCACAAAGGGAAAAGAGTAAGTGTATCCATGGTCCGAAGTCTCACAAAAATTTGGAGCTGAGCTCAAACCAAAATTTCTATGCTTGAATTTTACATGTCATTGATTCAACTAGCTCAGGTCTGAAGTGTGGTAATAAACCACTCTTCATTTACATGACATAGAAACCATGTCTTCGACTTCAAGTATCTTAATGCTTAAAACAGTCCTTAAAAAAACATGCCTAGCCACACATCAGCAAAATACAGGTAAACTAAACTCTACAGAGACTTATGTGAAACAGACTCACATATCCAAATTTAAAAGAACGGGCAAACAAGAGAAACAGTACGTCTCTGAGGAAGCAACACCCAACTTCTTGTTTTTTCCACAAGGAACATTAGAATCATGAACATATGGAACACATGATGTACGAAAAAAATCTCTGTATTGATGAAACTTACAGTTACTATAGGCCCACACTTGGAGCTCATCTGAAAAAAAAAAAAAAAATAACAACAAAAAACCAACAACCCACCACGTAAGATCCCTAGCAGTTGAACTTTGATTCACAATATTTAATGTAAGATAGACTCACAAAAGCATTAGTTTTTAACAGCCCAACTATGTCATCTGATTTCTTGATACAACACAGATCAAAGCATGTAATCCAGTTCTTTCTCCAGCGGTTTGTGTCCAGATAACCAAATTAAGGCTCAAAAGGATCAATTTTCTTTATTTATAGCAATACTGACATGGATCTGAATGCTAACAATCTGCAGGTGATTTTCAGTCTACCCGCATCTCAGCACTGTGATCACAGTGGTACCGCTGCGGTGACAGGGTTAGATAAGGAAAGCAAAATGGGCAGCAGAACGTGTTTTGAGAATTTTCCATTCATCTCTGACTTTCCACACACATCCTCAAGTGGTCAAATGTGCCTGCAGTTTCAAGGGCAGAGCACACTTAAAAGACCCCAACAGCTTGGAGGTCCCACTTCATCCTACAGACCATGTCTTAACATGGGTGCCTTTGCATCCCTCAGTTCAACCACAGTACCAACAGATGTTTGTGATGTACCATAAAGGCATCAGTGTCTCGGAAAATCCAACAGGCACTGAGTCCCAAAGTGCATTCCCTCAACAACACAGGCTACAAAAACATGGAAAGAAAAAAAAAAGACCAACACACCCACACAAAAAACCCCAAACCCCACCACAAACTATACACCCCACTTTCTCTCCACTCTACAAACTTTCACACAAAACAAAACTGAGCTTAAGAAGCTTCCCATGGCCTAATAAGCCTCTCATCTGAAAAAATCACTCAGCTCACTGGAAGATCACCCAGCTGGTTGATCTTGCCCAGCTGACCCTGGGTCTGTGTCTTCACCCAGCTTGGTACAAGGCTCTCCAGCAGGTCATCTTAGCTTATATTTGAGAAAGTAGAGCAAGACAAGCTTCCCCTCTGATAGCGGCCCAAGTCTAAACTGTGATCTCTCAAGTCTTACTGAAAGACAGACAGAAACCTTTACTAACACCACTGCTTTTCTTTCCAAATCCACAACGCACCTCCCCGACTTTGCCTTTAAAAACAACAACAAAAAAGAGCACAGAGATATATACATTAAAAAACCAACACACCCAACCAAACCAAGAGCTCTACCACCAAGCCTTCTACCTTGAGAGATGCAACCACCACTGGACAGATGTTAGCCATGTTGCTTAGTACACCACTGGCAGACACTGCGGCAGTACAGCCACGTAAAACCAAACTTACTCCTAAACAACAGCGTGAGCTAGGAATCACATGATAAAACTTCCATTTATGCAGTACAGCTCTTACGAGTCGGTCGTGATGATGAGAAGCCCTCCTTCCGATGTTCGCAGCACAGAAGGCAGCTGAGCGCTCGCTGCAGAAGCAGTACATGTATGCCCACCGGCTTCTGACAGCTGCACTGATCCACAGTTCTTCAGGCTAAAATCTGTCCTTCTCTTCCTACGGGCACAGTTTCTCTCTTTCTCAGCGTAAGCACAGGAGGCGAACACACACTAATGTACCCCTCGGCCAGCCCCATCAAAAGCAACGAAGCTTCACGAGGCAGGAGTCCATACGTACTGTTCAAGGTAGGTTTCACGGTCTTTAGCTCTCTGTGTTGAGAAGTGCTTTACTAATAACCCCATGCAGAGTAAGTTACAACTAAAAGTCAGTAACACTACTGGAATCCAACTCAAACCGATGAGTTATTTTATTACAGTTCCTTATAAGCTTAGAAATTAAGATTAGCTTTATTTTAAAGAACATTTTGAGCTCTTTTTTCTGTATAGGATGGCAATCCCGAACTTTTGGCAAATATCAGTGACCAATTTCTCCCTTAGGAATTTAAGGCGCACATCCAAGTCCTTATTTCTGCTTCCCAAGAAGCGCCTGTAGCTAGGAGTCAGAAGTACAGAGAAAGGGCAACCACAACGAATAATGAGATGGAGCCACTACCTTTCTAGAAGGGTCTCAAAGTTTTGGGAGCCTTCAACTTGGAAAACAGATGACTGGGTGATGGGCAAGAGCAAGGCTGAAGGCAGGGCTGAATGAGGCTGAATACAAAACTGTTTTGTTTGCCAAACCCTGCAACATTAGTTTCAATGAATGTCCCTTGTCCTAGCAGGAAATTAATTTAAGAAGTACTTTTTTCCACAGCAGATAGACAAAATCGAAATCTGTTGCTGCAAGAGTCTGCAGAAGCAGACAGCTTCAAAAGGGGCTAGACAAACCCACGGAAGACAGATCCAAAACAGTAATTAAAGAAAATAAAAAGGGAGCTACACCCTAATATCTCTGATGCAGAGTGGTCCATATGTTGGAGAAGTATGAAGGCAGCGGACCTCAGACAGCGGGAAGGTCCATGGCCTTTCCTGGCACAGCACCTACCACCATCCAAGACAGGTACAGGTGGCCACTTGTCTCACCCATCTTACTTCTTTCAGTCTTGTAGTCACATATATTTATCAATCTGCAATTAGCAAGAGCTCAGTTAATAAATGGTTCGAACAGAATATCACTTTGGCCTGTATCTGAACGTGACAAGGCACAAAGGCTTTATAAAAAGGTGCCAGAAGCATCCTTACAAAGCAAGACAACAAAATCCCTTTAAAAAGAAGGCCTCAAAGAAATATTTGCATTCTTCCAGCAGAATAAATTTAGGACACTGAACAGATTTTAAATGCCCTAGTCTTGATAAAGTCTTTTGAAATAAAACCAGCATGGCAGCAACATATTTTATTTCTTATTTCAAACCAAATAAATGAAATATTCATCATTCAGTATAATCACTGTATAATCACCACTTAATTGAATTTTAACCACTACCACATATCTCAGGGGCAAGCATAAAGTATTAAATACCTAAAACCCACACATGTATAGAATATTTCAGACACATGACCTCTGACCCTACAGAGTTTGAGAAACAAACCAACCAATCCATCAAAAAACCTTCTGCAAGTTCATACATGAAAGTTATGCAGCATTCAATACTCCATTAAATATTCAGACTCTACCTATATAGCTACAGTCAAAGAATACAAACCCCATGATTATGTAGATTTAAAAAAATCCATAAAACCACAAGGATGATCTTACTCCTGGCAAGACACATCCATTTTAACACAACAGCTCTCCAAGTAGGAGGAGCATCATCTCCCACCCAAGCAAGTCCCATTGAACTTCATGGCCTGAGAACCGGCTAGATGAGGATTTGGAAAGGCATCGGATTTTGACCAACACTTCTCAAACAGCAGCATAACGTATGGATGGGTCTGCGTGGGAGCTTATTGAGGGTGCTCTTCATGAAAGCATTATGATAAAGCCACAAAAAGTATTTTAGGTTTCAAGACAAGTCAAAAATCTCTGAAACACCTCTCTCGTATAAAAGATTTTCTGACAAATGGGCAAGCATCTGGAAAACCACAGGGAAACCATAATTTTGAGGTAACATTATGACTGGACTTTGCCTGGAGTTAGAATTCATTTGAAGATAAATCAAAACTGCATGGATTTAAACAGGAAGAGTTTGCTCTTTTCTTGCAAAACAACGTATCCAAGTTTCAGAATAAAGACACAACAGAAACAGGATAGCCCTGCTCTGATAGATGTTGAAGGAGAGTTTAAGGCTACTCAGTGGCAATACCTGTGGTTCCTTAAGGTACAACCCTAACTGTATCACAAGTCAAGCACTGCCTAATGCTATTGAGGCCAAGAGGAAAGTTGACGTGACCACGGCCATGAAGCAAAGGGGAAAAAAAGAGAACCCCAGAAGTTAATCCTCTCAATAGAGGGAAAGAAACTGATAACCAGATTTTTTTTTTTTTTACTTTGTTTTTTTTAAGTTTCATTAAAGACTTTCAAGTTCATCAGCAAAAATATACAAATTATGAAAGAGAGAGGACCTACTGAGACAGGACCACCAGACCACAGTCAGTGAGCATTGCTTGAAGCAAGAGCCAACAACTGCAGGTGATAGTTCTGTGGTCCTTGTCCTCCTCCTTAGTACTCAGTAAAGTGTTACCAGAAATCCCTCTTCCTCACTTCTGTTAATGGCAGAATCTACTTAATTTTGTTTAAACCAGCTTTTAATTAAACCAGTTCAGTTAAACTTATCCCTGTCTTTCCTACAGCTTTTAATCCACAGCTTCCAAGACCACTTAAGAATAGAAGTTGATCATTTCTTAAGCACTAAAAGAAGAATATGGAACAAAGATTACAAAGAAACAGACCCAGGTCTGGCAGCAGAGCCGACAGCAGAACCCCACCTTCCTAAGTGACACTGCCTTTAGCCATGGGGCCATACTTTTATATTGCTCCCTATAAAGTATGGTAGGTTGCACATGAAAACATCAGTTGGAAAAAATATCTTCAAATATATGAAGAAATGAATGAAGTAGCTGATTATTTCTAACATAAGCCGAACTCTAAAGAAATAACACGGGTTTTTTTTAACCATCATTCTCACCATACTGGGCCCTTCTGCACCCAACAAAAAAAGTCATCCCCATCACCAGGATTCAACGTCAACTTTCCCTCAGCTGAGGGACAGAGCACTGGGGACGTGGGAAGCTTGGGCTGTGTCTTTACCCACAGATGTATTCCCTCCAGGCCAGGTTTGAGGCATATTTGCAAGCTACACGTGTAGGCAGCTTGCTCCAACGCTGCCTGCGCTGCATCTGCCTGCGAGTAGAACAGAGAAGTCCTCGGGGACGTTGTAGAATCTAGCACTATTTATGCGCATAAAACTGTGATCACAGGCTGAAGATGCCCAGTCTCCTCTGAGCCTAAATCCACAACGTGCAACAAGAAACCTGGAGTGCCAATTCTACACGTCAGTACAAGGAACTTTACGACTGATGTTGCTGATGTGCACTGCCTTATTTGAAAACTGTTTATCTCTTTTCTTTTAATTTCACTGTGTTGAGCCCTTGAATGGTCTCTCTCGACAACAGAGCTGCCAGCACTAATTCAATCCTGATTTACCAGCCCTGCCACCAGCCATAGAAATGTAAGACTGGAAAAATGGACCAGTCCAGAAAAAGAGTAAATCATTGGATTATTTCACAATATTAGAAAAAACAAATAAAACCAATTAGACCAGCAGACATAGAAGAGACTTATGCAGGAATGTATAAACCCACCACTTTATGTATTAAGCATGCAGTTCCAGGGACATTTCATCAGTTAACATAGAATTTTTTTAAAAGTATGTAAGATTGCCTTAAGGTTTTCACTAAAGGGAAGGACAGCCCCAAAACCAGGGTCAGCATGAATTCCCTGCCTCAGTCCCCATCAGACAGACAGGAGCTGAGGAAGGTACCATGATGTCAGCACCCCCCAGCCTCACAGAAATCTGGTGCTTAGAAAAAGACACTACCAACGCCCTAAGCCCAAACATTATGCAGATCTGTTTTACGACAGTCTTTAAGGTTGGGAAGGGCATACTAGGTATTGCCTTGTCCGCAGCCTTCATGTACCACCTTTCCCATCTCCCCACTTATTGCAGAGGAACAGTGATTATTTGAAATAAATCTCTCCAGTATTGCTACACTCCTTGCCTGGATGTGCAACATTCATAATGCTGCTACGACTCTCTCACCATAAAAGGAGGAGGGGAGACAGATTTTTGTGAGCTATTTATTAATTATAAATATTTCTTATCAGTATATGAATTAAATATGTAGCAGCAGGTGAACTCCAGATGGTGCCAGCTTGATCTGAAACTTCAACAGAAATCTTCTGAGAAAACCCACTCATATTAGAGACTCAGGCATGTAACTGTACTTTGGGGGGTTCTAAAACCTAATTGCTTCCTGCAGTCCTAAAACAAAAAAACCCCAAACCTTTGTTTTCTTGGCATCTATGGAGTATCCCAGAGGGCACATCTGCAGAACAGAGAGGTAAGGGAAAGGAGGCGGTAGGAATTGTCACCCAGCAGTCAAGAGCCACCCAAACCACTTAATATGCTCTGCCAGGATACGGCAAATTTGTGTTCAAGTCTCCCACCTAGGAGGACTCAGACCTCTCTCGCTCTCCTGAAAGTGAACAAACATCAAGCTGCAGGCAATCAGAGGAGACAACATCTCAGATTTTTGTGCTGGCAGTGTTGCTACTTGCGTGAAATGCATAAATATAGGAGACATTGCCCATCTACACTAGCATCCTACCTCTACCAGAAGACAGCAGCAAAATTTTTGGGACATCGCATAAAAACCAGCAAGGACAAAATTACCTCCTTCTCCAACAGACCCAAGCAGATTCCCCAAATCCCTGACATAAGCACTTCCCAAGTCAAGGCCATGCTATTTAATAGCAACCAAAAGACCTAACATCTCATCCTTTTTGTCTTTCATTTCTATGTTCTTCTGTCTCCGAAGGGGCACAATTGGAAGAAGCAATGCACAGGTCTCCCTCTTCAAAGAGCATCTACCACTGAACTGTGGTGTAGTTTTCCAGAGTTTAGCGCATATTTCCTTTGTATTTTACACAATGGAAAAGAGGGATAATGTCAACAATTGACATAAATCAATTCCAGTACACCCTATCTCCCACAGGCTAGGAAC
Source organism: Ibycter americanus (assembly GCA_035590275.1). Classification (NCBI taxonomy): domain Eukaryota; kingdom Metazoa; phylum Chordata; class Aves; order Falconiformes; family Falconidae; genus Ibycter; species Ibycter americanus. Next base: position 84,742,674 of record JAVJGI010000050.1, on the reverse strand, counting down.
ACTTCCAGGAGAAGAGTGATACACACTCAAATCATCCTGAGGACATAAAGGAGAAAAGAACTGGCCTCCCACACCATGGGTGAATGCCAAGCTTTTCAGAAAAAAAGTTCCACGCTCTTCTGACCACATATTGTAAAACTATACTTTCAATTCCTTAGTTTTCAGAAGTATTTCAAGAAAACCAGCCTTTGAAAGTGCTGAAACTGTTTCGATGTGCTGTTACTTCGGTTTTGACCAAAACTACTCAGTGGGATTGACCCAATTTTGCAAAACTTTAGATTGTCCTAGGACTGCATATTTCAGTAAATGATAAATTAAGAGGGAAAAAAACCCACAAAACACTCAAACACAAGCGTTAGATCCTGCAGCATTTCAGTGCGTGTGACTGCAGCACTAAAAAGACAGCAAGTTAAACAGATTTAGTCAACTATTCAAAGAGGTGGGATGCAGGGGAAAACTTTTGTTAGTTCATATTCTGCCCAAATAATTATTGCCATCACTAACAGTCTGAGATTATTTAGATCAACAGAAAATCATTAAGTATTGAAACCCAGTACAAGCATAGCTCAGTGGTAAATGTCCAAGTGTGTGAATCAAACGACTAGGATAAAGATGCCTGTAACGTAAGAGACTGGATGTACATACTGGTCTCAGCTTCACTACTAACAGGATGCACCAAACAAGCATTAGGGTGACAATTTGCTAATCTCACAAGGAAAGGAGTCCCAATCCAAGCAATTTGCCTCCAGACCACTTATGTGCCTGGATGGATTCATCCCATCTACGAGATGTCTAGCATGGGACTTCTGAAAATGCCCATGTTTAGAAGTTTGCGAAAAGGAAGGGCTTGTTGCAAAGCAAGTGTTGACCGTGAAGTCAAAGCAGTTTCCTTATACTGCACTGCAGTGGGAAACAGAGTCAGAAATATTAAGCTTCTCATTCTGCCACGAACACTGTGCCCAACACTTTCACTGCTTTCTGCCCATCTACCCCTCCATACAACAGCTATACATCTGGCCTGGATGTGACTGGAACATGCTATGGCATATCTGATGTTTCTTAAGTACTATGAAACCCTTCTGTGAGACTTGCCAGACAAGCATACTTTTTGTCATTACAAATAATTGCAAAATTCCTGTTTCCCATAAAAATCTAAGTACTAACTGTCAGAGACTTCTGAAGCATAACTGCCTGATTTGTTCTTTATTTGATTACTTGTGTTTGACTAAAGCATGAAGAAATACCTTAAAAGTATAAATTAGATTAAGCCTATTTGGAAGATGGATATTTGGAGAAGCCGCTTCCATGAATACAGCATATATCAAAGTCTAGGACATCATCAAGAAAGAGTTGCTCCTCCAGAACAATGTACAGCACTGACAGAGAAACGAAGTGTGATTTTTTTTTTTATTTTTTTTTTAAGTCAGTTGAAGAGGCAGGTATTAAAGTCACGTACATGATTTAGTTTTGCTGCCTTCAGTGCTTCACTTCTGTGCCCTGCTGACACACACACAGCTCCCAGGCACAAAGATGGTGTATCCCTGCCACGGACTGGCTGCAAAAACACCTACCAGGCTGAGGGAGGGCCAAGTCCAGGCAAACATGGCAAGTCTGCATAGACAGGGAGATCAAACACCTTGGAAGAGTCATTTGTTCATGCAGACGGCTTCACAGTCAGGTCTTGGTCCTCCCTCAAGACCCACATGTTTACAATCCTTACAAGCAAGGCAGTCACCTTCCAGGAGATGTCCAGGGAGTCATTAGCACTGCTAGAGTAACACTTGGAAATGCTGACAATGAAATTACAAGTGCCATCTCTACCGCTGTGAATAAGGCTGCCGAGCTTCCTCTAGGCAGTGTCAGGAAGCCCAGCACTAATTGTTCATAGCCTTGCTTCACATCATGTTTAAATGCTTTCACTTGAAGGAAAGACATTTTACAAAGAGTTCCTGTTCCCAAGCCTCTCTAGATCTTTTTTCAAATGCTTGCTGCAGGAACATTTCAGAAGAAAACTCCTTAGAAGTCATTAATTTGGCTCCATCACGCACTTCCAGACAGTGGGATATTTGCAGACACTGGTCTTTTTTTTAGCTCCACCAGACTTGCTTTTGAAAATCTATTTAACTGAACTTGAACCTTTGTAAGAAGTTTAGTATCTTTACAGTCTCTTTTCTTGGAAGGGAGAAGATCACCAAACACCAACACACGGAACCAGTTCTCCTCTCCACCAGCCAGAGTCCTGCCACCAAACCCAGTACCACTGGGCCATTCCAGCTGAACCCCAAGACTTCTTCCACAAACTAACAACCTGCATCTGGAGTCAAAGCTTGCATCTGGAGGCCCCAGAACATAGGAGAATATACACTCCTACTAAAATTAATCAGATTATACATGCTGTAGGTGACACTGGCAAGGTAGACAAAAACAAAGCAAAATCTTGTACAGTGTCTCTGCTCCAGATCTGAAAATTGCCTTCGTACCACCTGTTTATACTATATTTATATACTTTGAGCCCTCTTATCCATCTGAAACCAAGAAATAATCTTTTCCTTTGATCGTAGGCAGGAGTTTACAGACATACCTCTCATTAATGTTGATGTAAATGAGACATTTCAGTTTCACTGGTTTTAACTAGATAACATAGTACATGATTACGGTCTTCCTCCTCTTTTCACTACTTCACACTTGCCTAGCAGTCCCGTTAGGATTATTCTTAATGTATCTGCACAGATGCAAATTAAACAGTTTTCACGTTACAGAAGCTCCCACAAAGTGCTCACACACCCTTACATGCTCTTGCACAAAAACCTCTCAACTTAACTCATATCCTTCTCCAGATACATAGTTTGAGATTGAAAAATTAAGTCCATTAAGCACCTGAGAATTTAAATGGTATCATAATAATTTCATATTACCCCTGGGCTGTGCCTGCCCATGTTCTCTACAGTTCTCAGAAAGCTCACTAGCCGCACGCACAGTCCCCTCTGCCTACTTTCCATCTACATTATGCAACAACCATATGCTTATTAAGAACATTCCCCTAATGTTCCTTTGCCCTGACAGCAACAGCAGCATATTCCAGGGTTATTATCCTACAAAAAGCAGGAGGCATCAATACAAAGGAGAAAGGGTCCATACACAGGGCAGCCTGCTGTAACAAGGGGTCACCCATGCTGCAAAGGGAATTCTATGCAGAAGCAGCAAGCCAAACCCTCAAATCTCTAGCCTAACACACAAAAAGGAGAATACGCATGCAAGGAAATGGACATTCAGGCAAAAGGGACAGGATGGAAATCTGTATTTCTTTCAAGTAGAAGGGATTTTTAACTAAATTTTTTTTTCATTTGTACCCAATACCTAATTGCAACACAAGAGAAATGGATTTACAGGGCACTTGTAAGTGCAGATGGTATGGCCTTTCCCTCTGCAAATAGGGGAAAGTAAAGAAATGATGGGAGAAGCAAAGTCCATGTGGGAAGTGGATGTGCCAAGGCTGATTCATAGATGGGACTGAAGGAAGCCTACAAAAGAAAGAGAAGGCGAAAGTACAGGAAAAGTTAAAGCATTTTCAAAAGAGAACGGGGACTCAGCAGCCAAAGAGGTGGAAACTATTGCAAATCATGAAATCAGTAACCCACAAAAGAGAAGAAAACCCTCCCTAAGCCAAAAACGGTGGAACAACAGTCCAGAGCAAGACCAGGAGGAGAGGGAAAACAGGTCAGAGCTGTAGGTGGAGCGGGGATTATGTGGCAGCTTGAAGATAAGGTTAAACAGCTTGAGCTGCAAGTCAGCAAGAGATGAGGAGCCAATAAAGCAATTCAAAGTAGAGAAGATGATGTGACTGGAGCAACAACAAAAGGTGGCAACTATACCTTCAGGACAGTGTATAGAAAGGGAAATTAAAAATCTATAAAAGCAAGAATAAAGGAAGCCAGGAAAAAAAAAAAAAACAAACAAAAAAGCAGCCCAGCAGCTGCCCAGACTCCAGCACTTGAGCTGAGAACTACAGGAACATTTTCAGAGCCAGGATTGATGTTCCCAGATGAATCACTGGCGCTCAGAGAGCTCCTGTTGCTCGCTTCCTCCCTCCGCTGCAGCCTCTCGCCCCGTTCCCACCTTCTCCGGAGCTATCCTTAGGTCACCCCTGCACAACCTTCTCGGGGGTAAGAGACTGCAAGGAATGGCACCCATCTCCTGCCCAGTTTCTCCCTGAAGACTTCAATTAGCCCTACAGGAGCTCTTGCTGGCTTTGGCTGCATCTGAGTTTTTTGTGAGTCACCTTCCCCTCTGCAAGCAAGGGATAAATCCACAGAGATGCAAGCAGTAGGAGCCAGGCTGAAGCACACGGGGTCTTCTCAGTTGTCTCAAGCAGCCCAGGAGGTTCCTTGCTCCTCACCAGGATCCTGGAAATTGTCCAGTCCTGAAAATTTTCCAGCACCTCCAAACACCTCATGGGAGGTACTGGCAACTTCATCATGAAAAAAAAAAGATATGCTGTGAAGCAAGAGAAAGCAAAAACGGCCGCAATTCACGGAGAAGCAACATGTGTTCCCTCATCCATCATCTGCCCTGCCTACGCATTGCATACCATTGTCAGGATGCCACCAAGAGCTAGCACAGGTTCCTCAAAAGCCAGGAGAGTTATATACCTTCATCATGCCCGTGCAGCAGGTCTCACCACGCTACTGGGCGAGGGGAACAGGAGCTGACACATCTTGCCAGACCAGCACAGGGGTAACAGAGCTGGGGAGTCTCAGTGCAAACACGCACCCAAGCATCAGGTATCTCACCACACGCCACGGCCCAGGACCCGCAGTTTCCAATGCTTAATCGCTGTGGATGGCTATCACAGAAATAAACGCACATTCGCAAGCTATTCTTAGCATTCACCGGAGAGGCGATTACCAAATTACCCAGTTACATAATGTCTTTTATATAATCACTATGATGCTCTTCTCCTTATGCAACACGGAGGGCGACCGCGGCCAGCTGAAGTAGCTCCTTCCCCAAGGAAAGCTGCACCAGCAGCACCATGGGTGGGACACGCTGGTTACCGCAGGTGTACGGGTGAGCAACATTAAAAGCCAACTCAAGGCAACAGAGCTTTTCAGAAGCAGCAATGTATAACCACGTGCCTTCAGCCCAGGGAAGACATGAGCATCCCTGCCTGCACTGCTCCAGAAGATGCACAGAATGAAGACCACCTGCACCTCAACCGGGTTGAGATGTCAAAGGTGCCCAGCACCCTCTGGGCAGCCTGATGCAGCACTCACTGGAAGCAAGTGGGATGTCTCCATTGACTTTTAATGAGCTTTGGATAGAGCCCAGGATTAGAGCTTTAATAAAAATAGGAGGTCAAGATTACTACAGAATTAAAACAAGCTTAATCCAAATGCCCCTGGCTTTGTGCCACGGCCATGCCTGTGGTTTCCGTACACGGGGACAGCCAGGTGAAGCTCAGCCAAAACAGGTTCCCGCAGGGCGCCTTGTGATGGGCACACATACGGGGAGCTGGCAGTGTGGGTCAGCACAGCCACTCAAGAAAGTTTCATCCACCAGAATGTTTTGGGCATACCCCAATGTGTCTCCCACAGCATTTTCAGGATCTCATTCAATGCCTTCTAGGAACACTACAGACATCTCGCCACATGTAGCGAGACCCAATTTACTAGTGTTCTCCCAGGGTTTTAAGAAGTCAGCATCAAAAGCATTACCTGCAGTAAAGTGAGAAGTACAATTTAAATCCTGGATTTCAGAAAATACAAGCCTGCAGATCCTGAGATGCTTTTCCATTACCACGCAGCGAGATCGGCATTAAGCTCAGCTAGCTGTGCGCGTTACTGGAAAACCCTAAACTGTGAAGCCTCTCAACAACAATACATTAACACTGCTAAAAACCAAACAGTTGTGTAAATACCAAAGGAACAGAAGACAGAACAAACTTTGTTCTCAGTTCACCTCTTCCAACTGACACTTAAATCCAAAGGCACCTGCCTTAGCTTTATCTCAAGGTTACACAACTGGTAGTATTTGGCCATTATTTGGCACTTACTGCCTCCCCTGCTCCCTAGTTTCCCTAGAAATACAGATCATTCCAGGCAATATACAGGCAAACCCCCAGCCTTAGCATGACACAATACACTTTACACAGGGACACACGCACAAGTTTGGGAACAGAGACCACTATCATTTCAGCTACAGAAAAAAATAATGAAGCAGCTTAATGTTATCCTTACACTATCGCAAACTACAGGATGACCTAGTTCTGAAGAGGTTTAACCCAATCCCATATGCTATTATTACATCTGTATGAGAGCCCGGAGATGCAGGTTGCTGTAGTCAAGAAGCAGATCAGAGCAGAACTGGGGTCCCCTCACACAAAACCCCGCTGCCCACATTAGTGCCCACTGTGACAGCACTGCTGATAGCTCAGGACTGGCAGGTGCCCTCAGCACTACTGCTGCTCAAAGCATTGAAAAATCACGATTCTTATTAGGGACATTTGTTTGGAATAGACAAGACAGCACTCAAAATAGGAGCAGCTCGTATCAGCCTTAAAAAGAAAAGCAAACCATGTAAGAGTAGATTTAAAACTTCTCACACACCCTTACTCCCCTGCTTTTTTTATTTTTTATTTCATGCCAGACAACCAGCTGACCATTTGAAAGCAGCATATTCAGAGAGGAAAGCTTCCTCCTCTGTTTTGGACTGAAACCCTGCCAAACTTAATGGCATTTGAACAAATGAAGGTGGACTTTTACAGCCATAACCCTTCCTGTACCAGGTCAAATCCATGGCTCCAAATGTGGAGGGGAAGTAGGGCCCTGAGCTGGGAGCTCACGCTGTGAGAGAGCCAGCAGTGAATTCCAGGATCTCACTTACACCAGTATTGAGATAATTATCTGTAGCGATGAGCAATACATTTTTTCCCCCCTGAGGAGCAGAAATGAAAGAAAACACTTGCTTGACTCATCCTTGCCCGGTTCTCGCATTGAGAGCCGAAGCGTGCTTCCAGGCACCCACCACAGCCAGCAGCGCCTGCACCAACCTTCCACATTCACGGAGATATCATGGGGAAAGCAGAAAGGAATTTGTTATGTTAACAGGTTTTCTATCCACTTCAGTGAAGAGATTTAATAAAATAGGGAGAAATGAAACACTGAGTTCCACCTGGGCAGTTCCCCAGGTAGAGACCCTTACACTGTTATCATACCATCATGCCTAAATAGGAGTCAACACAGCACAAGTATTTTGATATCAATCTGTTGTGTCAACACTAAAGGGACTGTACTAAAACCAGCATGGTATAAACAACTAAACTTCTCTGGTGAGGCAAGGAGCATCTCCTGTCCAGAAAAGGAGAAATACAGACCGAGGCCAAGACAGACAAGACAAATTTTGTTGGCCTACCTATATCCATCAGGCGTGCAGAAAGACACAACTGTGACTGCAAAAAAACTAAGTATGCAGCAACTTAAAACAAACCTGTCCTTCCTACTACATTACTACAGTCATTGGATCTTTTTTTTTTTTTTTTTTTTTGCTAGTATACATTCCCTGATGGAGTTCCTAATGTCTTGAAGACTAAACCTTCCAGATCATGGGCACACTCATGGTAGCACAAGCCTATCACTGCGACTACACAGATGGCAAGACTGAGCTAAGCAGGGTGGGTCTACAAAAGCATCACCCTCCCTCGGCTGGCAGTGCCGTTGAGACCCAAGAAGAATATGAACATGTGTCATAAAATACTTCTCCCACATCAAGTGTAAGGCTCTTGAAATACATGCTGCCCATGGTCTCTGGTCTGCCATCGATGAGACTCCTGCCACCCTCCCACATGCTCATGTTCCTCTCATATTAATTTCATTTCAGGTTTCTCCAGTTCTTCCTCCTCTAGAGGGAGGATCCAAACCAACTGGAACGCATTTAACTAGAAAGGCATAATACATAAATGTACAAATCTGTCTTTCCTACACACTAAGTTAAGGCAAGTACAGGTATGGGCTGTATACTTGGGGTCCATGACCCTCGCCTCTAACCCTACCAGCACAAGACCTGAGAAGGAAGGATCCACCCTCAAAACTACTGCCAGCTGTTTAGCTGCATGATGCCCATCAACGTCAGAGGTGGGAGACCAAGCCAACTGGCACACCATCATTCCTACTCCAGCTGGAAAGGACAAGCTGCTTACAGAAGGATCGAGTGCAGCCAGGGCTGGAGTCAGAGCATGCTCCCACCGTCCTGCCTCGGCATCCCCCAAAACCAGCCACTTTCCACTGTCATTGAATTTTGAACTTAAGGCCCAGATCACTTCACAGTCACTTCCAAGGAAAGGCAAAGATATTATTTTTTTCTTTCAGACCTCCAAATGAGAGAGACTGAGTGAAGGGTGTGCTAGAGGACTGCTGCATTCACAGTTACCCATCAGCTGGACTCAAGGAAAATGGTCCTTCCCATGTTGCCAGCTGATGGCAACCTTCCCCAGAGGTACCGTCTCCAGCCACAGCCCCCTCCCACCCCACAGATGGGAAAGGCCAGGGAGGTCATTGGCTCCAGGTTGAGCACTTCTGCTCTGACGGACACTTGGCAAGCGATGTGGGGAAATGACAGGACACCATCTGGAAAAGTTAGTTTTATCTAACAGCATCTTTCAGGGGAAAACAAAAAACAAAAAAAAAAAAAGGAAAAAACCCACTCTGCTAGTTTTCCCTGCTAACAGTGCATGGAAAAGGTCTGCATGATTGCCTTCTACTCCAGTACAAATGCACTATTGTCTAGGGACTTGTTTTAATGCTGGACTTGGCAGTGCTAGGTTTATGGTTGGACTCAACAATCTTAAGGGTCTTTTCCAACCTACACAATCCTATGACTCCCATTAGGTGACACTTCATGTATTGAAACAAGAAGCATGCTACCAAAACGGGCAGCCCTGCTCCAAGCCATACATTCCCTCTCCTCCCTTGCAGCAAATTTAATGATGCTACCACAGCACAAACCTCTGCTGAACCAATGGAAAAGCATCCCCTCTCACTTTTTTCCCCATCCTCTTTTTGGTGGCTCAGTCATCTGTAGCATCAGTGGGATGATCCAATCCTTCTGCAGCTGCACAGTCATTAGATGGTTGGACTTGGTGATCTTGAAGGTCTTTTCCAACCTAAATGATTCTATGATACTAGACCTGCAGGAGCCGGCAGAGCAATGGGCTAAGGACCACCCTTGCCAGCAACAACCCACCTCTGCATTAGATGAGACACAGATTAGAAACCATTTCTTGCCAATTCCTTTCCTTCTAAAAATCTACCAGACTGAAAGCTGAGTCATTGAGAAAGAGGAAGAGATTTTTAGTTGAGTTATTTAAAACATGGGTTTAGTTAACACCTATTTAGCACAAAGCTGAAGACACACTTGAGAAGACAGACATTTTTAACTCAGTAGTGAAAACTTTCTATTTAATATGCGAGAAACCTGTCAAGATACATTGTTCTCAAAGAATGCTTTCTTCTTACCCCCCCTCAACAAACACACACTCCCCTCCCATGTCCCCCAGAAATACCAGGCATGGCATTTCATCTCCTATATTACCTTACTGATGTCAGGAAAGCGATAATATCCACTTTTAAAAACCTTATCTTTCCCTTGTCTCGAAAGCACTGTTCAGTGCTCAAGATCCCAGGTTGCATCCCCTGCCTCCAGACAGACCTAAGATTCATTGCCCAAAAGGCACTAGCTGAGCAATGAAAAAAAAAAAAAAAAAAAAGATTGTTTTAAAAAGGCTTTGCCTCTTGCCAGTCAGAAAAGAGTTTGTATTTGCCGTAATAAACCCTAACAGGATTTCAACAAAGCCTTCAGCAAAACACAAAAACTGTGGAAACAGCTGCATTGCTGAGAATACAAAGCAACACAGCATCTTCAAAAATTACGCTCAAAAATTCAATGTTAGCTTTCTGTAGGGTTTTTTTATTTATATGGATTTTACTTTATATCACAACAAATTTGAAGTACATCAGTAGCCACCCTGTCTTAGCAAGAAATAAGAAATTTTTATTTTAAATTCTGTGGCATAAACTCAAACATTAATCTGTTCCTGCCTGCAAACTCAGCCTACATAGATGAGCAGAGCAAACCTGTATGTGGGCACACTTATTTCAGTTTTCCTAAGCCTCTTCCTAGCAGAGTAAACCAAAACAAATTTGCATTAAACCAAGGAGAGTTTCCATCAAGCCTTTTTTCATTGATTTTAGCCAAATCCATTTTCAAAGAGCAGCTAAGTCTAAAGGCTTGCTTTGGTCAAGTTTAACACATCCCTCCAGACACCTGCATTAGTTGAGTGGGAAGCACAGAGATAAAAAGAGTCAGAGGACTTCCCTTTTCTGGAGAAAGCGTAACTGAGGGTGCTAAACATTTTTGACTGCTGTAAAAAATATAAACAGTTTTTACAGATGCTTTTTCTGATGGAAAAAAAAAAAAACACACCACCCAATCCCCCCAAAAAACCACCACATAGCTATTTGCACCTTCCCTTAGAGGATGCAAACAGCACTCAGCCACCATCCCCTTCCTGCACCGAACACGAATCTGTCTCCTCCTCAGCAGGAGCAAAGTGAGAAAAGTGTGCAAGCTCAGTCCTCTCGCCTGGAAATCACAGCCCATCTCACTGCTGTCAAGAGACAGGGAAGACTTGCCAGCACCAGTTGGATCCCCAAACTATAAATCATAAGTAAGCTCTTTCCTGCCTTCACTCAGCAACGCAATAGCTGCTTTCCAACTGGCTTGAAGAGGGTAAGGGCGAAAAAAAAGAAAAAGACACCAAAAATTGTTTAAGCTGCTAAGCCCCTATATAACTACAACTAACAAGCAGGACAGGGTTAGCGGACACTTTTACACTAACAACTCCCTTGCAGAATTTTTGGGATAGACATTTCTCCATCATTTCGGACAGGATTATTCTTCCCACCATGCATTGATGCAACACCCACAAGAGTTAAAACATCAACGGGATGGTATCAGTGGGCTTCCACAGAGAGGGACATCATAGAGACAACCACCCTGGTGTGCACACACATTCATACGTTCAAGGGTACGTACATTCCTAAAATACATATACAAAGAAGGACCTCACAGCTAACGCATAGAAAAAAATACCAGAAACTGGGACTGGGGTATGGGTTGGGGTCCCCATAATCCTCACAACTTCTTGAACTCTACCTGTGCCTAGAGTGATCAAAACGTGTGCGTTTTTTTCTTTAAGACTGCCCATCTTAATGTGGTTGCCCATACAACGATTTAAAAAAAAAAACCAAACTAAAACAAAAAACCTCTTCAGGAAGGACAGATATTTTAGGTTTCTCTTATTTGCTAAAATCTGTCCTGTTGAAGTCCACTTACAAAAATAACACCAAAAAGCTCCACGCAGCAGTTACCCAACTGAGAAGCATTAGCCAACTTTGCTTTTATTTAAACAAATCTTGTATGACAGACTGTCAGGTATGTTTGAATTTTATTTCAAGATAACACATTTTGTTGTTCATATGACATGTCTGTCCGTTCTTTTTAAAAAAGGCGCTTGATTCTGTTGTAGTATCTTTCATCTGACAAATTAACAAGAAGAGGACTACACTGATCACTTTTTTGCAAACATTCAGTTACCAGCATTTCTATCAGCATCCACATTGTAATTCTTAGAAATGAGAAACTGAGCGTGTAGAAATATCAATGCTGGTATTTCCAAAAGTGATGATTAAATCTTGGTTAGTGATGTGGAAACCTTCCCGGTGGGATTCTCACCCACATCTCATACAACCTACAGCAACTACCACGGGCCTCAGCTTATCTTAACACAGAGCACTAGTAAGCTCGACTTAAATATTCAGGCAGTTTCATTAGCTCCTTGGTTCCCCTGGACACACCATATGGGCCAACCAGAAGCTTAGGCACCTAAAACTGTTTGACAGTGTTGGAAGTTAAGGCTACCCAGCAAGTTACTCAGCAGCAGTAACAATAAAACACCTCCTTTATTACCACTGCAGCACAGGCAGGGTCCTCTACTGAGCTTAAACAGCCGAGTTGAGCCTCCTCAACCTTGAGTTGAGCTTCAGCCACCCAGCTCTCCTCCATCCTGCACTTCTGCAGCTTGCAGGAGAGAAAGTAAGCACTCAGTCTGAGAAGCAAGCTACACAGAGATACTCTGGTGCCCTTACTCAGGCTGAAAATAAGCTCACTTCATCATCAAGGGGGCAGGCAGGCTGCTTGTTCAGTTTTATTTTTTCCCCATCCCAAAACCATCACTATTTGTTAAAGTCACATTTAAGCTCAGACAGCGAAAGCCCTTGGAATGTCTGATGAAATAAAAACAGAAAATCTTGATATATATATACCCCAAACAGACATCACTTTGAGGACCTCCTCAAAGCCTCCCATAAAACTGAGAGCCATTTACTCATACAAAACTGAGACAAAACACAGTCCTCTCAGTGGAACCACAAGTCACACTAGCGAGCGAGACCACTGGCTATTCATGAATGCTGAGATCACATACCCCAGTATTACAGATCTACCAGATACCCAGGCTCCCCGTGAAAAGGGTGTTTCAGGCAACTGAGGTTAACAACACACTGCTACCTCCAAGATTACCTGTCAAGTTATCCACCTTCAAAGTCCCTCATTTTAGCTTACAATGTTAAACTGTTCAACTGTGAGTAAGTTGTGAGCAAAACTCATTGTATCTTTGGTTTTCCTCCCCTAACAACAAGATCTTCTCAGAGCAAAGTCTGCTTGGTCCTGGGATCAGACCTTTTTCTTCCATGATGGGAAGTCTTTGTGGTTATGGTGGAAAACCCTCATCAAGCAAGAAAACACAGAATTAATCCCCCTTTCTTACCACCACAGTGCTCTGGGCATTTCTGTAGTGTATCTCAGGCCCTTCTAGAGACAGAGAAAGGACCGACACCTTAGCATCAAGAGCCAGCAATCTCTTACATGTAAATCCTGCTTCGATAGCGATGCCTTCAGTTGCCTTTGTGAAACCACCCATAAGCACACACAGGGGCCCTCCCCGGCCCCTCAGTCCCTCTTCTGCATCTTCTGCCTTTCCATCAGGAACAGCAAACCATCACTTCCCTGCAGGAACACGGCACAGTCGGTTACTGACCAGGCTTTGGCCTGAAAGTCACAAAGAAATCCTTTGTGATTTTCTCCCGCATCCAAATTCACACCCACCACCAATTTGATGCAAGATTTTAATTTTTTGGGGGGGAAAGACTTTATTCCTTTCATCAATATAACCAGAGATAGTGGTTTTGAATGCACACAGACAAAAAATACATTAACATGTTCCAACAAGTATTTTGGGTAATTTAACCAAGGAGAACTTTGAACATCAGTAAACTACCACAAATTGCTCTGAAGGACTAAATGGCTCCCACCACCACCATCATTATCACACTCTGTTTAAGATTACCTAAGATCAGGTCAAAGCTGAAAATAGTTTTAAAATAATTGTAACAACGCTATTTCAGATAATAACCTGTATGGAAGTCAATGCAGAAGACAGTAGAAGTTTCAAATACCAAAAACCTTCTAAACAACCAGATGTCTCCAGTTCAGATACTTAAACCCCCAGCACTCTGTTTCTGGGCCCGTCTTTCCTGTAGAGTACAACTTGAAACAATTTGTAATACCTCTTACTCACACAGCATCTCATTCAAAAAGGTATCCTAAGCACTTTAAAAAAAAAAAAAATTCCACAAAAACAGATGGCAAAACAAACGTTCTAGATTAAAAGAGTCAAAAAACCCCAAACCAACACACACAAAAAAAAAAACCCAAACCAAAAAAATCCCACAATTAAAACCGATGTAAAAGCTTAAATAACAGCAACACTGGCTACATCCAAAGAGGGTTTATTCAAATCACTTCTGTCAGGCACACAGGTTCTTTCTTAGCAGAACACACCTTAAGAGAGCAGACACATCTAATCAAACACATCTTGGAGGGGCGAAACCTTTCACACTCTCAGATGAACAAATTCCCTCTAGGAACAGCTGGTGCCTGTTTCATTTAATAGACATTTTGCCATTTGCGCTTTCTGAAGAGCTTCTGCAGAGTCAAGGAGCAATCGCGGGCGAGGCTCTGGGCCAGGTTTACAAGAGAGGTAACGAGACACAGCTCGATTAACTTGAAAAGAGTTATATTTATTTACATTAAATGGTGATTTCGATCTGAGTGTTTTAATGGGATGATGCCGGATAACATAGTGGGCAACATACCAGAAATTGTTCATCTATGTAGGTGGCATAAACATGTAGTAAACGTCATTTTCATGAATTATGTCCATTACCGAAAACAATAATTACACAGCCAGCACTCTGGTTTCCACGTATGGGTTTGGTGGTATGTCGGGTTTTAGAAAAAATTCATTCATTTTCTGTCCAAACTGCTCCAACACAGAAGCAACACAGCCCTCCACCCCTCCAGCCAGACTGCCCCTGGGCTGTACAGGTGTAAGGGTGCGCCTCGGGGAAGCCCACGGGTGTTTGCGAAGTCACACCAGCACCCTGCTGCCACCGGTGTCGGGGCAAGGGTGGAAGCGTGCTGGCCAGCGTTGCCCCACGGCCAGCGTGCCCCACGGGCAAGCCCCCAGCCCCAGGGCAAGCCCCCAGCCCCAGGGACCCCTCTCCACCAGAAACCACCTGCAGACCCGCCTGCTAAAAAAGGAGCTGGTTTCCCAGCCCCACGACATAACTGCATGGCACAAATCCACCCTCCAATTAACGTAAGCTGCTCTCTTTTTTTCATTATTATTTATTATTATTATTAATTGCTGTTGGCTCGTCCGTAGCCAGCGCGGCCGAGCGCTGCCGCGGCGCGCCGCGAAGTTCAACCCCGCTGGCCGGGGCCGCCCCGCCGTCTCCCGAGCGCTCGCCTCGGCACCTCCAGCTCGCCACGACCGTTTTGGCCACGAAAAGGCTACTTGAAAATAAAAAATACAAGACGCCCTTCCCATTTAACCCTGCCTGAAAGGCGCCACGTTTCGCGTCGCTTGGAGAGGCGGTCAGCTCCACCAAGCTTGTGCCCC
>JAVJGI010000050.1:84663067-84727498 GCA_035590275.1 Ibycter americanus | reverse complement strand
TTTCTTCCTTTGCTTTGCTTGCGCGCGCAGCTTTTGCTTTACCTATTAAATTGTTCTTATCTCAACCCTTGACTTTTGCATTCTTTTCCGATCCTCCTCCCCATCCCTCCGGATGAGGGGGAGTGAGCGGGTGGTTGAGTGGTGCTTGGATGCTGGCCGGGGTTAAACCAGCACATCTTTCCGGGGTTAAACCAGCACAAGGAGATACATCCTGCCATACCCAATAGGTGGATTGTGTGCTTTCACTGACTTTTTGAGGCTTTGATAGAATGGACGTTGGACATCCTGTGCCAGTTGGCCTCAGGGGCAGAGTCTGCTCCCAGACTTGTTTAATTTACTAATGTGGTTGTAATCCCAGTGACTAGATCCAGCCACTGGCCTGAAAATTTGGATTTGCAAACTCTGTTTGGTTTAGGCAGCAGCAACTGAAGGGGGGTTACCCCCCTCTGTTCCCCAACTCTGCTGCCAAAGGTTACTGCCTCATACAGAAGGACCAGAAGGTTTATTTGATCTCCAGTCATGACTGGCCACCTTGCACAGAAAAGAAGTTATACCACTGATTTTTATTTTTTGATCATGTTGTTAGCTTTGATGGGAAGCACTTTTTTCCTAAAAATGTAACAAGCAATGTTATTTTATGAGGTGAGTCATGGAGAAAGGAAGTCTCTAAACCACCTGGTGGTCATAATCTCTGATGCAACAAGACATACACAAATTATTATAAATAAAATCACTATTCCGTAATAATAGACACAGCTTTCAATGTTACACAAAACCAGATATTTTGCTGTAGAAACCTACCTGTTACTACTGCAGTAGGGTATATAGACTTAGAGAAAAATTTTAATACATCTGGAGCAAAAATAGATTAAGTAAATGATGATTTGCAGACAGGTCCTGTTGGCAGAAGACCCTTGCATTAACTGATGCTTGATTTTTCTTATGAGCGCTATATTATTTCTCATTTCCCCCTGAGACCAAGATCCTGAATTCAAGTGATTCTGTCTGTCAGTTTTAAAACCAGAAGGTTCTATCTTTCCTGGTTTTGAAGACAAACTCATAGGCATAATCCAAAATGCTATAAACTAAAACAAACAAAAAGCTAAAGGCAGAGAAAAAACATCACATTTTTTAAAGGTTTTTGGTTTTTAAGTCTGTTTCTGGGTGGGGTTTTTTTTGTTCCCCTCTGGGTTATGTAATACAAAATCATACTTAGCTTTGCCTTTCTTAAGTGTTGTTGTTAGCTGCCACAGCCCCATTTATGTTAGTAAAGTGACACTTGCTAACAAAAATTGCACAGTGTGCAGCCCTTCATCTTTTGTTCACATTGTGTTACTTTCCATCTGTTTGAAGCTTGTTCCAGAATCAAACTGCTTGCCTTAAAATATGGTCCTATATTGAACAGGGAGTGATTGTGAAGTGAATATTTGAATATGAACTGAATGTATATTGTCTCAATATATCTGCTGCACCCAACTTTCAAAATATTTTTCCAAATTCCAGGTCTGCAAAAATGAGCCAGGCCTTTAGGGTAGTGCGTCTCCTTACTGGTGATGCACCTCCTAAAGCAGTATTGCCTGCCCTAACTCATCAGGCTCCTGTGATCACTACTTTACACCTGGCTATATATGCATTTAAAGGTAGGTAGTGTGCCTACTGACACGTCCTCAAAAGTCTATTTGCTAATGGTATTTCTTCAGGCATTACAGTGCTCTGCATATCCCCTTTTCTGTTTCCTCTTAAGTAGCTTGCTACTCCTGCAAGAGTAATATCAGTTTGAAATAATATTTTAATATTAAAAAATAAGTTATACCTGATAGAAGTGTAAAGATGTCCTGAAGGAGATCAGTGCACAGTTATTTTAATTGCTTATAGGCATGCCTTACTTAATTATGTAAGGTAACTTACAACCATATTTCTAAGAATTGTAAATGCTGAAAAATCAGAAGGCCCTGAGGTGAAGTGACTAGTTTTCAAGTGTATTTGGAACAACTGTCTCCAAAACAACAAACTGAATTATCTGCTTCTGTTTATTGTGCATAGTGCCATATATCAACAAAAATTATTATTGCTCTGTTATCTTTTTACCTGTGGGTGTTTCTGAGAAAAATAATTGCATAAGAGCAAAGCACAATATTCAGCTGAACTTGTGTAAGACAGACACATTACTGAATTCCAGTTGCTGTTGCTGATAATTAGCTTTCTCTGACTCTGTAAAGTGCTACGGAACAAAATCAACAAATAAATTGCCACTGTCATTTAGAGTGGCTCAAATTAGTATTTTTGTACAAATCTGGTTTCAAGGCTAGAAAGAAGGTTAAGAGGGACTATATTGTCTCATGTAGCACTGAAATATATTTAAATATGTGTTTGTGTTTTGCTGGGCTGTGTTAAGAGATTTGGAGTCCAGCACTCTTTCAGCACGCTGTCTGGCTTTCAGCGAAACACTTAAAGACTGAAAACTTTTCAACCTGGTTCACACTCATTTTTGACTTTGTCCTTCACGGATCTGGGTTGTGAGTGGCATTCACTGTGCTATGTGAGCAGGAGGGCTTCTAGTAGTGTTTCCTTTTGCACTTGCTACCAAAGCAGTGTTTTGGCCCAGGAAAAACAGTTCTTGAATTCAAGTTTAATTGTAGGTAAACTGCATATTTGGCTATAAATTATCTCACTAATGTCGGCATACACCTGCCAAGTGCCCTTCTGAACCTGCTATCAGACATCACATTCTCTTGACAAGTATGAAAGCATTTATCAAAAAATGTATGTTAGCAAGTATGCCAAAAACTTCTTTGTGGGAAAGAAGTGGGTTCTTTTGTTCTGCCTCTCTCAGTTGTTAGTGATAATGACTCATGTGTTGCGTATAGCCTCAAAAATACAATAGCAGTAGTTCAGAAAGCAAATGGGAGCTCTGCTTCTCTTTATGAACAGGTGATGAAAGATTTTAAGAGAAGAAAGGAGGCAGCCCATCTTAGAAAGGTTTGAATCGGACAGCTGCAGCAGCAAGTTTGACCAAAGGTGAGTGAAAAAACAGATATAAAGGGAACAATCAGAACTTTTAGCTGGCTCTGATGATGTCTGCTTCTGGTGCCAAAGGAACATGACTGTGGAAAAGGAACATGACTGATTTATGCCTGGTTTTATATTTACACGTTCACTTTGAGCTGTATCATGCCTGCATCATTTTGGTTTCTTTCTGAGAGAACATTTTGTAAGCTCATCTTTGCTGGAGTCCCTGTTGATAAGGTGCATTTGTTCATTGTCTGCTTCTGACGCCAGAAGCTGAAGCAAAGGAAAACTTCAGCATTAGACAGGAAGATCAATTTGAGTGAGTGGCTCCCTGTGGCAGAAGTTTATGTTAGAGAAGTTGTTGCTTCTAGCGCTAGGAGACATCTCATGCCTGTTTATCATTGTATTCACATAATTGCTTTGAAAGTTTAATAAGATTAAAGCTTTAATAACATGACTGTTTCTTTCATTTCACTCAAGCAGATAAAGTGTGTTTTCTATGGGGGATTACCAAATCTTTTGGGGTTTTATATTTTATACATAATTTTTTTTTCAGTGTAAGATGAGGTGTTGAGTGGACTACTTCTATACAGTAGTCATAATTCAATTGTGAGAGATGAGGTAATGTGGTAGCAAAGCATGTATGTTAGTCAAGAGAGGTGCAGTCTGATCTTTTTGCATAATTATCTGTGATGTTGTCTTGATTTGATTCCTGCTCTGCTTGTCTGCATCCTTCTACTTGTCAATTTACAGTGTAAACACTTGAGCGTATGGGTCATCATTGCAGCGTGGCATGCAGTCAGATCTCAGATGGGCTCTCTAGCCCTAATGTAATACAAAGAATTAGTAATAACAATGATCTTGGAATATTACCTGAACATTAAAAGTATGTTGCACAGCAGTTACAAGATACAGTAAAAAAATTACTCATTTTACTGGGTAGTAAATCAACAGATAGTTAAATGCCTTGCCTGAGATGACAGGAAGGCTGTGGATTTTGTGGAACAGCATCTAGGCCTCTTGACCCCAAGTTTGTACCATGATCACAAGATCAAAGTATGGACAGACACACACACACACACACTGCCCCCCACCCCAAGACGCTCCTTCCAGCCACTTCAAGTTATTGGTAAACCTGAGAACTGTGATATCAGAAAGCATAGCCCAACTCCTGTACAGAGAGCATGCAGTCTGCACTCAGGTGACTGGCTGTGATTTTGTTAGTTGTTTACCTTTAGTTGCTGCTCCTTGGGTATTCTTGGCCTAAAAAGTGCATGATGGCTTTGCTATTTGCTGTGGACATGCTGGGCCCAAGCTGAATCATCTGGAGCTTTGAAAGTTTTCATGAGGGTGAGGTGAGGGCACTGAGTATCAAGAAACTTTCTTTCCTCAGTAGGATGTTAGGCATCATCCTTCAAGACAGTTAATAACAGGTAACTTGAAGGAGAACACTGAGACACCAGATCTTTGAAACAACTTCATTGTCAAGCCTGCCACTTCTCAATTATTCTGTTTCTACCTTTGTATGAGTTTTAGCCTGTTGAGAGGTGCCATGTAAAAGTCTCTGACTTTTGTGTCATCTTTAAACAAAATCAGTCTGGGGTCAGATTCAGCCAGCGCGTAACTACAGACAATTGCTAATTTTCTGTAATGCCAGTAGCTTCCCAGAATTGAAGCTTTTGTTATAAACACCCATTTTCTCCCACCTTCTCCAATTTCTAGCCCTCAGGATTTCGGAGAAAAATTCAGTATGTGGCTGAAATGAGTTTTCAGAAACCTTGGGCAAAATAGTTCTGAGAAACATGAACGGATGCCTTTCTTCTCAGTGGGTAACATTTCTGAACCTAACAAATGAGACAGTTTCATTTTAGCTGAAATATCGTTGAGGAATTGGCCTAAAGTGCCATCACAATTTCCCAGGCTGCCTAGTGGCCAAGTAACTCTGAACAATGACAATTTTAAAGTTGATAGAAAATCTTTGATGTAAAAAGCAACAGGAGCAATAACAACTGCGCTGCTTAGATAAACACGTTTTTTTGATTAGATCTATGTGGTTATAAGCTTGTCAAGTGTTTATAACAAAGCCAGAGAGCAGTAATACAATACAAACAAAACATATGAAAACAATAAATGAACAATATTTTTCAGCACTAATTTTCAGGCAAGACAGAATCTCCTCATTAAATTTACTGATGATATAAAATTGGAAGACAATACCAAAACAAAGGAGAACTGGAACATCATATAGGAAGCACTGCGTAACCTTGAGGATTGGAGTTTTAGAAATCAGGTGAAGTTTGATAGCACAAGCCACAAAGTCATGTACTGGGGACTAAGGCAAAAAATGTTGATAGGAAAGAGGAGATTTGCAGAAAGAGTACACGGTAAAACATCTGGATGCAGCTGCAGGACTGTAAGATGTGCCCAGATGAAGTCAAATGAAAGCTTAAAATGTCTCTGGTTGCTGTTTCAGAATACATGGAGCAAGCCAATGCTCCACAGAGAGATGACCAGTTTAATGTAAAAGACAATGTTGGTACAGGAACATATGGAAAGACGTAAGCGTAACGTGCAAAGTAGGAGAAGATTTCTAAGCAAAAAACTAAATGCACTTATTTTAAGCTTTAATTCCCTGCTTCTAGTATCAGAGAACACAAATTCATGATTCAAGTCTTCCTTTCCAATCATGTTATCAGTTGTTCCTACAATCACAGCTAAAAAATGTGCGGGCTCATTTACTGTCAGTAATACTTTTCCCTGCTAAAATGTAACAACCTCCAAGAAACCCGGGAAGCAGCCTTAAAGAAAAGCCAAAGTCACCAATTGTATCAGAGTTCACTAGGCTGTGCCAGAGCAAAACTGACCCTGCATAATTTGTCTAGGCAATAAATATAAATAGGAAGAGTGGATTTGAATTAAGCTGAGGATCACAAGATCTTAGAAATGCCACGTCTCTCCTAGTCTGCTCTTGGCGAATCTTCAGCCCAACTCCTGAAAAGTAAAATCAGACCCAGCCAGGATATGAGAAAACTGACTGGCATGTTAGACCAAAATTGAAACTGAAGGTCAGCAAAGGGAGAAAGATGTACGTTTTCTTTCATAAGTAAATATACTTTAGAAAGACAGAGCCTGTGCTTTTTTTTATGAGCTAGGGTTTAAAAGAAATCATGGTTATGTAGGATTCTGCATCAGTGTTTGCAGAAGTGCTCGCTCCAGACCGATTCCACAATCTCAAATTGGTAAACCACCAATAACAAGGGTAATAAATGCTTAAGATTCCAAGACACAGACTTCCAATGAACCAAAGGACTAGACTTGGTAATACTACATAGAAAATGAATCCTGCTGCTTCTGGTGAAAAGAGACCGTGGAGAAAAAAATTAAAATAAGGCAACCTTTTATATGCTAAAGGATGCAATGCATTCAAAACATATTTAATACATATTCAAAACATAATAATTAGCTGCATGGATCCCCTTGGGTGAGGTATTCAGCAAGCGCATATGAAAACCTAATTCCCTTGCTTAGTGTTTATGATCTGAGATGAATCTAATGAACTGATGTCAAGAGTCAGTAGACCATAACTTCACAGATTTCTTCAGAAATGTGACTAATGACTTACCAGGGTAATCACAGCTCATCTAAAAACCATGAAAAAGCATAATTTGCAATAAAAATAATTATTTTCCTTTAACCAGTTGTAATGGGGGCCTCGGTTTGAGGCTACCGGTTTAGTTTTAATTAACTCTAATGTTTTTCAGCCAAGGGTCTGTCTTGGGCTGACTCATCCCCACTTCCCCCTGAAATTTCAGCCAGAGCTGTTCAGTCATTTCCCAGTATGAAAAGAGAATAGGTTGTTTTCCATTTTTAAAACATTTTAGAAGCTCAAACGCCTTTGTGTTTTTTCAGTTTGGCAAGAGGGTGGACTGTGTGTCAGGACTGTGCCTCTTGTGCCTGTGAAAATTGACCTAAATTTGGCCAAGTCAGAAGCCTTTGAAAAAGAATCTCACTTCTCATGTTCTGGGAAAATGTGCTGAACTTCAACAGTAAAATAAAACAGTGGGTGGGAGAATGACAGAGACTGGATGAGAAGATGGTGGGAGAGAGGGGACATGAACAGGAAACTAGGACTGGCCTTATAGAAGTGTTGGATTGGCTGTGGGGGAGTAGAGACAGATTTACCTAAACAGTCTGGTGTGTGTGGGGACAAATATATTGGACAAATGAAACAGAACTGACAGGATGTATGGGAAGTGAGAAACTGAGACTGAGCAAGAGCTGTTCCCTAGAGGACTGGAGAGATTACTGCTCCCCCTTGTAGGGTATTGCAAAAATAAGAAAGAAATGCTGAGGTTCTATTATGATGACAATCATAGAAAACTATAGTATAAACTAATATTTTCTGTCTGCAGTTCTGGCCAGCTCACAGTGAATATGGCATTGGAACATGCATGAAATAATAAGGAAAAAAGGAATTAGCTGCTGTTGCTTTACAAGGTGGATTACTGCCACATCCCCGAGATAGCTAAATTATGGTTTTGTATGTTCTTCATGGTAAGATCTGTATTTCAAAAGGAGATTCAGTTTACTTAAGACTCAGACTACCTAAATTTGGTTCATAAAGACAAATTACACCAATCTCCCCTTGAGTGAGTGGTGTTCTTTTTGTGAACCAAATGAGGAAGCAGGCATCTGTGGAAAACCAGCACCAACTCAGATAATTAAAATCCTTTGTAAGGTATATATGCAAAGGGCATTAATTAATGTGGTGCAGCTGACGTTCGCTTTGGCATTTCCCAGCCTTCAAATGCTTAGATTTGCAAATTTCATTAATGTTTTTTTAGCATCCTTTTTGTGTCTTTAATTAATGTTGTGTATGGTTTGTATAGAGGTAGAGCCTGGAAGCTCTAGGCAGGTATTCTAAGGCTTTGCAGTCACAAGACCAAATATCTGTCAGAAGCTCAGATTTTTCAGTTACTACTGACTTGGACTACATTTGCAAAAAACTGAGATGGATGAACTTTGTTTTGGGAACACGACTAGTGACGTGTAGTCCCTGACTTGTCTGTTTAGACTGTGCTTTTCAGATCAGGAGACATCTTATCTTTGTACAACTTCTACTATCCTTTGTTACCACCTCAGGATTCTAAATTCTGTGGTGATAAAGATGATTAGTAATAATTTGTAATATAAAACCTTTTAAAATCCTTTAGCATCACTGGTGCATGTTCAGACTCCCCAGCTGGATGTTGCAGACTGAGTGCTGTTAACAGACAATAGGACTGTCATGTTGTTGCATTGTAAATGCTTGTGGTTTTGAAGACATCCATTCTTCTTCCCACAGAGCTCAGAGTGATTTGGGCACATAGTAGTGGCTGTGAAAATTTCTGGCTTCTATGCATTTCTTATAGTATTAGATAAGCTGCCGGGTTTTGTAACACATGAAACAGCTAGAATTGCCTTCCCTGAAAGTGCTTGAGTGAACATCACTCATCTCCTCAGGTCAGGGACAGTCTGGCTGTCTTGTTCTCCATCCTGCAGTCCCCTCTGACTGAGCTGGCAGAAGAGGGCTTTCTCAGGTCAGGAAGCTTGTCTGGGGAGCTAGCTCCCTGTGGATGCCAGCCGTCGTTCCGCTCCAGCTGCCTTTAGGTCTCTGGGTGCAGCTCTTCAAAGTCAGTACGTTTTTTGGCAGCTCTGTCTCTCCCTTCCTCTTTAAACTTGTTTGATATGTTTAGTACAGGGAGGCTGTGTTGTCCACTTAAGTTTCTGCTGTATCCTAGAAGCTTGGATAAAAGATTTAGTTAAAGAAAAGATAACAGTGGGCTAAATTTTTCATGATCTGATTGCACAGAAGTCTGTGGAGTTACACCTGGAATGACTGGTCTAATTAATGCATGTGGCAAACCTGTGATTGACAGGAGAATTTGGCTCGCTTTGGAGGCTTGTGGATAAACTGCAGGATCAAAAGTTTCCATTCCAATTGAAATAACACGGGAAGTCATCTCACACACTCAGGCAAACTTAGGTTTCATCAGCTGCGTGCTTTTGATCTGCAGTAAGTACCAGTGATCACACTTTAAATTATTACTTCGATATATAAGGGAGAAGTGCTAGTGTAATGTTCCTAATGATGTCCCCCCTCACCACAGGTGACACCACTGCAAACAAAAATAGTGGGCCTAGCTAGCAAAACTGTTCTTTTGCAATCAATGTGTAAATAACACTTTGACATTGTGCCTTCGCTGCTATGTAATGCTTTCTTTGGGACTGCGTTGCAAGCAAAAAGGCAAATTACTTAAAAAAATCCCAAATCTCTGGAGAGTAGAGGCCTTGAGTGTGCTAGTTCTTCATTGACCATCCTGCAGAGCAACCAGAAAACTGGAGCTTAGCCAGTAAGCTTCTGAGACCCACTAATCTGGCCTTGATGGAAGGGGAGACTTTACCACATATCTGGGGAATTTAGAGGCAAGTGGCAATCAGGCAAAAAGTAAAAGGAGTTAACCAAAACAGATAGTATCCAAACAAGGATATATGTTTGTTTTGTAAAAGTACTGATTTTTGACAAGAAAAATGGGAACTCTTGGGACTTCAGTGAACTAGTTGGTGTGTTGCCACAAAGAAAACTGAGTAAAACAGATGAAAGTGAGGATTGTGGCAAGAATGGTGATATAAACAGGTGAGTTCAAAGTTCCCTACTTATTTGGGATTTTTCATGATTGTGTCCTGTGAATCCATTAAACTGGTTGTTTTGTGCCACATTATCTACATCAAACTAACAGGTCATGAAGGAAGGACTCATAGAAAATGTGCAGGTAAACAGCAAAAGGGGTGAACCATATCTCAGGCTTGCCCAGCTCGGTTCACGTTGACAACTGGAAGACAAAGTCACTGCATGTGTGTAGGTTGTGCACGTTTTTTGAGGTCTGTGTGATTTGGATATGCTAAATTGTCTATGATTGAAGTGACGCAGTGCTTGACATGGTTTGCTGGTCAGTCCAGGGCAAGTGCAAATTCCACTCTCTATATAGTGCCTATAACTCTACAAAAGGCCAATTTTCTAGTATTACATGAAGTAGACCAAGACTTAATTAGTTTGTTTGGGAAGTGGTTTGCAGAGTGGACCTAAAAGGGAAAGCTCTCTGTCAGTCTTGGTTTTATCTATTTGATTTTTCTACCAGTATCTAGATGTGCTTGAAAAATGCTCTGGGAAGGAGACAGAAAATCTGGGTTCCTTGTTTGGACTGTGTGGGCTCACTCCCAGCCTTTGGAATGGGTGAAGAATGGGACAGGTAGGCTGGGACAGGCAGAAGGGAAGGGTCAGGCGGGAAAGAGAAGTAAGTTTTGGGAGCAGTCCAACACCGTTTGTCAGACAAAACAGTGGAGTCTTTCATTTGACAGTGACTGGCCAGACAGGAGACTTGTTCTGTAGTCAGAATCTGCTAGAAGCGTTCCTCCACACACACAAAGCAGTAATTTCAGCTGCATTTCTGCTCACCTTGAACACCTGCGAATAACCATGCTGTTAAATAAACAAAACTTGGAAGGCTAAAGGTGGGGGGAATACTTTGGAAATGGAGAACTTCCTATACAGTTTTTGAGGATTGAGATTGCTTGCTGAGCTGATTTTTTTTAAGGAACTTAAGTTTATGCATTTAAATTTATTTTCCCTTACAAAGTGGGCCTTATAACCTGCTGCAGTTTTTGTGATCTTCTTAGTCATCACATTATCTTACAAGGTTTGGGGAAGAAAACAAGGAAAAGATATAGCCGCTGGCAATCTCTGACCTGAATTTGTTTAATAATAGCATCCTGTTTACTTCTTTTTCATGTTTCCCCACCAATATTCTGTTCTGCATTTACTTACTATGCATGAGGAAACTTAGCTCCTCTAGTAAGAAAGAATCACACGCAGTTCCTACATTTCTAGCAAAAGCTTAAGCAGACTTACGACTGCTGTGAATATAGCACCATATACTCTGAAGGTGATTTTTCTTAATAGCTCTAATTTATGTAGGTACATATGGTGCAGAACAAAATAGAGGTTAAAAAACAGAGGTGATGAACTCTTGGTAGCCTATTCCCTGTCATAAGGGACCATGAGGGATACTGAACAGAGGAAAATCAGGCCCACTTAGCTTATGAGGTCTTTTTCTTGGGTATATTTACGATGCCTGTTTGTTACAGAGATGAGTCATGTATTTACAACGTTGGATGGTTTTCCTCCATTTGTACACAAGGATGCGCTGCTCCCACAAAACAACTCCTGCTCTCTTCAATACCAGTGGGCAGTTGGAAGTGTGTGTGTCATGCTGGAGTTGTGAGTGCGGGCTTGGCAAACTATTATAGAATCATTTAGGCTGGAAATTATTACTTAGAATTAGTGTTATGGTGGTGTCTACAAGCCAAATTATGGCCTTGCCATTGGGGGTACTGATAAAAACATTGGATAGAAACCTTGATCTTGGTCTGTATAATACATGTGGTTCAGGTATGATTTTGATGTATGTGCATTCAACAGAATTTTAATGTCTATATGGCCTAGGCTGGATGCATGTTTTGTCTGCTTAGTTTTCAAATCTGAAATGCATCAGCCAGAGATTGTGGCATCCCTTGTGACTGCAGCATGTACGCAGGTTAAGAGCAGAAAGGTTGATGCCCATCTTTTTCTGTTCATAAGAGACAAAACAATGAAAAATGAGGAAGATAAGTAAAATAAGCAGCATTTCCAGCATACCAACTGCTTCCTTGTGGCTGAGTGGTATGAAGGCATCATCCCTAGCCTAAATTTTATTATGGTGGGAAGGAGGCTGCAGTGTTACTCTTACAGATTTTGTTAAGTTCTTCCTGTCAAAGGACGGCATGGGAGAAAACATCACAGTGTTTGAGGGAGTTCTAGCCTGATGAATAGTAAGTGGTGATATCTGGCAGACTGTCTTCCCCCATTGCTCCAGATATGCCATTATGCCCTGCCCAAGGGCATTCAGCAAAGGTGGGAATGCTGCAGCTCCCAGTGAGCAGTTTCTTTGATCCACTTGAACAAGAAAATGTGAGTACAGCCTACAGAAATTCTCTTTCTGTGACTGCAACTTAAGTAATTTGTTTGTTCCAGTGGTGTTCGCTGACAGGAATATCTAAGGATCAAAATATTAAATTCTGAGCGTTGTCCTGTTGGAGTTTAGGTGTGTAGGTTCACAACCGTGGTCCTTCAAAATCACCAAAGCAATTTCTTTCTGGCTGGCAAAATTTCTTGCATTCTGAATTTTTCTTCTGCGCATTGGGCTGGATGCTGTCTGGCAGCAGTTCAGCTCCTGCTAAGGAGGGTTGCTCCTGAACCCTACCCAGGATCCTCAGGGTAGGCATTCCTTTGTCTGCGTCTACTGAGGGTTGTGGTCTGGAAGCTGTGCTCCAAGCACACCTGCCTCACAGGGGATAGTGCTGAACTGAACACACACCACAGCACACACAGTCACTTACATCAGGGAACAAGTAGATAAATGAGGATGCAGCAGCATTGCTGTTAAGTAGCCAAGAGAGCTTGGACCAAGGCTAGATCTCCCTTTCCCCTGGGGTGTGCTCTAACCCTTAGGCTCCTTCTTTTTGGTCTCATAATTCCTACATTGCTTGTTGCACTGTGACAGAAATCCAGTAGAAGTTTTTTTGTCCTGATTTCCTTGGGCACTTTCATGCTTATTCACAATTCTACTTTCATCTTAACTTCAGGCGTTGATGGATACACTCTAGTGAGTATTGCTATGGCAGTTTCAAGACGTGACTGCTTGTTCTGCCCCTCTGGTGTGTGTTACTGCTACACATCAGAGCTGTCAGAACGAATGTGTGCTAAGGCTGCTACCTGATGACAAAGCCAAGCTAGTAGGTAGTTGGTAAAGATGCATCTGAGTTAAGACACTGGATTTTGGAGAGAAGCAGGCAAAATGTAGGCACACATTTCCTTCTGCTGACTTTGCTAGAGGGATGGGAGCTCCAGCCTGAGGTGACAGCTAACAGCTGCAGAATGGAAACATCTTAAACTGATGCAGCTGTTGCTAAGTGACTGAGCCAAATTTAGCATTTTAATTTAGCAAATTTAACAAATTAATCCAGCATACAGGTGTTAATAAATTAATTTATTACCTTAACTATAAATATGTTCCTTTTTTCCTCTTTGTATATGATACTGCCTGGCAGTATGGGAGAAAATTAATTTGAATCTCTAATATTGTCTGGTTTCACCATTCTTTCCTAGCTGATCCTGTGGTATGATTTCTATCTTGCCATCTGATTCCTTAATTGCAGTTCGCAGTGAAGAAAACCATATAATACTTGAATTGCAAGCTAGTGTCTGTTAGAAGTAAATGAAATAATTATTTGGAAAACCAATCAGGAAGTATTCACATCTTCCTTGGTGATATGCCTACTTTAGTTGTATAGCTTGCTTCCTTCTAGATTGCAAACATCAGCGTTAAGATTAGCCTAGCATTGTGAAAAGCGCTTACTTGGCATTTCATCATCAGAGTGAGTACTGCTGGATTTTATGATACTGCTCCTCTGCCAATGTCAAACGGATTTAGGCATAGCAACCCTCACATGCTCATGCTGAAACCTGGTCCATCCTGAAACAGCATGTTAAAACAAGAGCTTGCAGTTGGATGCACTTTGCTTCAGGGATCGGCTGAGAATTCAGAGACTGATACAGATACCTTGCAACTGGATACCCATGAGAATGAAAGAGCTGAACTGAAAGAGATTAAGCAGCTCTTTGTACATTCTCCCCTGTGAAGCGTAAAGAACTGAAAGCTTCATTGTTTTGTAACCACTTAAAAATTAAAGGGGAAAAACAATTACTTCAGTATGGTCATCTTGAATATGGTTTTATTAAATGTGCTCTTCCCAGAAATCTAGGCATATGGGCAAAAAATAAGAAATCCTCCATACGCAGATTTCACAACAGAGCTTTGTACATCATGGAACTTAAATGTTCCCAACCCCAGTTCCCCGTGAGCAAGTAGCTTTCCTACACTGTTTCAAACACAGTCCGCATAGATCACCAGTTGGCTTGCTGTCTGCACTGTTCTTTGACAATTATTTACCTTATGCCTCTAGGCCCTTTTTCTCTATACAGCCATTTACATCTTCCTGTCTGGGTGGGATAAAGGCCACCGTCAACAGAGAATAAGTTTCACTATTATGTTTTTCCGCAAGGCTGCTGTCTGCTAACACAAAGCCTTTGGACAGAGGCTGCGAAACTGATGCAAACGGCAAATAGAAATGTTTCTTCCCTATCATTCACCTGCCTGCTGAAGATTAGTTCTCTGTATGACTGCACTGAATCAGGTCTGTTCCACAAGGTTTGCATTTGCTGCAATTGGAAGCATTCAGAGGCAGTTTGAAGGATTGATCTAGTCTAAGAACAGAACTGGGAGACAGGAACGTCTGAATTCAAGAAGCATAATTGCAGTAGTTTTGCTGCATGACCTGAGGCTACTGGTTGAGCTCTTACCTCATTTTCCCCATTTGCAATACTGCTCATAGGATGGTTTGGTAATTAATTTATGTTGATGAAGTTAATTATCTGGTAAGAATTGAATAATTTGGGAAGAATCTCTAGGTATCCCAGAAAATGCGGCAAAAAGAAAAACAGAATACCCAGCCCTAAAACTGTTAATTAAAAAACCCAGACAAGATGGTAAAATTCACGATAGAAACCTCATCAGAGATACTACTGCCAGTTACAGCCAGTGCAACTTGATGTTCCTGTGATTCCAGGGACAGCTTAATGGGAATGTAAAGTTAGAGGATGGCATGTTTCCGAAACCTCAGTTTTATCCTGGCAGTTTTGGAAGATCTATGTAGTATGCTAAGGCAGCTGGTGAAGGGCTCAGGAGGTTGCATGTTATTTTGCAGTTCCTGCAGGTATATACGAGGAAGCAATCGGAAAAGATTATGCAATACAATTAATTTATTAAGATTTCCTGTGTCCTGCAGAACAATCCATGACTCATCAGCGATTTGGACAGCACTGAGATGTACATCATATCAAAGGAATTCTGCAGGGCCAGCTCTCTTGGCAGGCTCAAAGTGATCTATATCTCCAGTGTAACTTTGGTTTTAGTGTGACCAACCAGTATAATTAAATTACCAGTGTCACTCTATTGGATTAACTATCAAAGCTGCTCTTCACCTGGCAAAATGGGTGCTCCATCTCTCCAGCTTTTTGATGAGTTAATAATTCGAATTACCTTGCTGTTTTCATGGTACTTTGTGTGCTCCAGGTCAGTACAGATTATGTTGTTGAAAACCTTTACTTTGCACTTTATTGGAGATTAACTGCTCTGATGTTTGAAGCTGACATGAAATATCTCAAATTCAGTGTTGTTTTTCCAAAACATTTTAAGTCAGGTACTCTATAATCTTTGTGTTACGATCTACTTAGTCCATCTTGGACACAATGCAAATACGTGGAAGTGAAGGATGGTGGTTGTGTATTTTCACAGTTTGCTTGTGAAGCATCTGAAACACCCAGAGACTCCATGTCTGTCAGTGCTCTGCAGTTTTTGGTTGCTATTCATGTAACCCAGTGAGGCAGAAGAGCAGAGATAAGGGAAAGAACAGGGGAAGATTTCTCTCTGCAGTTCATTCTCCAGGGTTTTGTTGAGTCCAGTTTTAAATGGCTCAAGCTACTGAAGTGATTCAAGCTATGACATTTTGGCAGGGTGTGAAACAAAATCTGGCAGAGGTGCTATTACTGAAGGGCTGGTTTTGTTCTCTCTGAAATGTGTGGCCAATCTCTTGCTGGCTTCAGCCAGAACAGGATTGGGTCCTCAGAGTCGTTCAGTTTGAATAAGCTCAGCAAAAACAGCAAAAGAATCTAATTTTCTTGTACAGTCACACTGTTAAGTCTCTTTTGGGCTTACCCTCCTCTGTTTACAGTGTCCTCCACTGCAGCCAGGACTTTGTGTAAAAAAATGAACTGCTTTTGTTAGGTTTTGAGTAATAAATAGCCCTGGATTAGTAGTCCCTGTCTGACATCTCATTCAGACAGTCTCTTGCATTACCTAGTTGTTTGGTTTTTTTTTAAACCCTGATACTGGAAGTGGATGCTCTCCAGAGGCATACTTTAAAAAATCAATAAAGAGAGGAAAAGCTGATTGATTTTAAAATTATTTTTATTATTATTTTCTTTATAAGATAGCCCATTAAACCTGGGCAGTCCCTAATGAAAGGTAAGTTTACTGCAGTCTGTTTTACCATACTTTCAGAGTTGTTTCCCTTGTTGCCTTGATGTAGTAGCTTTCTTTTTTATTTCTCCCCACTTATCGGTAAAAGGATATTATAAAAAAATAACATACTTTACGATAATATGGATTAATTTCACTTTCAGAAGTGTTATTCTGGATTTCTTACTGGTTCGGCAGGAGTTGTTGAGCTCAAGTTGCATGTCAATCCATTTCTACTGTGTTCTTCTATATGCGCACAGACAAGGATTTACCTCATCACAGGTCTATACTAAAATAGACAGAATAAAATAAATAGAAAAGTTATTCTGAGTGTGTGTTATAAAACCATTCCAACTCTAAGCTGAATCCCGGAAGGGAAACCTGCCACAGAGTTGTCTGTTGGAAACATTGTGCTGGGCAGCAAATTTATATTTTGAGCAACATTGAGTTATTTTTTTCTGAATTCTTTGTATTGAGGGGAGAAAATCAGAGTCATGGTCTGGGACAGTCCAGAGAGCTTGTTCGTACCTGAGGCGAGGACAGTCACCCAAACGGTGCTGAGGAGGCTGTGTCACACAACGTCACAGGTCAGGACCACTTGCTTGTACTGGCGGCTGGGCAAGAGCCAGCAACCATAGCTTGTTCTGTGATTTCTGCAGGTATTTTGCCAGTCTTGAGATATGCTCACACGTGCTTGAGATGTTGGCCGTTACCATGCTACTTTCCACACTTCCTGCACTGTCAGCAAGTTCCTTCATGCTCCAAAGGCCCAAGTGAATAGGCACTATTTATGACCTCCCCTTTCCCCCCCACCTCAGTGGTGCCCCTCTAGCTCTCCCTGCCTCTTTCTTCGTCTGCAGCGCTGCCATAAAATACTGCCTGTATTTTACAAAGCAGAGTTGCTGTCGTGGTTTCCAGTCAAGATGGAACGCTGATCACTAAAGCAGCATCTAGACTGTAGGCATATCCTTGCCTTAGGTTGGGACTTTAGAAAATGGCGTGAATGATTAATTAGGACTGGGTGGGTGGAGGGATGGGGAAATGTGAGGAAGCAGGACTAGATGTTTCAAGAAACAGCTGGGGAAGAATAGGGGTAGGGCTGGAGAGGGACTTTTTGAAATGCACACAGAACTGATGCAGGGAAGTATAGCAGCGACTGTAGTTGGGAGACTGAAAGAAGAAATTCTGACTCTAGTTTCATCCCTGCTTTTGGAGCCCATCGATACTGGTTTTAATATCTGAAAGCAGGCTTTACTGTTATGGCACTCATCTCCACAGAGTCTTGCACAATGCAGGATTAAAATGCAAATGGTCAGATCCTGGTGTGAATTAGCATGGCTCCAGTGGCTGACCCAGTGTGTTTGCCTGCCCTCCCCCAAAAAAGCTTATGGCATCTGAATATGCTTTTTAGCTAAGATTACTGGTGGCTACTCACATTTTTCAAGAAACAAAACTCTTCAGATCATTGAGAAAACATGCAAAATCTAAGTTAAATCAGGGTCCACGACAGCTCCACAGAAACTTAACAGCACAGGGTAAAATTGCCCCCATCTTTTTAAGCTTGAATTAGTAGCATGCATCAAAACTGGGATATATGTGCTTAGATTCAGCTGTTAGCTAATGAATCAAAGGCTGACCTCATTGTTAAGCCATTACCCATCTGTATTTTATGACTTCCAGAGATACACAAGGCTTCCAGGATCAAATAGTCACTTGTGGCTTCCCTAGTATTCACCCTGACTTGCTGACTGCTCACCAAAGCACTGAGTGCTCTTAGCTGTCTCTCTGCAATTTCCTGGCTAAAGGAGATCTGGAATGTAAAAGTGTATTCATCACCAGAGGTATTGCCAGATTCCAGGACTTCAATGAAGCAGTAAGACATGATTTAAAATTGGAATGGCATGAAGATTCCTCCGGGTTTTCAATCAACTATAGGGTAACAACAAACAAGAAAGTAA
Organism: Ibycter americanus; assembly: GCA_035590275.1. NCBI lineage: Eukaryota > Metazoa > Chordata > Aves > Falconiformes > Falconidae > Ibycter > Ibycter americanus. Next base: position 84,709,317 of record JAVJGI010000050.1, on the reverse strand, counting down.
CCCTTAAGGAGAACCTGAATGATTTGGGATTTCAGCATCAAAAAATATACCAGGTTGTAATCACTGTCATACCTGTACCAGACAGATTGAGTCTTTACTGGGAGCCTCTTGATGCAGAAATGGAGGACCAAGTGGCAAGTGGCAACATGTCCAGTATGATGCTCTAACCACTTATCTGAAATGAAATGACTGGGTATAGCCAAATACTGAGAAATGGTAGTGCATAAGCTGTGTTTTCGACTTCAGTTGATAAAACTGCAGACAGTGCTAAGATCAAACAAATGTAATTCAGAGCTAGCTTTGCTAAAATGGTAGCCCTGGTTCTTACCCTTGTGTATTAACTCATTCGAGGCAGAGAAATCTTAGCAAACCTTTCTCCAGGATGGTAGGAAATGTATGTCTATGTTAAATATGCACCACATGTAATGTGCTACTTGCATACATTTTGGAACTGATTCTATCTTCGTTTGTGAGGAGCATTACACACCATCTACCATCAGGGTATGTAAGATAGGAACCAGGTGCTGCTGTCCACCAGCCAGATGTTCTGGCCCTCTTGTTATTTCGTTACTTTGCTTTCCTGGCACTGGAACACCCTAAAACTTACTGAGGAAATGAAAGATTGTTGGTGACGTGCTTTTGTGTGTTTGTTTAGAGAAAACATTTACTCTTGTGCATCACAGATTTGTGTCCTTCTGGACACATTCCCCACTGCTTTAGTTTGTTGTGTTGTCTGGACGAAATAGAATGCAAAGGAGATAGTTCTGATTTGGAAGTGTTTTACGTACATTTTACAGAGCGGTACAAGCTTATATGATATGTAGGGCAGGGATGAATCATCATCTTCATCGCTTCACACCACTGTAACAAAATTATTTTGCTGGATTGACTTCTGATTTACTGGGTGAGAAACCTCCAGGCAGTAGTATGCTGACCCACCATCACCTTCAGTTTTGCTTGCCAGTGCTTGCTGTTTCTACATCTTTGCAGAGAGATCTTTGGCTGAGGATCTTTGTAATTGTGTATTGTATGACTATAGGACTCCTTTTTTCTTTTTGTCTTTTTCCAGTCCTTGCCTGACTCCTAAGACTTAGAGACTTGTAATTAGTTTTCAAGTCATTCATCAACTCTGGTTTCTTCCTTGTAGGCTGAGGCCAATTTGTCCCTAATTGCTTGAGCAGATTAAAGGAGTGGACGGATGATTGCAGGTGACTAAGCTGGTACGCCATAACAATTTACTGTCCCTCAGCTGAGATTTAGCTTCTGTGATTTCACATGCTCTTGTGTTTCCCCTGCATTGTGTCACCCAAGATATTTGGGGATTTGTTTTGGCTGAAAAGCGCCCAGGAAATATCTTGGGTGGACCAGTTCCTTGATCCCTTCCATTACATAGCTGCACAAATAGCTGTGCTGGCACAGTGCGGGGAGTAGCTCAGGAGCAGAGATGCACAGCAGGGCAAGAACTATTGATACTGGTACTGCTGACAAAGAAGAAATCGTCAGGCTATGCCCTACGGCAGCTGGACTGCTCATTCTGCTGTATGTCTGAAGGGGAGGAAAATGCAGTTCTTACATGATGGCAGTAAAATCGACTGTTCAACAGAGTTGGTCTTTGAGGCTGGGATCTTGTGCCAGGCTTCTTCCCACAGAACACAGGAGACCCTTTTTAGGTGTAAGAAATCCCCTTTTGCCCCTGTACTGGAAAGGGGCCATCTGACTTTATTCTGAGTACAAGGCAAGATGGATCCTTTCCCTGAATGCCCCCTGAGCATTTTCTCTGCTCTGAGTGCTTAGAATGCAAATAAAATTATATACTTTTCACTCATTCCTTTCTCAAGTACCAAATTCTGGTTTGTAGCAGTAGCTCTATATCCCATTCTGATGTTGTTCATGGACATCCCAAATGCATCTTCCTCCTTTTGTTTGGGAATTCCCTCTGAAACATCCAGCAATAGTTTCAGACAAAGGAGTCTTGAAATTTGGGTAAATTAAAAAGAACCCTGTAAGTATCATAATCCTAGGATATCTCTTCAGGATATCTTTTTAGGATTCCGCATTACTATGGAGTAGGATAATAACAGAATGTAAGAATACAGTTCTGAATGTTTTGGTGAGATCCCTTGGCAATGAATATATAAAGATTTAATTGAAACAGTTTCTGAACTGAGTTAGCCTGTGTGAAGGTAGTCTTTTCTCAGCTTCAAGTGGCTTTAAAAACACCTCTAATTAAAGTCCTGGTTATTTCATGCTGCTTTGAGTACCTTCATACAGATACAAATACAGCTATAGCAGGGGCTGTTAGAGCGATACACCAGCTGTATGTTGACCAGGCCTTATGCAGGCATTCTCCAAGAGCTTGAATTATTGTATTTGCTAGAATATCTTGTCAGTCAAGGCATGTTTATGAGTATTTTGGACTGATCTCTTGCTTGGCTTCAAGATATATTTTTTAAATAATCAGGGTGCACCCATGTTTCTGAAAAGTCTTTGTGATTTTGAGTGCGGTATGAAAGGAAGGTACTCTTCAGGTCTCAGTTCAGGGCTGAAGGCTAACTGTTCAGTTTTAACTCCAGCTTTGATGGTGCCCCCTTTGTGGATCTGGCATTCAAGCCGAGCTGCATGGTTTTCTCCTCTGTTGTCGCCCCAGCAATCGCATAAGCACGGCTCCCACGTAACTGTAGAATTCTTGATACAGGCTGATCATGGCCATCTTTGAAGTGAAGCAGCTGCTATACTGCCCTGTACTGACATAAGCACCTTTATGTAGCAACCAGAGGACAGACTATGGACAGACTGCTCCGTGCACGTTCATGCAGCCTGTCCGCGTGCGTGGTTTTGAATCCAATTTTAAATGCATCCAACAGAGGGAAGTTAAGTGTGCAGAAGAATTCTAAGTGTGCAATTCCACATCAGGTTAAGCTGATTGAAATCAGCTCCGCTGCAGTCCCACTCTCTCTACCAGTCGCAGACTCACATTCTCACTTCCCCTATTTGTTTATTTTTGCAGGGTTAATTTTCTGCTGGTTTAGCTCCCGAACAAACTTATCAGGGGAACTGATAAACGTTGGTAGGAGGGAGAAGGGAGAGACTGTGGCAGCGCTGTCATAATCTGTCATATACAGGCATGTTGTCTTGGTATAAAAGGCAGGTCTGGGGTGGCGACCTGGATTATTTGTCTCCCTTTTGTCTGCATCTACCTGCTTCATGTAACGTTTTACTTATGTGCCTCTAGACAGCATGTTCCAAGAACCTCACCATGCCCATGCTCTTCTTGAGAGCGGCGCAGCTGTACATCTGTGCAATCAAATCCCTCTTTTTCTCTCTCAGCAGAGCATGAGCGCCGAGCTGAAAACTCCTGTTAACTAGGGTGACGAGTTTCCAGCCAGCTTGGGATCACAGGGCGAGCAAACACCCGTATCCCTGCAATGTAAGGTATAGATGTCTTGGCTTGTGCAACACAGCAGCAGGGCAGAGCCCGTTGCTTCTTGCCTTTTTTGGGTCCGCATGCACACAGTCCTTAGCAGAATGGAGCCGGCTCTGCGATAGCACGGCGTGATACGAACAACAGAAATAAAAGTCATTCCAGCGTCGCACGCCAAGGGTGCCATTGCCGGTGACCCGCTCCCCGCCTTGTAGCTGCCTCGATGGCGTGAGAACGACTCTTACGTCCCAGCGCCGCTCCCTCCCTCTGCCCAGCAAAGGTGCCGGGCTCCGGGAGCACGGCAAGGCTGGAGCGCAGCCCACCGCTCCCCCCAGGCAGCGCAGAGGCGCAGCGAGCTCCGCGGTCCCGACACGCCGCACCGGCAAAGTACCTCCCCGTCCCCAAAACTTTTCACCCTGGGCCACTTGGCTGCGCTGCCGCAGCCCAGCGGAGGTACCCCCCCCGCCACCCCACCAGCCGAACGAAGCGGGAAGCCCCTACCCCTCTCCCCCGCTCCTACCCGGCTGCCCACCTTGGCGGTAAGGGGGCGGCGGGGCGGGCCCCCCCGGAGCCAATGGCAGCGGCAAGGCGGGGAGGGCGCCGGGGGGGGGGCCTGCTGCAGCCTCTCCGTGCTTAAAGGGGGCTGGTAAAAAAAAGATGGAGAAGCTTTTTACCTGTAGTGACGGGGGTGATGGTTTTGAACTGAAAGAGGGTAGATTTAGATGAGCCATAAGGAAGAAATTCCTCCCGTGAGGGCGGCGAGGCGCTGGCACAGGCTGCCCAGAGCAGTGTGGATGCCCCATCCCTGGCAGTGTCCAAGGCCAGGCTGGACGGGGCTGGGAGCAGCCTGGGCTGGTGGAAGGTGTCCCTGCCCGTGGCAGGGGCTTGGAACTAGCTGATCTTTGAAGGTCCCTTCCAACCCGAACCATTCTGTGGTTCTGCGATTGCCTCTGTCAGCCTGGTGCGTGGCGACAGGAGCTGCAGGAGCAGGCTCAGCCCCCTGCCCGCACCTTTGGCACCTCAGGGGAGAGGCTGCGCTCCAACCCTGGTCCCGCAGTTCCTCAGCGTGCTTAGAAACAGCCCAGTTTCATCATCTTACAAAAGTCTCAGGACTGGTCCTAGACCAGAGTGGAGCTGCTCACCCACTCCAGCTCCGTGACAGGTGGCTGGCATAGTTATGCCCTGGGTGTTTCCATCACAGCCACCTTGTCCTGGTGCTTTGGTCCTCCTTTTCCAAGCCCTTTCCACTCTTAGCACAGCTGGACATGCACTGTGTTCAGTGGGAGGGAGGCACAGCTGTTCTTTGGGACCAGGGTTTACCGAGGTTTCTTGTCCTTGCTTTATAGGAGAGCTAGCTACTCAGTCCTCAGGGGAATATCAAAATAGATAAGGGCGGGGGGGAACTCTCTTACTTTCTCCTATTTCCCTCTGAATGACAGACCTTTCCCAGGAGGATTTCTGAAGGAGGTGTACCCTCCCACTGTCCTTTTGTGGGCTACCTATTTAAAAACGATTAGCACATCCTTGCAACACACAGCTCCTTCGCTCAGCACCCCCCTGTTGTCACAGTCTTCAAGGAAGAAACTCACCGCCTCCTGATGCCATGCTGCCCAGTGAAATGTCGTCAGGCTGTTATTATCTCCATGTGGTGAACTTTGGGGAGTTTAGGAGTGGCTGCCAGCTGGCACCGTTAATCATACATCCTCTCAGGCCCAGGTCATATGCTGTATGTAAGGCGTGACTGTAAACTTTAGCAAATTCCCACACGCTGTATGACGCTGTGTACTCAGAGGCAGCCTGTAACCCTGTTATAAGTCCTTCCTAAATGACCACTGATTTTGATAGCTCTTTTTGTCTCTATTTGGTGCCAACCGATCTGAAGCTGTGAGATGCATTTTTCAGATGAACACTCACATCTCTAACTGAATTTGCTCGCAGATGCCTAAGGAGATGTCACAGCCATCACTTTGTCCGACAGTGAAGACTGAATGAAGCAACTATATACACAAATCTCTATATATACAGTCTGAGTTGAAAAGTCACGCTTTCTTACATCCGGGGTATAAAGGCATATTGTACAGTGGGTATCATCTAAGATGGATCAGCTCATGTTGCCTCAACATACAAAGTCAGGCATCACTTCAAAAAGGCTCCAATTCATAGAAGTTTGAAAAGGACAGTATTCAGAGCTGTCCTGACATATGGCTTTAATGCTAAACTCCCTTCCCATTCCTAATTTCTGTGTTGCGTGACCCAGGAGATGGCATTTTGGAGACACACTGAGACACGATGACTTTTCATGGAGAAGCCAAACAGCCTGACCCTTTTCGGGCCATCAAATGAACCTGAATGTCTGTGCTGAGCACGGGTGCTCCATGCCACTGTTGTGTTCCCTGACAGGGGTGCTCTGGCAGCCTGGACATGGGCAGAAGCCCTGACAGCACAAATTCTGGGAGGACTGAGGAAGCACTAAGGCATAAAGAAAAGGTAGGAGAGGAATCCAGAGTCTTGCAGCCTAAGACTCCACCCTTGAAGGTCAACACTGCCTGCACTTCCAGCTGATGGCCCACTATCAAATATGCCCAGGCAAGAGCCAGCTATCAGATACATTTCAGTTAATTATTAACACATACATCACTACTGAGTTTAGGTTAAGAACCAAGAAAGAATTAGTGCTTTTTTTTCAAAAAAAAAAAACCAAAAAAAAAGAGAAGGCTTCAGCTGGGGCAAGGAAAAAAAAAATTAACGCTGATTTTATCCAATAGACTGATTAGCAAGAGTGAGATGGAAGCAGTGAGTTGGAGGAAGAGGAAGCCACACAGTCTGGAAGCATATGCTTCCCAGTGCATGGTTTATTATCCAGCCTAGATAAAGGTATGCATATCCTATGCTATAACATTCTTTCCAGGCCAAGAGATAAGCTGGAAAAGGGAAACCAGCTCCTGCCCCAGGAATAAATGGTTTCGTATTTCATTTCAGTCATATCTCGGGTCCCTTAAGTGATGTCATCTTTCATTTCCGCCTAGCTTCAAGGAACCATCTTCATCCCCAGGGAAAGCCCATTAGCTTTAATGGAGTTCGAGTACAAATGAACTTAGCCCAGCATGTGGCATTTTCTCAGCAAAAGTGCAAGTTGCAGCAGAGCCTCTTAGAGCTTGTCTAGGCGATAAATGAACACTTTCCATCCACCGCGCTGCAGCTCATCAGCGAGGCAGGCAGGGCGCACACACCGTGCCAGTTTGACACAACAGTGAAATAAGATAAGGCTTTTGTTGGAGGCAAGGTCCCCAGGTAAAAAACCAGCCCCTTCCTTCACATCCTGACCCCAGCCTTTCTTCAGATACAGTGTTCAAAGAGCTTAATACTCCAGAACGCCCAGAATCTGTGCATAGAAACAAATATATATATTAAAAATAATAAAATAATTCTGGGAGCAGTAGCATTAATGAAGCTTTATTTTACCTGATCAAGGCTTGCACTGCAGCTGGAATATTCACAATATCCCTCTCCTCTTTGGATTCTTAGGTGTTCCTCAATAATATTGCCGTCATTCTCTCAGTGGAGGTGCCAATATTAACATTTCTTTTACTCAGCCATCTCTTTCTCCTGAAACGTAAAAGCATACGTTATTTTTGAGACTGCCACTCCTCTACCAATTATTTTTTTTCTCCCCCAAACTGAGTAACAGATATAAAACTTCCTAGAGAGGGCTTCACAGTACATATACATGTGTGCATTATGTAGACTTTATTTATTTTGGACCCAGACTGGTGAATATTTTGAAAGGCTATAGTGCTTATAAACTGTGTTTTATTGACAGTTTTCTTGTTCATGTTGAAACAGTTGTTTCTAATACTAATGAGAAATACTCAATTCCACAAGGGCTGTGTGTAAAACAGGTAACACCTTTATTATGAACAAACAAATAGAATATTCTCATTTTCTTCTTTGCATAAACTGTAAATAATTATGTAAATCTACAATTTTGTATTTATTAAAAATATGCCACTTCCTCCTTCACAGGTGGTATTAAAATTAGTCAAATTCTTGTTTGTTTTCCAAACTCTTTATTTTAAGTGTAGGATCACCTCAAATATATTTTGAAAATTTTTTAAAAGTAATTATGTAAATGGAAATAGCCTTTGTCAGTAAGTAAAGCACTTTTAAATTGCATTAAATATTCAGTAACTGTTTCAGCCTTCCAACATCATCACATATCTGTTGAGAAACTGCATTAGCATTATTCATTTAAAAACAGGTAGAAAAAATATTCATGAATGCAGCAATAAACAGCCAAGACAAACATAATGTCATATTTCTGCAGCTTCCATATCTTGTTCAAAGCACTTTGTTTATCTATGGTGTGTTTTCTTAAAGATCTTATGCCTCTTTTAAGACACGTGGGACATTTTCTGAAAAACCACGACTATTTTTGCTGTCTAGCACTTTACACAAAGGTGTAGTCTCTTGGTGGAATAGTAGTTAAATTATAATCCAACTTCCCAGAATAAAGACTATTTTTTTTCATCACTTGCACCAATAACTACTCACTGTGATTGACTTTAAATGAAACTTAAAAGGAAACCTGACTCAGGACATGCTTAAGTTTGAATGACCTACTCCAAATTCAGTAGTACATTAGCCCCAGTGCTTCCAGCTTCAATAATTATATCTTCAGTAAGGGTCTGTGGTGTTTCAGAGAGATGATCCAGACATAGCAGCCCTCCTTCCAATGGTAATGTAAATATTTATACCTCCTACAACTTTTTTTTTCTGGAAGGATATTACTGAGCTGAGTGGCACCAGTCAAAAAAAAAGTACCTGATTTGTATTTTAGTATTCCAATACATCCAAATATTATTTTTTTTGGTCTTCGTTAGTGTCTGCAAAGTGCATGAAGAGCTCAGTTTTCCATAACTACTGACATTAAATAAAAGTCACTGAGCTGAAACAAAATGACTGCTCACTGGACTGTATTCGGAGCCCTCCAAATAAAAGTGCATAGTAGTCATAGTCACTAGACACTACTGCGCTGGAACTCTGTACCCATTTCAGACACCATCTCAAAGAAAATATAACATGTTTAACAGATGTGCTAAGAAATGAAGGGTGAAGCGATTACCTACAAGCCAGCCTACCCGGATTCCCAAAGAACAGTTCTCCCGCTGTTCACACTCTGTGACTTTCAGGCTTTCTCGGTGGAGCCAGATATTTGTCCATCATATTAAACAAATAATTCTATAGCAAACAGTACTTAGAGGAGCAGCAAATACAAGATAAGCATTCGTATTCTGAAGGGCAAAGCTTATTGATTAAACATACTACCCAATGCAACCAGAATGGCTGTGTCAATCAGATCAAATGCTTTTTTGTTCATTTTTCTCAATCAAGAATGAAGTTTTATCCCCTCAGCAAAGATACTAATGTTTTGTGTTAGAGAACTCAGGAACTCGGAGGGATTATTTTTTTCCTGTAAGATGGATTATTTGTAATTGCAAATTCTTTGTTTGCAGTCCATGGGGGAAGGACAAACATTGGCCTGGTGGAAGGATTAAGGAAGGTTAAGTTCAATCCGAATACTGTTATAGGACCAAAGCTCAGCGCCAGCGAAACATTTAGGCTTTGGATCCCTATTTGGGCTCCCCTTATTGATTACAGTGGATAGTTAGAAGTCTAAACACATGCTGTTGGAGCTAGATGTAGCCTGCACCGCCTCAGACCTGAGCACATCAAGTACGAAACCCTGTCGAATTAGAGCGGTAACTTTCCAAGCTGCCTTCAAATGGTTTGTAAGGAGACAGAAGGAAAAGGTCTTGTGGGCAGGTGAACACATCTGCCAGGGGAGGAGGACAGGGCTAAATTGCCATCTGTAGGAGATACGGAGATCAGATGAAACAGCCTAACTTTGGCCAGACAAAATGGGTCAGAAAACGAGTCACATTTTGTCAGGAGGGTCTGGAAGCCACGAGAGGATGAGGAGATGGAACAGGGTGGGACTCTGAAGAGAAAGACACAGTGAACATAGGCACTGTGGTGCACAAGGGTGGAAATTAATTGAAGCAGAGATTCCTAGTGGTGATACACATATCACTGATGGCCTGCAAGCTGTGGAGCGGTGGTGGTGTGGGGCAGATAAATGTGATTTGCATCCTACTTTGGGAAAGTGAGAGCCTGGGGGATGGAGGCAGGTGTGGGAAAATCACCTTGAGGGGGCAATTAGAGAAAAATTGGGTCCTAATAGAAGCATAGTATTACAGAAAACTTTTAGGGTAAAATACAGCTATTGCCTTTCAAACGGTTGGCATGCATGAAATCTGCATCACCACAGATCCCTAAGGCACACAACCTGCTATCCTAGAGGAGCAGCGGAGGGTGGAGCGGAGCGGAGACACCGCAGCCAGGCTCTGCTGTGCTGCCTGCAGGACTGGGAACGCGATGGTACCACACAGCCGACAAGCTGCATAGCGGCTGTAAAATATATGAGAAGATGTCTGTCGCTGGGCCAACAACTGTGGTGAAGACCAAGCAAGAGCCTCATTATCTGCGAGAGAAGGTGGGGAACTAGGTCCGCTCAGCACTTCAAAGCCTTCTGATGAGGAGAATAGCTAACTGCTAAAAGAAAACAAACTGCTGAAGAGATAAGACTCAAGGTAAAGTAATTGTGGCAGTGGGAGATCACGACCTCCTACTCAAATGGTCCCCCCAAAGAGGGTGGATCTCCCACTTGGGGAGCATGCGCAGGAAATTTAAAATGAACTCCATCTTTAAATGAAAGCGAGAGAACTTTACACCAATCATAATAAAGGAATGTATGACTAGAGTCACTCAAGCTCCACCTGAGAGCAAAGAGAAGTATAAAAAGTGAATGAATGAGGGGGCAAGTGGGGAAGACACCACCGAGAACAAGTTAAGGGAAGATGCCACCGAGACTGAGTCCTGGGATCGGCCGACGGGCTGAGCCTTGCTTCTCCCCACCTTGGGACGCCTTGGGTGAGACTTAAACCAAGTGCTTCTTTGGGAGACTTAGAAATATCTCTAGAGAGTTGCTTTTTAGTATTTGTAGCCAGGCTGTGTTGTTTGTAACTTTCTCATGCGTTTCATACTTTATAACATTTTGTTTGCATGTGCCTTTTTGCAAACAGTCACTATCACCGGCAATCAAAAGAAACCTGTATATCTGTTGCTATTAAAACTGCACTGTTAAGTAGCTGGTCGTTGCAATTTCTCATTGAATGCGACCATACTCTGGAGTGTGGCCGTGCTAGTTCAGGAGCACGACTGGACTGGCAGTGCAGACTGCTACCAGTGTATCCAGACCTGTGGTAGTTTAATATACATATTAAACGCGACTGGACTGATAGTGGTGAATTGGACATCACTTAGAATTTAAACCTCGCCGCATCTAACTTCCCACCTCGGTGAGGAGAGTTGGAAGGCGGGGAGGTGGGGGGCATTATTTACTGCTAAATTACTCCATCCCCTTTAATGCAACAGCAGGGTAGGGGAAGAAGAGGTGGTAATGCTTCTCCCCTTATGGCCAACTGCAGAACCAACAGCCGCTGCCTGCCGCCACCAAGGTCGAGTAACCCAGCTGTAATTTATATATAAATATGTAATACACCAAACCACTTTTTGTTCCAGAGTATTTATTAGGCAGTACAGTAAACTGCAAATGGGAAAAAAAAAAAAAAGGATGCTCTGGCTCTGGCTGAATGTCTATGCGTTCACTGTCAGTGTTTGCTTGCCCTCTGCTTTGCTCACCACTAATTTCTTCTACAGACTAGCCACTTGATATAAAAACATGGTTATTCTCCCTAAGTGTTAAAAGAAAAGGGATGAGGAGGGGAAAGGGATGTTGACAGAGACTAAGAACTAGAACTGATCATTGTCAGGAGTATGTTGTGTATCCGGGCACTGTCAGTGAGCTCTCTTAGCACTCTGGAGAAGATGCCTGGAGAATGCAATTCCAGGCACATGGTGGCATAATGGAAATGCAAAGCCATCCCCTGTGGCCCGTGAGGATGAGCCCCCTGGAATAAATAGTCTGAAGGATTTTATTTTTGCATTGTCTTATCTCATCTTCCTGTCTGTGCCATGAACAATCTCTCAACCCTCACAGCATCCTCCTAGCCAGAGAATAAAAAGCTCTACCAGGTCATTGGTTACAGTCTGGAATAATGAGACCTCCATGATCCAATTCTTCTCATACCAATGTAAATTAGGATTAATTCCACTGAAGTCAATGGGATAAATATAAAACCAGTGCGACTGGAGAATCGGGTTTTAGATTTCAGCTTTAAGTCAAACAAAAAAGATGAAGTAAATTGCCTAATAGGGATTTTCCTTCTTCATTTAAAGTAGTAACCATTTCCTAGGGTTTTTTTCCTTCAGTGTGAATTTATCTGTAGCACACTGAGAATTTCTCCACTGCTATAGCCTGGATATTTCAATGTTAGAAACAACATCCCATTAAATATAGAAAAATGCATCAATTGTCTGTAAACTAAAGGCAATGTGTTTCTTAACTAATGTCCCCCCAGCAATCTTAGTTTTCTCCTATAATAATGAGATGGGAAGAGATCAAGTTGTTGCTGGACTGAAAAAAATCAACACTAGATGTATTCCAGAAATCACAAGGGGTAAAATGCAACTGATGTCAGAATGACAAGAAATCATAATACTAATGGGGCATCTGATCTGTAAAGCAAACCCTTTTCACTCATGGAAAAGATGTAGGGCTGCTAAAAGAAGTGTGCAACGATGCTGTTCACTCAGTCTGTTGTAGTAACCTTAGAGAGCCTCAATGGGGTCTGTTATGAAAAGGAAGATTATTTAACCTTTAATCAACCTTCTTTGAGATGTGCTGTCTCCACCAACATTCACACAGAAGCAACCCTATTAGTTTGGGAATATTTGCCTTAATGGTACCCCCAGTGGCACTTCCATCCACCTATTCTCCCGTATTTTAGCGCTGGTACTAGTACCAACACCAGTTCCAGGGTTGCATACAAAACCAAACAAGGGCATCAAGCGTATCTCCTGGCTTCCTGAAAATTTAACAGGGATGACAACAGAGAACAGAAGGTCAGTGGTGGTAGATGAGTAGCTTTTCCTTCTCACTCGAGTGATGGTCCTGGAGTGTGCCCAGCGGGTGACCCTAAGCCCTTCAATAGTACAAAGTCTACCTACCAGCCAAGGTTGTGAAGCAGTCTTGATGGCATGGATACACAGCTTAGATAAAAAAATAGGGCAGGCCAATATGCAAAGCTGGCTGGCATAGACAGCATGAGGTGTAGCAGAGTAATGACTCATGTTTAAACTCTGGACGGGGGTGTCCACCATGCACTCTGGTGAGGTAATGAACTGTCAGGCAAGGAAATTTTCAGGAGAGATGGTGAGTCAAGACAGGCAAATGGGGAATACAGGAGGTCAAATGTAGGTTTTGTCCCTTGGGCAGGGTTTCCAGGCACTTGTCTCAGAGTTAAGTTTCATAGTGTTAAGCGTTAAACCATTCAAGCACAAAATGCAGCGCTGATATGAGTGCTGGCATCTGGATAGCTTTTGCTGTCTGAATGGATCCTGAAGGCTGTGGACAAGTAAGCTTTATGTTTGCTGGAATATGCACAGTGAGGTGATTTCTATGTCAAGAGTGAAGAAAGAAGCCCGATGGATTGTAGATTCAATAGGTGCAAGATCTCTTCAGTGGGGATACTAGATAGTGGGGGTTTTCACCCTTAAAGGGAATATCTCCAACCATCTGCTATACCTTCTTCAGGAAACCTGAGGACCAGAGCCAATGATTTCTCCATGCAATCGTGCAAACAGGGGGTGTGCATGCAGGCACTGAAGCATGCAGGGCCCTGCATGAGGAAACTACCTTGATTTTCTTTTAAGTGTGCAATACTGCTTATCACATAAATCAAGCTAACTCTTTCGGCTGAAGAGTATTAGTTCACTAACTCAAGATGCATTCTGGCAGTCCGGTTCACTGTGTAAATCTAAACGTAAGGACTTAGTAAACAGTAAAGTCTGTTGAAATCAGTGATTTATTATTCACTTGGCCTTAACAAGCTGCTAATGCTATTCAGTGCAGACAAATACCTCACACCTACCTAAACTCCACTCCAGCATTTATTATCTGAGACACTCCTTGCCGGCTGTTCTGAACCACTGCAGTGTGCTGTGCATTGTTAAATAACTTCCAAGCAGCTCTATTTTCAACTATGCTAGATTTTTTTACCAGCACAACTTGCCTTATGTTAGCACATATTTGCCTGGCCCTCAGTCAATTTCAGGTTTGATCATTAAAATCCACCTTGGTGCTCCCATGCCCATTTCTTGTAAAGCTCCCTCTTCCAGCTAGCCCAGCCTTGAAAAAACACGCGATGAGCATGCTCCGAAGCATTCTTATGTTTTAGGAAAGAAGACCTGCATTTTCTAAGCTTGCTGATATTGAAGAAGAGGCAACGTGTGCCCAACCGTAAAAATAAAGCTGTTTCTTGAGCACAGAGGCCAGGAAGTGTGGGAGCGGGGTAAATAACACTGCTGGGATATAGGGATGGAAACAAAACAGTCCTACCAAAACCCAAGGGAAGCTGATAATCTTGTGCAGCACTCTGTAGCAACCGCTGCTGCACAGCGCGGGATGCTATGAGGGGCAGGTATCTCATCAGCGCTTCTCTCTGACAGTGAGGACTACGTGGCATTCAGATAGAGAGATCCCCAGGAGCACAAACTGGTGAAGTATTTGAGGTGGAAACCTAAGACAACGTAGACCCCATGGAGAAGCAGAAACTTTCTGCCGCAGCCACTCAGAAATGGTAAAACCACAAGATGGGTTCCTCCGAAAGAAAAACCAAGAAAAAAATGTTTCCCTGTTCTCTGCCCCAGGTCTTTCTATCCTCAGTCAATCCATTCCTTTCTCCCTCCTCTCTTTTCAAAACAGCAACTGACTGTGCACAAGGAAGGAAGAAAACAGGCAGGTCTGAAATGTCCCAATACCTTTAAGATGACAGCCATAATGCAGCCACAGCCCCAAAAATAATAAAACCATTCTAGAACCAAAGCAAAAACCCATTCTTAGGTGCATTTTTTGACAGAGAGATTGAATTCTTAGTAACAAACAGCAAAGCATACTAAAGAGCAGAAAATAAGCTTAAAACAATAACAGTTTTCACATTGAAAAATGGCTCCAAAACAGAGTCTCTTTGGGCTGCAGCTGTGTTAAAAATTGGCTTGAGAAGAAAGAGTTATGGTCTGATACAGAGTTGTGGGGAATTGGTCCCACATATAAGAGAAGTGTTGGTATCCTACAGCTCAGTGTAACGATCTTTACACACCCATGCATTAGACAGTGGAGTGACAGGCAGCTAGGTATCAACAAGCCAAAAAGCAATACAGCTTTTGCCAGTGGAGCCAACCATCTGGCTTACCATGCACACAGCAGAGCCATACGCAACAGGAAATGGCAATGTCAACATCAGTTATTTACTAATTATTAGCTATGTATTATTATTAATAGACCTTGCTTTGGTGTTTGCAGGGATTCTGCCTGCAAAGAGTGATGCAGTTCCCAAGGTGAAGTGCTTCTGGGCTTCACTCAAGATGAATAGCCATTATCCTCTTGTCCTTTCTTAGGGGTGGTGAGAGGTATTTACAGGAACAAAAAGACTGACAGGAGAACATACCTTTCTTAAGGAGACGTTAGTCTGCTTTCAACTGTACGAAAAAAAGAAAAACAAACCAGGCTTGAGAATGACCCAGCCCTTATTTCAGCCATCGCTCAGCCTCAAAGTCTTTACACTGTGCCTAGGAAGAGTCAAGTTGTTTGTCGGTAGATGAGGCTGGCGACATACATAGCCCTTCCTGGGTCTGCTGTATTCATACCTCGTGAACGAGAGACCTTGGACCTGTGCTAAGATATGGAGAGCAAGATATGTATTTCTTGCAATCTCCAAAGCTTGGGATAAGATATTCTTTTTATCTCAGGGTTGAGAGTTCACGATCTAGATGGTCTGAAGAAGGTAGAAATATCCTCGCTGTCAGTAGTGGTACGGCTTTATTACTAACTAGGTTCATATGCATTTCAAATGGAATGTGAAATCTCATAGCTAAAAATAAAACAGTGGAATTATTATATTTCTAGTTGAAATAATTGATCACTCGGTCTTGTTGCATCCTAATTGGATACCATCAGACCTGTAATTATAACAGTGTAAACCGAGTAGCTCTAATAGCTGTCTCTTCACCCAGCCATTCTTACTGACAGAAATAAAGACAAACACAGCACGTTACAGCGCTTTTTCAGATCACTAGACCAACCTAATCTAATTTATACTGGCAACCTTTAATTTTAAGTAGGTCAATTCACTCTGTGAAACCACAGAGAAAACTATCCTGACAATGGAAAATTATAAAGTATTGGAAACAATACGAGTCTGAAATTGCAAATAGAACAGCAGCGTATGAATGAAGGTAGCCACAATGGAAAATATTGTGCGAAGCTGCCACAGGAAAAAGAAACTCACTTGAGAAAAAAAATTGTCATTTACTCACGTTGGGTGAGATCCAGCAAGCTATTGAAGCCAGCGGGGGATCTTTGTCTTGGTTTCAGCGGGCTTTGGCTCAGAGCCATTGTTTCTCACAGTTCAGAGAATCAATTTGGTCCTTCGACTCTCGAGACTGAATTGAACGAGCAATATTTATTTTGATAATATTGGAAACCCTGCTTGACTAATTTGAGGATGTTTTGAACGACTGCGTGCAGGCCACCTTTATTGCTGGTATTGCTGAGCTTTACTGGGTTGGGACCCCAAGAACTCCTCGTGCCTGGCTGCTACCCCCTGCTCGCTGAGAAGCACGATGCATAGAGGGGTAAGGTACTGGATGATGCTGCTTTCAGACACCATCTAGAGCTAATACACATCTTCATATCCCTAACTTACAGATTTTAATTAAATCAACTGTCAATGGAATCATATTATTTTCTGCAGGTTAGATTTTAATGAAGTTTTAAACTGATCCTTCAGTTTAATGAAATAATTGTATAATGCAGGGATGTGTGCTGCTATTCATCTGAATTAATAATGCAATCGCTTTATGTGCTGTCATTTTCTGCCGAGGAGGAAGAATATCAAGCAGCTTTCTCAGTCTGCAGATAAATGAAGCAGAATTCTCCCTGTTTGTTATTGGTACAAGATACGCACTCTCCATTACAGACCATGTCTTAACTTTCAGCGACTGTTCTCCTTCACCCTCTCTTACTCCCAAAACTCATGGAGTCTATTTTGTTCCTGGCTGAAGAAGCCAAGTTAGCGTTGTTGAGGCAGATGACCATTGCCTGGCTGCTTGTAGCAATGCAAGCAGAGTCCAGAAAGCTTACTCAGTTACAAGGAATGAAGCATTAAAGCCTTCTGTTGCAGGCAGTCAACAAAAATAAGTTCAAGCAGCTTTGTGAATTAGGAGCGTTGGTTAGGATAAAAAGCTATTTAAAGGAAGTGGGCACTTAATGCTGAGATGAAAGGGCAGGTCAATAGGAAAGGAGGAGGAGATGGCAGCCATGTTTGACCTGGTGGCATTTTTCAAGGACCTCTGTACTTCATTTGGGCTTTCATCCTTCTTTTTCTACAATTATTCTGTATGCAGTGAAGTAATTAGAAAGATGTTTCGTGCTCTGGTGAGCCTTTGTAAGCCGTTCTTTCCTGCAATAGTAGTGTCTTTGGGAGGGACACGGACTCTTCAGAGAAACGATGTAGAAACGCCATGAGCACACCCCAGGGAGAATTCCTCCCTGTCCGAGCCGGTGCACACAGTACGCGTTGCACTTTTTAAATTTTGATCTTTAACAAGGAAACAAAGTCAGCAGAAAAGAAATGGTTTTGCAATCTAGGTACACATGGAAAACAGCATTGCCTCATTGCACCTGAACGTAGTTAGCCACACGGGATGTGGGGTCTCATAGGGATGTTCCTGAAAGATAAGATTTCTACATGACCCTGAGCAGATGAATTCTCAGCCTAGCCTTCTCTTATTACAGTGCTGTATGCAGAGATTGCTTTCCTGAGCAAAGCAGAAGAAATTGCCTCTTGTCGCGTGCCCAGTCACAACTGATTATCACTCCAGCAACGCCAAGCCCAAGAAACTTTCTGCTCCCTCTTGAGGTCATGTCTTCCTCACCCTTCATGCTCCAGCATGCTCACCCGCAAACAGTCACCCCCAGCCCCCAGCAGCTTTGGTTTAGTCTACTTTTAGCCTAATGCCCATATTCTCCCAGCCCCTGCTGCTTTTACTGCGTAAAGGGGCTTGTTTGGCCTGAAAGAGAAAAGAGTTTGGCTTCTGGATTTAAGGTCTCCCATTGCCACCTCTCCATACAACACTCCACATTAACCCCAAAGGAAGTTAATGAAGCTGCAGCTCCCACACTTTAAACATCAGCAGCCCCCCTGGCAGTCCTTACAGGTTTTCATGGAGCGTTATCCACCCAAATGAAGGAGCTTTCAAGACAACTCACTGTCAGATTTAGCATGGCTTCACACATCAACCAGAAATAATTTATTTATTTATATGCCATGGCTTATCAATATATATGGGCTATACCCACTAACCTAAAACAATCTCCTGAGTCACCAAGCCTAATTTCTTGCAATCTCAAGAATCTCACTCAATCCAACTATAAATTTACCAAAAGACATCTTTCTACTAATCAAACTCTGTTGAAAACCAAAGAAAAATTAGTAATTTTAAAACCCTGTATAAATTCATTACTTGATATTTGTCTGTTAGGAAAGTCATCTCAAATCTAAATTACCTTCCAAATCAAATATTTTGCAACTTTTTTGCCATTTTTCCAGCCTATGTTTCAGCCAAGTTGAGGACTAATGGGCCATAGTCCACGGTCCAGCCTGTGCCTGCATTAGCTACAGTAATACAGCTGTGGCACGTAACCTCTCTCAGATAACTGAAGCAAATGCTTTTCTAGGGTTCTCCATACACATCCACTATTTTCATGGGTTCATTTGCAGTTCAGTGAAATAATTTGTTATTGTCATGATTCCTTTCAACCCAAGCTGCCATCACTGCATTATCAGTTTTCAGTTGCAGGAGGCTGAAACATTTTTCCCTTCCCAGGTAGTATTCGTGCTCTTGCATCGAGACTTTCCACTGTCTGTTAAGTACTCTTCTTTCTAAAATCTTCTCCTGGGGGTTGGAAATGTGGGCAAGCTAAAATGGAAATGGTCTCAAGAGGGTTTTTTTGTGCTTTGGTAAATTCTGGGTTCCCCTTTTTCATGAACTGTTACAGTGGTTTTGCAATATTGGTAAAGCTGCTGTGATAATACCTGAGTCCTGTGAGTATCTGGGGAGTTGGACCAATTCGTGCAATTTTGCATTTCTTTCTGATGATGGAAATTCCCTCTTTACCAGTTGTGTGCGATAAACAACTTTTGCAGTCACAACTCTCACCTCTCTGATTTCATTTTCAGAACACCTTTACTTTATTCACAATTTGTAAATATATCCATTCCTACTCCAAGCTGTAGCACATGTGCTCGGATAGGTGGAAAGAAAGAGTTTTGGTTCTGCTGTGGAGCTGTGGGCAATGTCCCCTTAAGGACCATTCTTGGGTTTTTAGAAGCCCCTTCCAAGCGTTAGGCTGGGATCTGAGAGGAAGAACCAAAAACTTCTCTAGGTGCTGGAAGGAAGATGACACCTATGTGAAGTGCCAAAGCATGGGTGAATCAGGAGATGGCAGAGAGAAGTGGAGGAACATGCAGAAGTTTCTTTAGAGGATGGAGAAATGTGGATGAGCAATCAGGAAGGAGGCAGCCATGTTCAAGAAAGCCGAGAGTAGCCCTTGTAAGTGCATTTTGAATGTGCATATTGTGTGGTCCCAGATGCATATAACCATCAGACCATTGTAGCAGAGAACAGTAAGTGCCAAGAATTCTCATTGCCCTTATTTCAATGACTTATTTGACAATCATTTACTGTTTGCTTCTCGAGTGTCAGGCGTTTATACTCTCTCCCGCATTTGTCCAGCAATGCTGTGAAAGGAAGGACACAACTGGCCTAAGACATTTTTTAAACTGACTTTTCCAGTCGTTTTCCTTTGGCAAACCAAGAAGAATCAGGCATATGCATGCAACACTGGTAAGAATCTGAAACTGAACAGCGTGACACCTAGCTGGAAAGCATAGAGGCTCAGTAAAGTACTTTGCAGTTGCATATATTTGAAGTAGTGCTAACATCAGTCAAAGAAGTCTCTGAAGTTAAATGCCATTCTTTCTCTTTCAGTTCCCGATGACCAGAAGAAGTGGCGAGTAGCTACACAGATCATCCAGGCACCTGTCTGCTGCACTTCTGACTGAGCAGCATTTTTGTTAGTTTGGCAAGTTTGGGCCCTCAGCTTTAGGGAGAGGAGAAAGAGAGGAGAACAAGCAGCTTCAGAGTCCTAGATATTGACTGTAATGATAGATACTAGTAAGCTCTGTGTTTGGGGCACATAAAAAGAGCTACTGCGGCCATTTCTAAACAGTTTTCAGTTCACAGCTCTGCAGATTTCTGTTAATGCCTCAGTGACAGAGCTGGTATGACATATTTCTGTCCTTAGCTGGAGCATTATGATGTTTCATTCACTTCAATTTGTATTCTGGAGTTAGCCTAGAATTGCCTTTTGGTGGGGCTCCCCCCCTTCTAAAGGCTGCAATGTTCTTCCTCCTCCTTGTGCCTCACATCTGATTGCAGGAACAGAGGAATTCGTTATGGACAACTGGATGCCATTTCCCACGTGGTGTAAAAACTAGTGGTCTGAAAGTGCCAGAGAGCTTGATCCCTGCCTGATTAGTTTCTTGAGTCACGCTGCAAGTTATTCCTTAAGTAGTTAATGTTATTATTTGTCATCCCTGGGTCACAATCCATAGCTAAGTGGGGCAGAGGAGAAAAGGAGAAAGACCGAGGGTCATCTATCCACATAGAAATCATATCTTAACAACTTTCTTAAGAACCTGTGTTTAAATTCATGGCAAATTTCAACTATAATTCATCTGATACACCTCCAAGATACTTGTCTCCTATTGTTGGAGCAGATGATTAATGAAGCTCTGCTTGTTATGTAAAAGTGAATAAGACATTTGTTCCCTGATTTGTGCAAGGAGGAAGGGAGCTATTGTAACTTGCCACAAACTGCGTGGTTCTTAAGTGCATTCCTGCCTCGTGTATTTTTTCACTTTTAATGAAGCCCAAATCAACTGTTTGTCTATCAAATGTTCTTGCTCACTGGACACAGGTCTACCGTTCTAGTGCAATTTCCCATTTTTTAAGTGGATACAAAATCCCCAGTCACTCTTTCCCCTTGCAGGTGAATAGGTAGTTCATTTCTAAGTCTCTTAGTATTATCACATTAATCTATACGTATAAGTAAGAGTCCAAACCTCCTGCACACTTCCAAGTTTCAAGAACTAGCCAGGTTGCCATCAAACTTGTTAGCTGCCTCAGCTTAAGCAAAACCCTACCTTCTGTCTCTCTGTCCCATTTTCCGTATTATTTGAAGGACTTTTCCCTAAGTGCTTCTGATGCTTATTCCAGGATTATTTTATATTTCAAACAACCCTCCTGACTGTGACTAATTTTGTCACAGTAGTAGTATTTCCCTCAATTGCTTCTCTCTGCTTTTTCTGACTGCCAGCTTCCTGGTTTCAACCAAATTTAGCACTTCTTTCCAAGCACTTCAATCACCGTGAAATGGATGAGAATCCCTCTTTTCCACCCAGCTTGGCACAGTCCTGCGCTTACAGCACTGACTGTGGTGGGGTCCCGTACTCCTCGCTTTCACAGGAGTTTGCTCTTCCCTTGCCAGTGCAAGCACTGTGATGAATATCACAGGTTCCTAAAAACAGACTTGTCAAGACTGTCACACTGAGCTCTACAGCCTGCCTCCAGCTACGTTTGCCTGTTAAACTATGCTGCAATCCCTCTGTTGCTTTCTGGTCCAATACACCTAGGTACCTTTTCCCCAGGTAACGTCTTAAAAATACCCTCAAACCACAATGGCTTGGAAATTTTCCAAAACTGCTCTGCCTGAGCCAGGTATCTGGTGCGGAAAATTACAGTCCAAACGGTTCAGTCTGGTTGGAAGCAATTGAAAATACAATACCTGACCCACGCATCCCCCTGCGGAGGAGAGCCAGCCATGTCACACTGTAACACGTAACGCTAAAGTCACAGGCAAACACCCGAACAGGTCCCATCAGAGGACAGGCTCCCCGGCTGTCACTCTCTGACCATGCACTCACCGACTGCTGCTCAGTCAAGCCTTGCAAAGAATCATGCCCTGAATCTGAGCTGGCTCCTCACAGACCAGGAAAAAGTACACTGCTGATGCTCAGACCCAGATGAGGATTTATTAATTCATCCGATATGAGATACCCCATACAGTTTATAAATATATATGGATACGTGAAGAGCACAGGGCTGCTCGAATCCTCTGTTTCTGGGTGCATCACTTCTTTCTCCTAGCAATACACTGAAGCTGCTCAGCATCACAAGGACGTAGTCAATCTGCCCTACCTTTGACGTTCAGCCTGAACAGATGCAAATAAGTGAACATTTTCAAAGATTGAAAAGGAAGCGGCTTTGATTTTCTAATCAAGAATCGATTGCCTAATGCCACGAACATTGAACATAAGGGGTTTTTTTCAAACCTTAAAGCAGTCTTTCTTTTTCAAGCAGGCAGCTCTAGTCAATAGATGAAAAAACAAGGAATGACAAGTTTATACCAGGAAAAAAATGAAAGACCGTATCATGCGTAGTCTGCTAAAAACTCCAAGGTTTTTTTTCCTATAAGTGGGAATTCTACTTCAAAAAGGATTTCAGATTTTGTGCCTGTATGAATTAGAATTGACTTTCTTACCCACAGAGCCGTTTCCACACAGGGTTAAATAACTAACAACATAATTTGTCTTTTCTTTGATCAAAGTTTAATCAAACAGTAACCATGGGGATGTGAAGATGTAAAGGCAGGGAACAAAAAATAATCAAACACCATGCATAATACCTCTTAATAGAGGTTCAGCAACCATAAAAATAAATAGACTGCCACTGTTTCTAGGCTTCTTGATCCAATCAGGTGAAAACATGAGATTTTATCTGCATTGCTAATGTCACAAGATTGCAACTAGAAGAATACCTGGGCATGTGATGTTCTATAGAAACAATTATTTTTGACTAATTGCTGCGTTTTCCTGGAGGAGGGAAAGGCACTTCCCATTTTTTATTTCATGCCCCAGGTCCGTCAAAAATAAATATAATCCTGTATTAAGGACAGAGGTTTGAGTTACACGCTGAGGGCCAAATCCTGCAATCCTTGTTCAAAACAAACCATCTCTTTACTGCTTTAGGAGCTAAGACTAATAAGCTGGCCCCACTTTCATCACACAAACACATTTGCCTTTTATTCTGCTATTATCACACAAACACATGTAGAAACACAGAAATCTGCAAGCTTCGTACTGAAAACAGAACCGCAGACTCAGCAAACAAACAGCACGTAATTATTCGCTCAATTACTCCTGGAGCACAACATCCCATTACCCTTGAGCCGGCAAAGGAAGGGCAGTGCTCAGTTCTGGTTTTTTAAAATATTTCTTTTCCATAGGTTTATAACATTGCCAGATCTTGGCAGATCACCACAGGGACAGCAAATATCACTTTCCTACTTCAAAGTATTAAAAAAAAAAAAGAAAAAAGAAAAAAGAAAAAAGAAAAAAAGTTAAATTTTAGCACGGGCAAAATAACATATTTTCCCCAGGTAACGTCTGAAAAATACCCTCAAACCACAATGGCTTGGAAATTTTCCAAAACTGCTCTGCCTGAGCCAGGTATCTGATGTGGAAAATTACAGTCCAAATGGTTAAGTACTGTTAGAAACAACTGAAAACAGCTTTTCACCGAAGGAAAGTGTTGGGCAACCTTACTGATAGGCAACCTTACAAGTTCTGCGTGAAATAATAATAATAATAAAACCCAAATAAATAATGCTTTCGTTTACATTGGTCCTATCTCCTGCTGAGATGGTGAGTGGTAACCGCTTAATGACTTACGATAGCCACTCAAGGGGCTGATGGCTTTCTCTTGGAGTAGAGCGGTGAGATTTTTGTTGTCCCCACTGCTGCAGCCCACTGTCTCTTACTTCACTCTCCGCCGGCACAGCAGAGGGTAACACTAAACATGCCACCACGTAGCTCAGTCTCATTAGCAGCTGTAGCCTGACAGCAATTTAGACCCTTGCTTTTTGAGGCAGCGGGGAGGGGGGAAGGTAACAGAGTCAGGCAATTTAGTTTAATTGCACAAGGCGGGCGGCTGAGCTGCTCCCTCCTGCCCCGGCTCGTGCCTTCCCCTGCTCCCACCCCAGGCCGAAGGGAGCTGCAGCTCTGTGAACATCTGACACACATCACCCTCAGCCAGCTCTTTGCCTTTTATTCTGCTATTTATTAACTGATGCCCGCAGATAATTCCAATGTACTCTGGCCTCATTACGAGAAGGCAGACTCTCAGTTCAGCAATCTCCCAAGATAAAAGAAAACAGGGAAAGAGGAGGAGAAAGTCATTTATGTACTTCAGGCACTGCGCCGAAGCTTAAGAAACATGGGTTGCTTTCACAGCTCCCGCAAAAGGCGTCCATGGGCAGGAGGATTGCTAGCCTTTGGCAAGACATGCCCCAGCCTGCCTGGGTTCATGCCTTGGTGGTGGCACACACGTAGTCTTCTCCCTTCCCTTCCTAGCTGTCTCTTGGCGCTTGACCACCCCACTGCTGCAAAAGGATGGATTTAGCACAACTGTCACACCGATGATTATGAAGAGATAGGATTATTATTGATTTCAAAGCCAGGCTTTGACTTCTGCCTTTGTTTTCTTTCTGTTGCCCACCCTATAAGCCTCAAGCCCAGCATCCCCCCGGCAGCTGGGCAGGGGGTCAGAGCACAGAAGAACAAACGTGACTGACCATCACCTTCTTCCAGCCTGGCCTCCTCCGCTCCCCCATGGCAGGCCATTCGCCCTGTAATTTCTAAGCCGAGCTCAGAGCAATTACGAGTTAAAACTCAGCCTTGGGGTGCAGGGAAGAAGGAAACAAAAAAAAGTAATATTTTTACCTTTTCCCAACCTAGAAGTCTTTAAAAAATAGAAGTAGGGATATTCTTTCTGGAAAAGCAGCAGCCTTTAACAGTTACCTTTTTCTGTTCAAATCCAGAACAATGCCTTGTAAATATAAAAACCCTGAGACCTGCCATGTTTCCAGAAGCTGAGCTCGCAGCAGAGGCTAAAACCCAAGCCCCACAGCCCCACCTGAGGCAGCTGAGACCGTACCCTGCTCTGCAGCTTGCCTCCCTCCCGGTTGTGCCTTCCAGACTTTGAAAGGCTCTCCTGTTAAGCATGAATAATGAACTGATCTGGGTTAAAAATAACTTTCTTTTTCCCCTCAGCTTTTTTTTTTTTAAACCAGATCATCCTCACAAATCCACTCCACAAAGTAGCTCTGCAAATCATTCATCTGGCAGAAGGGCTGCTGCCCAAGTGCAAGGGCAGAGGAAGCAGTCCTGGGCTTAACACAGCATTTGCTGGTGATCCTCCCTCAAGAAACTATTCCTGCATGCAAAACCCCACAGGTTAGCCTTACGGAAGAGCTGCAGGGCGCTTGGTCAGAGGAGAAACTGCTCTCCACTGCTTGTGGTTGCTTCTTTCTTGAGGCCATTACTCCCAAGTATCCTTGTCTTCATCTAATTCTGCATCTAAAGGGAAAGATAGACTCCATGCATGCATCCAGACCCTTCTTGCGTCCACATTACATGAACGCAGCTGCAGCTTTTGGGGAACGCCGGGTGCCACAGCCATCCTTGGGAAGGACCCAAGCCCATACCTTCCTGCACGGCACTGCCTGGGAGATGGGCTAGCCGTATTTCCCTAAGTTACTCATCTGCATCCCACCTGTGCTTCCACACACTGTAAGGCCTTTCCCAGGAAGGCCGAGGGGATTTATTGGCAAGCAGAGCCCTGCCTGCCCAGCGTGCCCGTGCCGAGCACGGAAATCTGCAGAGCTGCGCTGGGGGATGCGATAAGCACGAGCCTGCTTTCTGGCTCCTGCGATCATTATGAACGTGGCTCCTCATCTCTTCATGCTTATTACTTCCCAGTACCACCTCCTGGTTCCCTCTCACAGCTTATGAAAGCTTGTGACCGTTCTTCATTAATGTCAGAGCGCATATTCTGTAACGATCCTTTGGTTTTATCTGCAGGCAATTATTAAACTGCCTCTTTCTTATCTCTCCTTTCCTCCACTGCTAAATATGTCACCCGTCCCAGTATCTGCTCTACCATACGGGCTTACGACCTCTCTCCTTCCTTTCAGTCATGTATCAGCACTATCTGCTCTACGCAGCAAAACTAGGGGAGAGTCAGGCTATGGGGCTCTTTTTTTTTTTTTTTTTTTTTTCTATTTGGCATTTTTACCTTGAATCCTTTGCTAAGTCTACTTGCAGTAAATCAAACCTCTCCCCACTGTATAAGTATCTTTTTGCTGAAATAGTCTCTGGGACCGATGGATTCCCTATTGCTTTTGCATAATGCCCTTCTCAGAGCCTGTACAAAGTACTTTGTTATCCAAAGTGAGACCAATTTAAATATCTCCTGCCGTACAAATACCTTTCACACTTCAAAAGTTGGTGTAGACCTTCATCCAAAAGCAGCCGTGCTGGCAACCTGTAACTGATACTGCTTCAGCTAATTTTACAGGAGAGGTTGCTTTGTACTATGTACCGTTTCTGGCCAGAAAGAATATCCAACAGCCACCACCTGGTACAATTGCTTTTTCTTCCCTACAACAGCACTGCTTCTTCAAAACCCCTATTTTCCTTTTCTGTCCACATCCACTTTAGCTTTCTCTCAGGTGAGGCAGAATGCAGAGCTTCCATCTCAGTTTTATAAATGTCCCACTATTTCTTTATTATTTTTTTTTTTTACTCTTGACTCCTATGGCGTATAGCACCAGGCAGCAACATTTATCCTGGAAGTCATTAATCCATTATTCTTAGACATACAGCAAATGCACCGACTATGCTGTAGGGTAATTGCTCATACTGAAACGGTCTCTCACGTACATTCATTGTTAGAAATGTATTCGGCTCTAGTTCCAATACTTACTTCTAAGACACAAAAAGTGAGCTTAGTTTAGTAAGCTCTACCCAGCCTCCAAGTTTTGCAAATTAATACATTTAAGAACTAGATATTGATTCATTTCAGCTGGGATTTACAGTGGCTTTATTGCACCCACAGCTCCTTAAGCTGCAGGTACTTCAAAGAGTGATGGCAACTGGTGTAGCCCGTTTCATAAATTCCATAGATTAAATTATGCTTTGCTTTTACGACTTATCTAAGTGCTTTTTGCCAGGCTTTTGCAGCACGTATACCACAGACCTCGGTCTGAGGAATTCAGAAATGAGTTCATCAGTATGTGACTGTACTAAATACAGCTCAGCATTTTTCTTTTAAATGTTCCTCGCATCCAGCATGTTTAGATCCAATTTCTACCTAATTACCACTACCTCTAAATACCTTTAGACAAGTTACCCTAGCAGGAAGGCTGCTTCAGCTTTGCTTTTTGCTGTGATGCTGTAAAATCATGCTCATTTGCCTTCAGCTTGACCTAGGGCATTTTTGTTGTCCACTGCATCCTGGACCCTTGACATTCAAAAGCTTTGCTGCTCCTACATCTATCTCCATTTTCAGTACCGTACTGTGAATACTCACGTTAATGACATATAGGCATACTGTCCCTCTTTATACACATATGGTCCCTGTGAGCAACTCCATACCTTTTCTAGCCAAGAAATACTTTTATTGCCAAGTGCATCTATTTTTGCATCTCGGCTGGGTGGTAAACAGGGTCACCCCAACCCTGGGCCAGCTGTTTTACACTGCAGCTTTTCCTGAAAGTGCTACCAAAACTCCGAAGTGCTAAGCTCTAACTCCTAAATAACACAACTTCACCCATTCTCCTGGAGCCCACGGAACAGCCTGACCCATATTGCCACACACACCTACCTATTTTTATTGTAAAGCTTCTTGCCGAGGCATTCATGAAGCCAGTGATGTTCCAGTGCTGGAGACTTCTGTGGGTGGCTTCAGCCAGAGCTGTCCCCCCACCTCCTGCTAGTCACAGCTGCTTTTTCTACACAGGACACTTACTGCTCTCTCAGTTGCAAGCATTTTAGCCCAAACTCCAAATGTTATTTTCCTTTTATTAAAACAATAAAAATCACCAGGCTCCTAGCAGGCAGTTTGGTAAGCTTGTCAGAACTAATTCCTGTTTCATGTTTGTGACACTAATCTTCAGTCATTCTGTTAAAAGCTGTAGTAGGCACACACAAAAAAGAGTACACCTTTATATTTCATTCCCCTCCAAACACTCTTCTTGAGGAAGACATGTCTTTAGTTTGAGAAACCTGCTTTTTCCACCCCATGACCAGCTAGCAGCTCCTTCTCTAGCTTCATCTCCCATAGCGAGGACTTCTTCCACCTGCATACCAGGTCCACTCTCACAGCATTTAATGTCAGCCACAGTCACAGCACATGCAATCAATAGATATCTGCCTCTCTCTAACACCAGGTGTTGAACGTTCCCACCTCACCTCCTAGCCTTCCAGCTCCTCCTGCTGCAATACAAGCCCTACCTACATTACATGTGTATTTTCTTACCCTCTTCACACTCCTTGTCTTCTTACTGACAATTTCGTGAGTGTTTGTATAAGATACTACAAAGAATTTGACAGGTGTTTTGCTTGCGTTAGAAAAGAAATTACTTCTGGTAAGAATTACTATTATTACATTATGCTTAGTGGGATAATCATATAACCATTTCAACCTTTTAAGCAATACTGTTGGGTTTGGGTTTTTTAAAATCATCTTTTTTATTCAATAAAAGCAGGTGGAGTAAAGCCCTGTTTCTATACTGACTGCATCCCACATGCAAGCAAAAGTTTGGCTGAGCTTTTCCTCATATAGACTACGTTTTGTGTGCAGGTTATGGCATTGAGTGTGTTCCCCAAACCATGATCAGAAAAGACTGAAGTAACCCCCCTCCCCCAGGTTCCCATTGTGAGATATCCACTCTTTCTTTCCATCCTTTCCATGCCAACACACATTGCATTTAAGAAGCTACCTACCCATCAATACATTTGTTGTCAGACAGGGAAAAGCAGGATTCTGAAATCATTACCACCATGATGGCAAGACAAAGTCCTGCGCTGACTCCACCGCCGGCCACAAGACTCGTTTCAGCAGAAGAGGAGCAACCTCCTCATTAAAACTAAACAACATGGATGCTGCCTGAAGAATGCAAAATTTATGTCCACCAAAGTAATACTTTGGAGGGGGTTTTTGGATTTTTTTCAGTTGCAAATAGGACATACTTGCTTTGCTTTGCTTTGCTAGATGCTCAGCAGGTTGCTCTCTCTGTATTGTTTAAAGCCATGTTAATCGTTAGCAAAATGCAGGTGCACTCAGGCTCCTTTGGTCAAAGCAGCCCTGCTGCTGCCCATTATAGAGCAGGCTCTGCTTTTATAAACTTCTGGCTCATTATCAAGGGAAAAAAGCTGGAGGATCCAGGTTTAGGCATCGTCTAATACAAAAAGGTCTTTGTCAGGAACTGGCTGTGCTGTTGAAGACAACATATGATGTAGGATGAACTTTTCAAAAGGTCTCAGCAGCAGCCTAACTCCCCAGCCTGCCAGCTTTAACTTCAAAAGGACTGATGCCAATCATTCCAGACACTTGGAAGATCCCTCCTATAGGATTTCTAGCTAAACTTTTTAATACAAAATGTTGTATTGTCTTTTAGGAACTGTAAGGAACAAAACATCTTTTGATAAATAATTGCATAAATGTTGACACAAAGTTCCATGTCTATTACGTTAGTGGCTTCGCCAATAAACATCTCCATTTGCACCTAACCCCTTTCCTTTGGCTGCCAGCGTAACAAACACAGTCTGTGATGCAAGAGCAAACCTGGCTATTGGTGATTCTCATGCCAATAAAATAAAAATGCAGCGGATCAGACTCTGCCTCCAGATGAACTTGTGCATGAGGGAGCTTGCTTTCATCCTGCAATTGGCTGTTAATTAGGTATGCTAGACTAAGTAGAGCATAAAGCAGAAAGAAAATCTTACAAGATGTTTGTAATTAATGAAAAAGTATATTTAAGTGCACAGCTTGAACTAAAACATACACAGAAGAAGGAAAATCTTTCTTTGATAAATTCCAGGCTACTATGATGAGTATTTTTAATGAGCTGAACCAAAGCATTTGGGTGGTTAAGATGTGGATTTACATTTTGGGGCATAGATCCACCGTTATTTATAACCTTTGGGGGTATCTTAATGGTTGAAAAATATTTTTGCTGTTGTTATATAGTGCTCGTATCAGCAAAGAAGAGCTTGAAATTACTTCAAAACAGCATGTTGCAACCAAGTGAGAATGTTGTACAAAATAAAACATCTTCAGAGTACATGGCACGCCTCTCCAGCCTGGTCATGGGCTCTGAACAGCATCTTCCCCGTGGCTTGAGTAGCTTGCCATTTCTGCTTTCTGCTGCAGGTCTCAAATAGGAACACTAAGTGAAATATGACTAATTTTTTTTATCATCTAAAATAGAGAAAGGGAAGGAGGACACCGATTAAATCTGTTCTGATGATAGACAACACACTAGGAAGAAGGTACCTGCAAAGTTAGAGAGGCAAAAATAGAGCAAGAGTCAAAGAAAATGGGTAAGACAGAAAAGGAAACAGCATGGAGAGTCAATACCCTTTTAAAAAAGAAAAGTATTCATATCTTTTTAGAATATAAATATGTTTAACTCATGACTGCAATTCAGTTGTAGCTCCATTATAAAACAGGAGCATTCTGGTTTCTGTTAGGGTCTTAATACTGCAAGCAAGGAGACCTGTTTGTATGTAAGTGCCAGATGAGCAGATGTAAGCTGAATATCCTGTATCATTTCCCACATCTTGTTCCCTGCTAGTGAGGTTCTCTCTGCCGTGACTGAGACGCATTCTCACTGGTTCAAGTGTGGTCAAACAGGTTGCCGATGCCAAAGCAGCAGCAAACCCCACCTCTCCGGCACAAATTTAGCTCAAGCCTAGCCCATTATTTTCAAAGTTAAAATAAAATCTTTAAAGAGGGTTATTTTTGAGGAGAAAATGCTGATATTCATGTAATAGCTAGGTAGCACACATGTGAGATCAAAAATAAGGCCCCACTACAATAAGCATGCTAAATGTCTCATCTACATTGGAGTCAATGTATGCAATATACGGCAACTGGCCCACAGGATGAAAATACGTTATTGCAAGGCATTGCGGCTTCTTTTGCTGTAGTGGTTTGTAAGAACTACATAAATGAACACCAACACTAAAGGTCTTTGATTTGGAGAGCTTGGTGCTTTACCAAAGATTCTGCAGGTGCCAAGGAGTCTTTACACTGTCTTTCAACTAAGTATCTTTTTCCTAAGATAGTTTTTCCTGTGTGAGGAAGGAAACTCAAATTCAAAATGATTACTTCAGCCTTCCAGGAGGAGAATGGTCAGACTTTCTTGTTCGTAAATGCATTAAAAATGTCAGACTTTCAGAAAAGAAGAAAAGGCAACTTGAACCCTGGGATTACTTCCCCAGCTATCTTCAAGGACATCAGCAGGGCAAGTGGATTTCAGCATATGTATTTTGAAATGCTGAAGTGCCACTTGCCCTTGTGACCTGGATTCTCAGAGATCCTAAACTTAACTTTAAGGATTTTAGGAAACCCTCTAGTAGGCGAAGAGATAATAGATGAGATATTTAGCTTATTTGCTGGCTGTCCTCTTGTTCAAGTTAATAGTGGAAAGTAATTTCAACAACACAAAAATTTCTTTTTGTTTGTACGCGACAGCCCCTCACCACCACAATACACCAAAAATACCGTATTGATTTCTACAGATCTTTCATACGGGCTTAGATCTTCAGGATACTGATTACTGCACACGTTGCTCCTTTCAGCATTGCTGTCTTCAGAGCGCTATGTTCCAGGGTGGCATTAAAGATTTAGCTGGCACGCTTACACAATATATAATCCCATGGTTTATCTGTTATATATGTGACTCAGAGCTGACTTGCCCAAGGGAGACGTTTAGCAAAAATCTTTCCTACCGCAGGGCTTTGATGCCTGATAGAAGTCAGAAGACCTTACCCCATATTTTTCCGTTTGTGAACATCTTGTGTTGCCCACGCTTCCAGCAGTAGCAAAGCTCAATGTCCGTGCTTTCATCTCCGCTTCCGCAGCCTCCTCACCCCTGGCAGCGGCACGGCTGTGTGACAGGCTCCTGGCTGCTGGGAAGACCTGGGATTTATTCCCAGACAGGAAAACCCGTGTAGTGACTGGAGAATTACTTATTTCCTTTTATTCTCACTTTAAGAGAAATTTATGGTTTTCTGAATCCTGTAAATTGATCGTTTCTACCTGCGTGGTATCTCTGCCAGCCTTGTATTTACCACCTGGTCAACACCCCTCAAACTTCTTCTTAGGTGGCCTCTAGTAGAGAGGAGAGCAGAGATCGATCCTCAAAGTCCCTGGGGACTTATAAGCACTGTTGCTTATAAAAAGCACTGTCGCTTTTAAAAATTGTTTTCTGCTTCAGTCAAGTCACACCAAGGCCACAATCTTCTGCCTCAGCCCCTTTAGCTGAATTACTCCTCTGGCTTTAAATGAGCTCACTCGGTATCAGTGGCACATAGCCATGTGGCCAGATTCTGTTCCCCTTCGCTGTAGACAGGTGCCAGGCTGCCAGAGAAGCCAGGGCTGGGCCAGGCTGCTAGTTCAAACCTCAGCCACATACTTCACAGCTAGATCCTAAAACCCAACCTGAAGAACCCGAGCATCACTGTGCTAACCCTGCGTGAGATGGGGACTTCCCCATTCCCATGAGAGCACCCCCATCCCAGGACCCAAATGTCCTGCCGCGATCATAATTCCCTTCTCTTGTCCTGTATTCTTTTGTGCTTTTTTTTATGTGAAATAAGCCAGGTGCACTTTTTCCTTACAGATTGGTGGAACCTTATGACAGCCTCTTTGTCTTCCTGTCTTCTGCATCCTTCGTTGACTCGCTGAAGCTTGCACTAGCCGTAAGGCATTATACTACTGATGTACCCCCACAGCCGCTTTCTCCTGCTCCAAAAACTCCTGCCTGAGGCCACAGAAAGGACCCAGCAGCCCTGTCGCTGGCTATGGCATTGACAGCTGCACCGTGTCTCCAAGTAATCCTTTAATATTAACAAAAAGAAGAAATAAGAGGGCAGCTGCTTATACTTCTCCACTTAAGTGCTTCTGGTGTGTCTTCCCAAAAGCATTACAACCCAGAAAAACAAATTCAAAACATGTTATTTCTCTCTGGCTTAAAAACCCAACCCAACCCAACCCAAACCAAACCTTAAATCAACCAGTAGGTTTATTTTCGCTCGCATTTTTGTTATTTCCAGCCAGTTGGTATTTTTTTCCAAATTAACATATTGCTCATGTTTCTAGATTAATTTAGAACTCTGATCTCCTTAATACTGAAATTTCACATCTGCTAAAAATGAGAGCAGCTTTAATCCTGCACGTAGTTTTAATTCTGTATTAAAAAAAAAAGTAAATCTGAGCTAATGAGTATTGCTGTTATGAATGAAAACTCACACATTATTTGGGACATAAATAACCAGCCACGTTATTTTCAGCACAGCAGGAAGGTGACAACAACCTAGGGACAACTCCAGGGACCATGGGGGCTTTTGCATCCCAGGAGCTTCTTCCCCTCTGGTGGCTGCTGTAACTGGCTTCCAAGCTTTGGACCCAACAAACCACCGAAGCATAGGGGTAGCTTGTCCTGTGAAGCGGCACACGAAGCACCATGCTGACAGCTACGCTGAGGCACAGCAATCGTGCTGCTTCTTCAGCTCAGCTCGGTTGGGCAGGAGGCCATGCCTTTGGGTTGGATGCCTGCTCCAGTAATAATAATAACAGTCCATCGCAAGCTGCCAGCTACGTTCCCAATCCAGCTCTTTACATGTTCTTCTCACACAAGCACAAATGTTTATCCTGCTTAGTTGCTATTCTTTTCCAGTTGGCAACTTCCTTCGTCAGGCCCACATGTTCTCCTAGATTTCCACCATAATGAGGAGAGCTGAGGACAATTCTTCCGTCATGGTGTATACGTCAGGGCATACCCAGCTTTCTGCTGAACTATATTTCATCTCAGATGGTGCCGGGCTAGCACTTTCCACCAACAGTAGTGCTAATTTGATGAGGAACCTGCTCATCTGGGGATGAGCTGCTGCTCAGTGGATCCTGGTAACCCCAATACTTTTGGAGGCCACTGACCCATTTCAATCACATTTGAAAGGGAGAAGAAATGGTTTCAGATTTATCTGGAGTCCTACAAGTTCTGGGGAAAAACAAGGAGCTAGAGAGGGACACTGCAGACCACAGCACACTTGGTCTCTCCTGTGGGAAGCATTTTACAATGGGCTTTTCTGTGCAGAAAAGAGAATGAAAGGACTAAAAGCACAAGCAACATGACAAAGCAGGCTTCATTAGCTCTGTCACTCACAGAACAACTTGTATTTGACTCTGGGCAATTATCCGGCCAATAATGACATCTTCAGCTCAGCATAAAATCTTAGGTGAAGGCAGGGGAGGTTGAGAGGCTACTCCGTTACATGCTGTCCTACATGTATAATCATGCTTTACAACAATTTAGTGTATTGGGATATTTTTATTTTGTTACATAAAAGCATCAAAAGACAGCTTAGGTGAGGAAATCAGCTGTGAAAATGAGGAAGATAATTGTTTTCCGAAGCGGCTGAAAGAGCAAAGTGCCATAGTTTAAACAGTTTGCATTGACCGGCTGAGTTAGTGTTTTCTTTTTTTTTTTTCCCCTGTCAAGAATAGTCACAGAATATGCCATAAAGTTCTAATTCTCACAGCTTTCCTGTTTTTAGGCCTTGACACTATTTTGCTTGTTCACTTGTTTTTAAATTTGATGGCAATAATTAATGGAGGCCCTTAAATGACTTCTATTCCTTTTGGCTGGTTTCATCTTCAGGCTTGCGTTGATAGAAAGCAAAATTGACACTTGTTAAAAGTTAATAAAAGCATTAGTTATTTCCAAAAATATGATTAAAAAAACCCTAGGGAACATTCTGAGTTTCTTTTGTGATGGTTGTTTAGAGGTTGCTGGAAGCTTGTAAGAGTGCTAGCACGTGAATTGCCAGGCTGTTCTGGAGCGTGGTCCTGAGCTTGCTGTGGAGCACACACTCTGTCAGCTCTCCTAAGATGACACCGAGGAAAGCCAGGTGCACTCAGAAGCAACAGCCATGCGTCAGCTTGGCAGCTCAACGCCTTGTAAACAAATGTCAGACATATTGTTTACAATGAAATTGTGTGTCGAATCTATATGGACCCTGTCCAAATGCCCCGAAGCAAGAAATGTCGTTTATATTCATATCCCAGAAAGGAGGAGAAAATTATTCTAAAAGAATTACAAGCTGCTGAGCATGGAAGGATGCCAGGCTTTCCGACAAAATCTGCATCGCTGAGCATAGGCACAGGACAGGTATTGTTCCTTCTTGCAAAGCCACTTATTTCTGCATGGATGTTGTTTGTCATCAATACCCTTAGGCTTCAGGATGCCGCACACCCATAGTATAACAACATTTTCCCATAGGATATGCAATTACAGTGAGATGCTGCAGGGCATGGGAGAAGGAAGAACAATGAGTATGCGGTTGGCTTATTCCCTTAGCAATGGCCTTTGTCCTCACAGTCTGTTCTAGACCACCAGGCGTTGTTTCTGGCTGGTGCATCAGCCAGTTCTCCCCGACCGCCTGAGAGCCCTGATGCAGAGCTGGGCCAGGCCTCAGCAAGCCTGCTGCTCTCTCAACATTCCCCTGGTCTCAACAGAGATCTCCTGATGTGTTCTTCAAAGATCAACGCACCAGATCTGTTCTTTTGGCCTAAATCATTTATGATTTGCATTATGTATGTCTTTCCCTCCTCTGAGTTATGCTGTTTGCCTGCAGAGCTCTCAATAACTGAGAGTAAGTGCTATGCTGCTGATAGGGTCAAGCATATTTCACTTAAAACCTGTGAAAATACACACCTCATCACCATAAAGCATCCAGGATCACTTTAATTTATACCAGGAAAGAGCACAGGCTGAGACAGACGGAAGCAAATTTCCAGCTGCACGGAGTAGTGAAGGCTTCGTGCGCTGATATGAAATTGTCCAAATAACACCTTACTCAGCTGCGCGTTGAAGCCTTAGGCTTTGGCTGGCGCAGGCAAACCCAGGGAGAAGGCCAGCCCTACCCTGCCTGGCACCTTCGGGTGCACAGAGGGCTACGGATCTGGCATATGATTCCCTGGCATTCAGGCTGGAGCTCTGAATCAGCGGGACACAGGGGGACAAGCCTACATGTATGTGCAAGATCAGGCCAAATAGGGACTTGACTTGTTCGAGTGATTTTACCATCTTCTGCTAAATCCATTTTCCAGACCCTGCTGCTCCTGCCACTTCTAATCCCCCTTTCGCTGCTTTGGAGGAGCACCCAAGGTAATCCACGTGCCAGAAGCAAGCCACATTAGTGTGGGTATCTCTGGAGGGTACAGGTTACCCTCAGAGCCAAGAAACGGTAATGGATGGGATTTAGGAGACATGCTCCTTTCAGTCATTTAACGCAAATGCACAGCAAGCGCTATTCCGTGAGCCACGAAACCAAACCCCAGAAAACAAATCAGCAGTAATGTGAACATGCAACTGTTTCATTCTGAAGCCAAGAGTTTGCCATAGACTATAGATGCAAAGCAAGTTGAAAGACTCTGTTTTCTCTAATTAGTCATTTCTCGCATTGCCATGTGCCAATGAGATTAAAGACTGATTGATTTTGTTCTTTGCTGGGATGTCTCAGTAACATTATCCTTCCTTCCAGAGAGCAGGCGCTGACCTGCAGGCATGATGAGTCTGGGAGAGAAAAGGCACCTTCTTCCCCACATGCTGCTGCTCTCCAGCCTGACTGCATCGGTGAGTGGCAACACTCAGCAGAGAGAAAAGGGGATGAGAGAGGCAATGGAAGAGACATGAGTAGTGGGAGCAGTGGAGGTACCAGAAGACAAGGCAGGAGGGAGCAGGAAGGAAACCCTAGTGCAGCAGTCATCTTTCCCTGA
The DNA here is from genome assembly GCA_035590275.1 of Ibycter americanus. Taxonomy (NCBI): domain Eukaryota; kingdom Metazoa; phylum Chordata; class Aves; order Falconiformes; family Falconidae; genus Ibycter; species Ibycter americanus. The sequence goes on along the minus strand of JAVJGI010000050.1, from coordinate 84,672,626 downwards.
ACAAAATGCAGGGATTCCTGGAGGGGAAAAGAAAAAAAAGAAAAAAGGAAGAAAGCAATTTAGCCTGGATGTTGAAGAAGAAACAAACATTATAGTTTAGTGTTGGTCTGGCAGAACCAGCCATAACTGCCTCTCTACACGCAGCGGGAAACACGTGGCTCTGCGTCACCCCAGCCACAGGGACTGAAGGAAGGGAAATCTGAGGATAGAGGATAATTCAGTGGCTGGGGCTAGCACAGAGGCAATTCTCGCACCAGCCCAGTATTAGCCTCTCAAATTTGCTAGACCATTGCTGATTTCAAAGCAGTTGGCCACATTTTGAAATACATCATTATGCAGCCAGAAGCAAGGAAATACCTAAGCACTTCTTTGCATGTAATTGGCTTTTAAAAAAATGTTCTCTCACCACTTCTGAGACAGCTACTGCACACATTGAGAGAAGAAAAAATGCATCTGTGAAACCTTGCATACAACAGGAAAGCAGTAGCTGCTGGTTTTCTTGCACTGTGCAGTTCCTCTGATTCCCTCCCCTTTCCTTTCCCCCAGGAAAAAGTGGAAGAGAATAATCAAACTGTGGCAAGAGGGTCATATAAATAGTGTCTGAAGTCAGCATCAATCCCAAGTACTCTCTGCTTCTGCATGTACACAAAATGTCTAACTGAAACTATTAACTGAGCAAAATTGGTCCCCAGAGTTTTTAGTACTAAGGAAAAGATTTCTGTTAATCTCAACTATAAGTTGCAAAGAGATGGAGCCAGCTGGGCTCCCGCACCGTAGCATCTTTATTTTCCTACGTGCCAACTCAACAAGTGCCATCTGCCAATCATAAAATTGGTTTGTTATTGTTTTTTAGGCACCAGGATCCAAACAGGATGCAAATTCCTTCAGGCTTAAGAGCAGATTTGGGGCGACGCTGGCCCATAGCCTCAACAGAGGATGCGTAGCGCAAGGCAGTGAGGAAAACTCATGGCTAAAGGGCATTTCAGTGTTCCCTGAGCCCTGCCAGTCCTCTTGGTATTGAATGCCAAAGTTATACCATTCCACAGGCCAGAAACTGAGGGGGCTGGTAAACTGGTCGTCGCTTATCTTTGTGAAGTCAAGCCACTGGCACTGTCATTAGCCCAGGATTTGTGCTCCATGGGAACTGCTAGATCTTGTGCTCCTGATTAATCGTTTTCTTTTTACAGGGGTACCAAGCTGGTAAATTAGGCCCCAGGGGAGCAAAATATCAACATTTTCCAGGTTTGACTTTCATCTGATCTTTCCCATAAATGCAGCCTCTCTGCTGAGTCCTTCATTCCCTGTTCCCTACTCTTCCAGTCCCCCCTGAGTCCAGGCTTGTGCCCCCCTGGCTTATTTCAAACCTCACTGATACAGAATACCAGTCAGAAGGAGGGATGTTTTGCCTGGGAAAAATGGCCAAAGAGGACATTTCCATCTTTTTCACAGGGACTGATGAGCTGAACGGAGAGTTCACAGCGGCTCCTCCAGCAATGTTCCTTTTTTTCTGCCTTTCAGTACAACAGGCATTAAGAAATAAACACCATCATTTGGATCCCTTGCCTTATCTAAATCTTCTTCCTAATACTTCAAAACCCTGTCTTACAGACAACAGAGTCAACAACAGCCTATTATCGCACCCATCGAGCAAGAAATGTACCTCATAAATTTTTACTCTTCTGTATTTTTCGATGTTCTTGGGGTAGATAAATAAGAGCAGAAGTTTCTTGAGAACAAGAAAGAAACAGGGCACTGACACACAACAAAACTGCTGTTTAATTCAGACTGCTTTCTGTGGGGAAAAAACTGGCTACCAGAGCTACATCTAAGCAACCAGATCGTCATGAGATTCAGAAATGCCTATCTGAGGAAAATATGCATCCCAAGCGCAGCTGAATAGGAGATGTCCAGATGTCATTCTTTTTCCATTCCGGGAAAGGGGAAAAGGTTTCCTACAAAAACATATTTTTTTCCCCTGTCTCAGGAAAAGCTGCATTAATAAATGAGCATCACAATATGAGTCTTTGCCCTGGCTCCATCTGTTAAGCCACTACAAGACTCCAGAGAGAGTCTTCACACAAATAACACTAAATATAAACTTCAGGCTGCTCTTCATTTCTTTCTCAGAACCACAAAGCCAGGAAGAAGAGCTACGTCCACACTGTCAGGGTGAAAAACATACCCTGGACAGTTACACTTGCCCCGGTTCCTTTCTTGGTAGCTGCTAGTGTACCAACACACCTTACTGAGCATTGGTCAGATTTTTTACTGACCAGGTCATGTTTTTTTTCCATTAATGGATGAACCAAGGAATTACCAGGCAGTTTCTGCTTGTCCCAGGACACGGTTAACAACTTGTGAGACAGACAGCATGGACGAGGCCCAAGGCTGATAAAGCCTCTGCAGGGAAATTGCCCTCCACTCTCCCAGCTCTGTTTTCTGTAGCGCTGTCCTGATGCACCAAGGTTTGGCATAGCTAGGTGCAGACATCGCAGTTACAGGACAGGAGGGTGATGAGGGATAAGAAGTGCTGCTTTGGAGGTGACATGGCCAGTTGCAATTGGAGGATAAACTTGGGTGTACTTGGCCCTGGAGAGTAAACGATGCTTTGGCAAGGCCCTAGATTGCTATTTCAAGAGAAGGAAGGGACAGGTTTTGGAATAAAGTTCACCATGTGAGTGAGTTACGGGTAACATTTTGACTGGTGATGTAAAGTAACCCACAAGTACAAGCTAACATCAGGAGCACAGTCCTCTGGGATCAATCCCAAGGATTCCCTCTGGGATCAATACCTCCTTGACATCCCAGTCCTTTGTTATATTAACAAGACCTGCTTTCTACAAATCCTTCGTTTCCCTAATTTTTCTACTCTTTTCTGTTAATTAAAAATCCTTGCTAGTTCACGTCAGTTAACTTTCACATAGCTCGTTCAGCTAACTCTCCAAGTGTTCCTTTTCTTCCTGAGTTTTCTAACTTTTCTGCATCCTCACCTCTATGGACTGCTTTCTCTCTATACATCAGTCTTCTGAAACTTTGCTAACATTCATTCATGTTTTTTTCATAACTGTCCAACAAGCTCTCATATTAATTCTCAGTATTTTGGAACTTCCACATCCTTTCCAGGGATTCAAGATCTGTGCTTTCCATACAGTTCTAGTTTCTTTCTAAGCCTTCAGCTTTGTGCACGAGAATGACCAGCAGTATTTCAACGTCACTAGAAAAAGCTCCCTATATTGCTGTGCACAGCAGATACTGTGATCATGGATGGGGGACATCTAACCAAACAGAATTTCTTAGCGTATCTATGTCTCTGTGGAGACATAGACTTCTTAGGCTATCAGCTCCTTTAGCTATCTGCCCATTAACTTGTCACATCTGACCAGAGATGAAGGACGACTCAGTTCTGCTGACCTGCAGTTTCCAGAGTAGCAACAGCAACAGGTCAACATCTGAATGTTGTGAGAGTTGTGACCAAGGACTCAGCGTCTCCTGCTTGTGTTATTTCTTTGATTCCTAAATAAAACCCCCACCGGTTATGTCAGTGGGCTCGTGCAACACACTGGACACACTGGACACCACAGGTTACCTCGTTCTTGCTTTCTTCAGCCTTTGCAGCCCAGGCATCACTCTGCCTCCACCAGCTGCCTTGGCTGCAATGTGTAGTAGTCCTGGGGCTCTCCACCCAAGATAAATCACTTGCCAGCAATGGATTCTCCAGTACTTTAAATAAGCATCTCCAGATGCCGCCTTCCTGTCAACACAAAGTATCCAGGGCTTCCCAAACTCCATCATGCATTCCTGCTTGTATCTGTGGAGGACATAGACCTGTACAATACAGCCTGGAAACACCTCTGTGGTGTCTGCAAATACGCAGGGTATCCAGCACCGCTACAGGCACGGCAATGAGTCCTGTCCTCTTGAGCCCACTCTCCTCCTGAGCAGAGCGGACCCTCAAGGACTCCTTTTTCCCCCATGAGTTCACACTTATTATTTTGCCTTGTTCCAGCATCTTATGGTTTAGGAACTCAAATACTTCCCTCCCTCCCTAACCCCACGCTGGGCTTTTCTACATCCTGCTTGTAACCTTGGTACTGAGTAAGGTGCTGTATAATATGCAGGAACTTGTTTTTCATGTATTGGCATGGTACACAATGCTCTTAACAGCTATTTTTATGCTTCTTAACTGGATGCCTTGCCACTTGCATTCTGAACATCTTTTAAGTCTTTTTCTATGTCCTCCTGCTGAGAACTATTAATGTCCACCAATAACCTCTTCTCCTGGGCCCTTGCTTCCAGCTTCTCCTCCCACCAGTTCCTTCAGCTCACAGAGGCCCCAGGCTGACATCCTCCCCAGCATCCCAAATCTCTCTTTCCCTCCGTTTTGTAACATTTTCCCTTGTGGGAGGCCAAATTCCTTCCTTGTCCCCAATACCATCCCATCTACTGATTACTTAAAACTCACACATCACTTCTGTCACCATTTCTATATAAAAGGGTACACAGTTGTCGTGACAAAGCTGTCATGGCAACTGGAAGTTTCTTGGGTTTTCACATTATACATAATCTGCAAAACTGCACATTATTAAACATGTTCTGATGCTCCCAATTACTTACAAATTATTCCATTGCCAGATCCCACTGCTATATTCAGTCAACATTTGTCATCTGGAAGAAAACTTCCAGATTAAGTTCCCATTGCTTCAGGGCACTGAGGAGGGAGGGTGCTCTTCTGTCACGCCTGGAGCAAACTTAGAGGAGATCAAAGTCTCTAATACTTTTCTGGCTCAGCTGGTGAATGGACTTAAAAGCTGCAGTAGGATGGGCTGCTAGGGAACATGATTACTTCTGCACGCATCTACTGCACCTTCAAAACGTGGTACAATAGCTGTTGCCACCCCTTTTTGAGTACATTCTGTGTTAACGCTTGCATTTTGGTCAACTCATGTCGAAGAAATGCATGCTGATAGACCTAGGCATGAGTTAGTTAATCTGTAACATTATGCTGAAAGTCTAGCAGGTACTAACCGTGCTGTGCTCCCCTGCTCGGAGCCCACAGAAGTGCTACGTGAGCCTGGCAGAGCCAGACATTTCATACACATCTGTGCTGCTGTAAAGACATTTCATTCACTAATTTCATTTCCCATTTCATTTGACTTATGAACACCTATTCTGAGTCTGGCTCAGCCTCTGGCTGGTGGCAGACGGATTCTCCTTATTTTTTTATTAGGCAGCGAGGCTTAGGTATAGGGAGACCATTTTATTTCTTTTCTGATCTTAACTTTAAGTACATGCAAGTATTTTTCCATCTGTTACCTGATTTTCTTCTTCATAAGCTCCAGACATTACTGGAACTACTTCATTTTGCTAAAAATTCTTGCTCTAGAAAGAACACAGAGACTGCTAAGGCTTTTCCCTGTGGAAACATAAAAGTTTTAATCAGGTATAATGCGTTAACCAATTTCTACTTTTTAAATTCCCGACTTTTTAACTCCCAAGAAACTTTTCTTTTACTGTACAAAACCTATATCAATGAATTAATAAGTAATGAATCAGTTGTCAAGAATTAAAATAAAAAATTGCTTAATAAATATTTTAATCAAGTAATACATCAGCTTGCTTTTTCCCACTCTAAATGCAGAGTGATGTCTGGTTTATTCCTTGCTTTGATGAAAAATTACATTTGCCCTGCATTCTCTGAACAGCTTTAGCCATTATATTTTATATTTGATCCCACTGGGACATTTTATCCTGGGATAAAAAGCTCATGAGAAGCTTTTAGAACTGTGTATTTGTCCCTGTTTCTGGAGTAAGATCAGGCAGAATCACATACATTGCCTTCCCACAGACATTCATTCTCCACCAAGCTCAGCAGCATCCCAAGGTCCTTTGGCGTTACTGAGGGGGACTGTTACAGTGTTCTCCATCATTTCTCAGGATCTGCCGCTATTTTGGAGTATCTGCAGGATGTCCACTGTGATGTGTTACAAATCCATTCCTGTGTCAGTGGATTCTAAATGCAAGAGTGGCTATGGATAAATTATTTTCAAGTCAGGATTATCTGACTTGAAACCTACCCTTCTAATGAAGTTAGAAATTCAGTTTGTTCTCTGCACAGTGTTGAAACACTCCAGGACACACTCTGTGGCCTCGTCCCAGTGACAGCACCCGTTCCTCCTCTGTATAGTCCCTTTTCTGCCTCTCTGATTTTACCAAGACAGCAGGAAAATAATGATAGGAGTTCTGGCTCACTACCTAAGGAGGAATCGCTTGACAAACATCCATTTCCCAGGTGAATGCCTTTACCTTCTGGCACTTCTATCTTGGAGCAACTTCTATGAATTTTCCATCCTCCACATACTCTCCAGCAACTACCAAATTAACCCCCTGCTTGTTTGATATGTCACAGCATTTCTCAGATTTTTCTGCTAAGGCATCAGAAGCTGTAGCATGTGTCAGCTTTCAGTTCTGTGATCTTCTGCTCGAGTTTCTGATTTTCACCTTCATCTCTTTCTTTATCTGTACATTGACCTTTTCACATCCCCTTTCAAGGCCTCATTTGGCTCTGCTATAGCTGTAGTAGGTGTCTGTCAAACCCTGAACAACTGCAGCTGTGCTCTATTCTTGTCAATATTCTGTTATTAAAAAAACCCACACCAATAAACAAAAAAAACCCCACTAAAATAACCCCAAAACGACCAAAACACCCCTCCACCACCACCAAAAAAAAAAAAAAAAAAAAAAGATATAGGGATTTCCCCCACCTGTTTCAAGTACATTCTGATTCATTTCTATCATAACCTTTTTGAGGGATTCAGTGCCAGGTGCTGCCAAATACATACCTCTGCATCTTCCCAGAACACCTAGTATTCTCTGTCTCTTACCTACCACTCACAATAACTCTAATTATGGTTTCAAGATCAGCAAGAGCCCAGTCTGCATACTAGCTGCAAATAGCACTGTATTGGTCCCTCTGGGATCATCAGAATCTTGCCTTCCTTGAATTTGGCAAACTTTATAAACTCTCTCAAAATCCCTTCCTACATCTACAGTACTAGCTTCTAACTTCCTTTTTAACTCTTTCAATGTCACGGTAGGTGCCAGTAATTTTGGTCAGTTATGGTTACTTTGCATTGTACAGGCTTTTCTAACAAAAGATATAGTAGGGTCTTCCAGTGTAAGTAGCATTCTCATTCAGTGGTCCACTCCAGTCTTTCCCCCGTGTTGTTCATGATACAGTTTCCTCTCATTTGCAACCATTGCATTCAGATTTATTGATCCTTATAAACAAATGATCTCTTTTTATTGCATTTCCCAGTGACCTACGAGGTTTCCTCAAAACAAGGATTTCCAGCTGTTTGCAGATGTTGTAAAGAGCCACTAACAAAAAAGAATTCAAGAATCCAGCATGGTTCAGAAGAAAAACACCTGCCTCAAGTGAAGAGACAAACAGAGACACTTCCCAGGAAGTAAACCATACGGTACAGTCAATAGGAAAGCAGATCACTTCATCTATAATTTACCAGAAGTCAAACCTGCAACTAATAGTCTGCCTAAAACATCTGTTGAATTCAACCTGAGGTCAACATCACACAGGGAGGTGCCTCCTTAACTTCTTCCTGATGAGCATGAATGGATGGATGGATAAAATGGCAAAGGTTGAAAGAGCCATGGAACAGGAAAAACAGGTATCAATAGAATGGTGGAAGAGAATAAAGTGCTAGCGAAAGGAGCACATCCTGTCCTGTCCTCCAAAAACTCCTCTTCCTCTGGACTCTGCTACTTTGCTCTTCCTTTTATGCCTGGTTCATTACCCTCCTCAGGCTTTGCTCCTCCCTTTCTGCTCCCTGGATGATCCTGTCTCTGCTGCAACACTTGCATCCTGTCTTGCTATTCTGTAAGCCTGTCTTGCCTCTGAGCTGTAAGCCCCTTCCTCCTTTCCCTGTTTTATTTTAATTCCCTAAAATTGTCTGTGCTGTCTGTTATCAGCACTTCCAAGCCCATTACCTTTCCCATTCTTTCCACAAGTGTCTCTCTCTCTCTCTGAAAAGGTCTTCTTTTGAGGACTAGAGATATGCTTCTTCCCGACCCCTTCTCTTCACTAAGACATGTACTCTTTCCCATTTTCACCTGGTGGCTACTTTTGTGCAAACCACTCCAGCTTCAGTTCTTCCATCTTGAAATCACTTGCTGTCTTCTTCCATTTCCTGAATATGTCACTCTCCTACCCCAACCATCTCGCTCACACTCCCCCTCCCTCAGGGTCCCTTCTCCTCTTCCAAACCCAGCCAAACCAGAAGGATTCTCCTTCCTACAGGTCCCTCCTCTCTCCTCTGAGATCTCCTCCGATGGCTTTTCTCCCAGCCGTTTTTCTCACTGCCAAAACCCGAATTTCCCCCTGCAAATCTCATCTTGCTCTAGCTCACTGAACCCTCCCTCCCTCCTGCTCAGCTTTCTTCAAACCTTTTGCTGGTACGAGGCCAGCCAGGACATTCAGTAGCTCATATTGAGAAGCATCCACTTCATCAGTCTCAAAAGAATGTTGACAAAGGCTTCTCAAAGGATAAGTGAGTCACTGTTTCTCTGCCACTACTTTATCCCTGCTTACTCTAGGACAGCTCATTTAACAAACAAGCCACCATACCAGGGGATTTGCTCTGCTGACACCAACAGCCAGCAGTAAGGTACAACCAAATGGAAAAAAAGGTATTACAAGGGTAGTATTGGCTCAATACAGCATTTCACAACCCTTTTCCTTTGGTTTAGAAACCCCATATGTTCTAACAGCACTGAATGTTTCATGCATTTTATTTGTCTCGATTCATATCTAAGCTCCTCCAGCCAAACTGTAAACTTTGTGCTTCAACAGACCACACTAAGTGGGTTACTAAAAGTCAATTCTACTTAAACTTACATATTGCTACAGCAATTACAAAGGATCTTGGTGGTGGGTTGACCTTGGCTGAATGCCAGGTGCCCACCAAAACTGCTCTATTGCTCCCCTCCCCAACCTGACAAGGGAGAGGAAAGGCTCATGGCTTGAGAAAAGGACAGGGGGATCACTCACCAATTACAGTCACAGGCAAAACAGACTTGACTTGGGGAAAATTAATTTATTACCTATCAAATCAGAAAAACACCTTACCCCCATCCATGCCTTCCTCCTGGGCTTAACTTAACTCCCAGTTTCTCTCCCTCCTCCGCCCGAGCGGGCAGGGGATGGGGAAGGGGGGTTACGGCCAGTCCATCACACCTTGTCTCTGCCGCTACTTCCTCCTCGCACCCTGCCCCTGCCCCAGCCGGGGTCCTTCCCACAGGCTGCAGCTCTCCATGAACTTCTCCAGTGTGCGTCCTTCCCATGGGCTGCAGCTCTCCATGAACTTCTCCAGTGTGCATCCTTCCCACAGGCTGCAGCTCTCCATGAACTTCTCCAGTGTGCGTCCTTCCCATGGGCTGCAGCTCTCCATGAACTTCTCCAGTGTGCATCCTTCCCACAGGCTGCAGCTCTCCATGAACTTCTCCAGTGTGCGTCCTTCCCATGGGCTGCAGCTCTCCATGAACT
>JAVJGI010000050.1:84622456-84646127 GCA_035590275.1 Ibycter americanus | reverse complement strand
ATCCACATCAGCCAACCCACCACCCCAGAAGCAAGCCCACAACTGTATATTATCAATGTTAATTAACCCTCTACAGTCACTGCCTCTTTCTCAGCACAAGAAAAGATGCCTATGTATGGAGAAAACCTATCAGTGCAGAGTAGCCAGATTACGGTGGGACTTTCTACCCACAGGCATTTTACACATGAGAAATCCAGGCATCACCTACACAGAGATGTACTTGGTGGGGTTTGGGTTCTTGCAACTCTTTTCAACAGAAAACTGGAGCAACTCTGGGCCTTTCATATAAAAACACCAAGAATAAAGGTTATCTGTGTTTTCTGAGTTATTTTCCACCAAAAGATTTAATGCCCCATACTGGATTTTTCCTTTTTCTTTCTTCCTTGACACGAGAGTGCTGGTGAAGAGTGACAGCTCAGCCTCCTCCCTCCTCTCTCCCTTAGCAGTTAGACCCCATCCCTCCAGCTTCTTCCCAGTTTTTGGGTGGAGAATTGCTGCTGCCTGTTCCTCCCTCACAGCCCTCCCCAGCCCTGTGGCGGTCCCCCCGTTGATCACCTCATGGATGTGCCTTGAGGTATTGGAAAAGGGGTCACAGCAATGGCAGCAGTGCAGCACATCTGGAGGGACATCAACAGGTAGGGCAGGAGGGGTAGAAGATGGAGGCGCACAGTCACATAGAGGTGGCTGGGCAGGGACAAGCACCACGGATGCTTGGTGCTCCTGCCCAAAGAAATGCATGTTAAATCGCACCCTAAAACACCACGGCTGAGCTCTGCCATGTACAGGGCTGAATTTTCAAGAGCATAGTGCCTGCGGAGGGATTTGCAAGAAACAAAAATAAGGAAAGCGTTTTTCTTTACCCTGTCCTTCCCTTCAAAATTCATGATGTTAGAAGACATTAATAGACAGCTTTTCATGTGAAGCATTGGAAGAGATGTGCTGCCTGCCACGGTTTTTCAAACTGGAAGGACTGCAGAGAAACAGACTGTGTACAAGCACTTAACAGACCTAATCATCTCAGGGCTGTTGGCAGATGTAGCCCACATAATGCTGCGCACCAGGGGAAAAGGTAGGGATATCTGCAGAGCCCCCCATCTCTGGTGACAAGTTCACTGAAGCAGAATAGAAAAAAACCCACCACAACAGACACCTAGGTGCATTGCTTGAGCTACACAAAACCTCATTATTTTCCAGAGAAAAACACCTCCGTGCAGAGAGCTTCTCTGATGAGTGAAATCAAGGACATTCCAAAATGATTCATGAGTGTGTAACCTGGCTACAGCTGACAATAAGGTGACTGTGCCTTGACAGGCTGGGATGACAGGCTGAAAGATGAGCTCCTAATGAAATCAAGCTCAAAAGCAGAAGTAGAGAAAGCTCTAATGGCTGATAATTTAACACAGAAAAACTTAAGATATAGCAGCACATGGGAGTGCTCTGGTGTGCAGTCATGACCTGCACGGTCGTATAATAGAACAGGCATCTGTAATAAAGCAGATACGAGCAACAGTCTCGTGAGCACACTGAGGTCAAGGGACACCAGCAGGACACGGTATTACAAGAGAAGCAAATGTTAGAACACAGCAGGTTTGCAGCAGAGGTGGATTGCACTGCGCAACGCAAAACGCATACCAAGTGAGAGGCAAGATGTACACAACAACCCACGTACAAACCCATTCTGCCTGAGTTCACCGCAGCTAGACTAGCAGGCAAGAGCAGGGCGGACAGGGTAGAAACAGTGACATAGATGGTTTGGCTTTGGTTGGTTTTTGCCACAGTGCAAAAATAAGATAAAGATGGTGATAAGGCATTTGTAACTCCCCATCTAACAGCTCTTAAAGAAATTTCCGTAACATTCAAAATCTGGACACAAATAGATTTCAGCATAGTAACATAAAAAGTCTAAACGTGAACACTATCTATGTGAATGAGACTAGGAACTTAAACAGCCCCCATATGCAAAGATGCTGTATTAAAATGCAGGTACAGTCAATGACAGGAACACATCAGCATCCAGGTCTTTTCTGTAACATGTGTTTTGCATCAGTATTAGAAAGAAAAGTCTTAAAACTGTTGAACTTTATAACAAACCCACTGACAGTGGAATTCAGAAAATGAAATCTCAGATCAGAGGAAACGGAGAAAAGGTGTCCTGATTCATTTAAAATCTTACCAAGACTTTACAAAGCCACGTTATCTACGAGTACCGCTAATAATAAGGACCAGAATAAAGGAGAGATGTCAACTCACAAGGGAATTGTATATTTTCGAAAAGGCAGAGGACCCGTCGAGGTAGGCGAGAGAGAGAAAGAGAGAGACAGAGTTATAAACAGCTCCTTAAGAAGCACGCAGAACAAGGACACTGCTGCCCACTCAGCCGAGGACACCAGCTATAAATCCTTGCATCAAATACAATACAAAAACAAAACGCTGCCAGTGTGCCACTTCCCTTACCATGGGAAGAGAGTCTGTGAATTAGAGCTATATTTGAATTACACAAGAGAAAAAGAAGAGCTAATAGTTTACCGACTGCTTCCTACTAATACAGAGCTATCCCCATCCTCTCTATTTGTTTCTGGGCTGCTTTAGAAATCCCGAGTGACAGATCATTCACAAAGGGACATCATTCCCGACATTATTATTATTTTTAATATAATTATTCCTCTGTTGAGCTTCTTTCTTGACTTTCTGCTAATATTTAAGCTAGCATTTAAAAATTATTTTTACTCGTCTATGACTTGAATAACACCCATGCATAAAACATCAGAGAGCTCTAATTCAGTGAAGTAGTTGAGATTGCGATGATCTAGCTGTTTTAGAGATGTTACTGGGTTCTTTGTAAGTTAACCTTTATCAGGGAAAAAGGATGACCCACTGGAGACCAGGCAGGATGGGACATACACTAGGTGTGGTAGACAGGAACATTAGTAGACAGGTTGTGACATTAGTGACCGCAGCAAAATCAGCTCACACTAAATGTGATCTAGGATGCCCCGAGTATGACGTTTTACAGAAGTTTTTTGAAGTAGTAACATGAACCAAGTGATTTTTATTAGACCAGGAGGTGTTCAGCGTTGTAAGAGCTAGCGTGAGTACCTGCAGGATTTATTACTCCAAATCATTGTTTTGAAGCTTCCCTCCTTATTTATCTGCATGCAGCTGGGCCCCAGCAAGGTGTGTTTATTGCCAAGATGTGGAAGCCAGGCGCTAAGCCCAGAGCTCTGCTAGCTGTAACACTGAGATGATTCCTACAGCTGTGTGGCCATCAGCATGCAGCAGCGCCGTACCTCCTGAGCCTGATATTTTGTTCAAGAAAAAAACCTGTCCAGTTCAATCAGGTTGGAAGTTGTGTTTGGGTTCCCTTTTCTCCTAATTACACTTATTTTGGGGGTAGCAAGCTACCATCGACGCTGGCAGGCCAGGAGCCAAATGGGGACTTTGAGCTGAGCTGCAGGTACGTCTGCACAGCCTAATGAGTTAGCCCAGTACCCCATGCAGGCCAGCTAGCTTTGCTGAGGAGCAGGGCACATCTGGCCAAATGAAATTACACTGCAAGCTGGCCCTCGTGATACCAGAGGTAGATCAGCTTGTGTTTCGTACAGCACCATATTGTACTTGCATGAACATCTCCTGTCTTCCCATTGCAAGGCTGGGTTCTTCTGGATTAGTGGTTCAGTTTGCATGGATAATACCTGTGATACATTCCTTCTTTAAAAAAAAATTCTAACAGGTCACAACAGAGTCCTGTAACCTCATTTAACTCAGCCTCTACAGACACCAGCTTGGAGCACTTAAGGCTAAACAAGTACCTTGCTATCTTTGCCAGAGATCTGGAGTTATTTACTGGAGATCCTTGTATTCCTGGTATTATGTTTTATTACTATTGCACAGAGCATACCACATTCCTTGGGGAGCAGTAAATGCTACTGCATGAAGCGCATCAGCACACAGTTCTGTGAGTCTCACTGGAGACACCATTACAGAGCCAGATGTCCAGCCAGGATCACCTTTGGTGGGTCGCTCACCAGCAAACCGTGAGGGTGCCCAAGGTCCCAGATCATACTGCCAACCTGAAGGAGTCAAACACCTTGAGTGACAGCTGAAAATACGTGTACAGTTCAGTCTTTACAACCTTGATCCCTCTATGGACTGCTGGAGGACCTGCAATCCCTGAAGCACTTTCTGTTACTCAGCCCTTGCAGTTTTTCTCAGACGCCATACATACCATTCATTTTAAAACAGACGGTTTTGACACATTAGGACCATTTGAAAAACAGCCCCAATCTACACAGCTGCCACCCCTTGCCTTCCCCCTTCCTTGTCTGCTTGATCTGCTCTTGGGGGGATCCAATGACATGCCCGTATGTAATGCCAGCTCAAGCAGCTTCTGTGGTGTCTGCCAGTCCTCTTCACCTTTCCCTTCAGCCCATCTCCCGTGTTCCCGTACTGTTCCTAACAATTCTCAGTAATCACACAGTTAAATTAGACCCCATTCCCAGCCCCCACAGGACTCTCAAAATCACATCCACCTTCCTTCCCCCTTGGCCAGAACTTCCCACACCCCTTTGCAAGTCCTCACACCAACAGCTAGTTTCTTTACTCTTTGGAAATTTTCCATTCCCCTGATCTCCAGCCCTCTGAAAAGGACTTTGGATCAAAACACCTCTTCCAGGTTTCAGCTACCGTGTTGCAGTTAGTGCCTCGTGCTTCTGATCTGCCAGAGTCAAGCTTCAGCCTGTGTCAGCAAACTGAGCATCCTTCTTTCACATCAGAGCATTTTGCATCACAGCACTTTCCGTAACAACTCCATAGCATCAGGCAGAGTTAATAAAGCGTACCGCAATGGACTTCCTACAGCATCCCGCAGCAGCAGGGTGATTTCTAGCAGAGAAAGTAGAAAAGCAGCTGCTTCCAAAGAATATGATATACTAACCTGCCCATGTCATACCTTATACTTACCTTTTCATACCTCTGCATCTCTACAATTGCCTTGGTTCAGGGTATGCCAAATACTACCCAAAAAATTCATCCAATAGTATTTCTGCTATGACAGAGCAGTTTATTAAAACCACGAGAACACCCATTTCAATACCTGTTTCAGATTCTACTTAGCAGATTCTACAGCGTTACTCAAATACACCAGTTGTTGAATGGGAAACTGGAAGCGTACGGCCGAGATTTGGACTTGTCAGTACTCCTGGGCAGGAGTCAGAGGGGACCGGAGGGGCAGGAATTTTGTGGGAGGGCTCACGAATTGAGATAGGGTCACAAACCCCACTGCACTTGTATTCAAAACTATGAAACAGAAGAGGGAGGCAGCTGAGGGCTTTAGGACAAGATCACAGCCTGTAGTTGCTGGCAGGATTTCACAGGGCTCAGGGAGTGAAAGGGGGCAAAAGAACCAGCTGGGACAGAGCCACTTTCAGCACAGGCAATGGCAACAGCTAATGAAGGACAACAGGAACTGAAGGGAATGATTAAGAGCTCTGACATTTTATTGGTGAGTTTGACATCTGGTTAAACAATGTGTACTTTTGAAGCTTGACATCCAGTAGCTCTCATATACAAAGCACCACGGTACAGCGCAGCAAATTCACAGGGCTGAAGGAAAAGTCATTTCAATGCTGCAAGCTCCCAGGAGCAGGGCAGGCAGCTGCAGGCAAGCAGGTTAGCTGGGAGGGATGGGAGGGAGATGGAGGGACAGCACAAGACACCCAGCTCTAGGCATCTGCCTTCCCTAGCTCAAATTAACCAGCTAATTTCCCCAGGCGCGCTCTATAGAAACAAGCTTCTCCAGAGGGTGATTCGCTGCACGATGTTATACTGCTGCTCTACAGAGCTCCTGTGAATTTATCCTGTTTCTTAGAGGAATACTGCTCTCGCCAGCAACTGCAGTGTGCCCAGGGAGACGTGGTGGCTAATTTTGATGCCTACAGATGGGGAGTGTGAATCTCCCTTTCCTTTGCCCTCCCTCCTCAGCTACCCATGGTGAATTAGCGTGTAAACAAGTGGTATTCACCCCATATTCACAGCTGAGGAGTTCGTCAAGAAACAGGATCTCGCAGGTGCTGTCATACACAGCAGATAAACATACACAGCAGATTCTAATTTCAATCCGATCCCAGATGGACTTCTTGCATTTTACCACAAACCCCATTTTTCCCCTCATACAGCAGCAGATCTGCCCAGGCAACGCCCATCACATCGGTAATGAAGTCCCTGGGAATGCTCACTAAGGTGTCCATTTGGGAGGATAAGCGTGTGATCCGCCTGCACAAACCTGCCACCAACCCACGTGTATTTCAATCCATTGAAGTCAATAGGAAGGTTTTCACTCATTTTAACAGGTACATCTAAACAAATTTCACACGCGGAATTAATTCACTTACCAAGCTCCAGTTGCTCCTAAAATCTGACTGATTTGGAAAAAAATACACTTTCCTTCCCTGTTTCCAACTAACTGAGCTGTATCCAGCTGTATCCATTTCAGAACATGAAAGGAAGATTTTTTTTCCGATCAATATTGACTGGCTATATTTCTGTATACATTCACAACATATATGCTCCCTTATTAAAAAATTGCCCAAGTGATAACATGGAAAAGAAATTATGGTTCTGTGTCTGAAAGAACAACAGCACAGACTGAAGTCTGCCGCTATTATTAATATAGCACCAACAGATGCTGTAATTAGAAAGTGAAAGGCAAACAGAGGAGCTGTTCATAGTTTTGCGCACTGTTTTGTCTTCTCCTAAAACTAAAATCCTTCTTTAGGGAAGTGATAATGTCTTCATACGTGACCCTGAGACTACTGTAAAATGCTAAACCACAGGTGTCATATGCCATAACCGCGGCTATATTTGCAAATTACTCCATTTTCTATAGTTCCATTCTAATTTTATCACTATTTCTAATGAATTCCACTGTTTCCAGGAGCACAGTAGTTATTTTTTTCTTAAAAGTTATTTTTAGCAGTAATCCATTCACATGCTGAATTAGAAACAAAACATAAATGAAGGACAGCAATATGGTGCTTCCAGTACAAAAACAGAAAAATATTTAGATTCAGTAGAAAGCAGGCAGATGATGCGTTAGTTTAATGTACTGTTTTAACCTCTGCTGGAAAAAGATTTCTGTGTTGGCACAGGGCACCAGAGAAATTGAGTGAACTCAACATGGCATCTACCAAGAGACAAGATTTTTCTTCTATTCTGGTTTGATATCAATATAGATTCTATTTGAAGGTAGATGATCTCTAATATAAAAAAACAACCAAAACCCAAAACAAAACAACCCGAAAAAAACCCCAAACAGGCACAACAACTAATTAGAGCAAACACACAGAACAATTCGGGGCATCTGGAAGAAAAGATCGGGACTGTGGTGGCACAAATTCTGCAGATCAAGAGGTGGAAAGCTTACCTAGGACTTCATTCTAGCTAATACTACATGAATACTACTAAATCAGACACGTCTCATTTTCAGATGTACCTAGAGGGAGAAAAAAAAACAACGCAGGAGGGAAAATCATATCTAGTAATTGCAGTCCTCCAGGATCTGCTCTCAGGGACATTTCCAAGCGAATCACAGGAAAGCTTGTTGCTGCTAGGTTCCTATCTGCCTGGAAGGACAGCAATGCATCGGAGCAGGGTAATGTTGCTTTGTTCTGGTGCAAATCAGAAGGCATGGGGTATAGCCCAGGCTCTCCAGCCTACCCAGAGAGCCTAGGAATCACAATGAGTCAATAAGAAGGTAAAGAAACAGAAATAGCAACTGCTTGATGGCAACAGTGAGCTCTAGCCCTACAGCTTTCCCGTCTGCCGTGTTCCTCCTTCCCTCAGCAGTCTGAGGAACAGATTTTCTCTGGCTGTTCACAGTGCTGTTGGATCACCTCGGCAAGGTCAAGACACCGCAAAATTCGCCATTTCTCAGCAGCCAGCTCCTCCTTGGATACCTGGCCCAGCAGTTTTTTGGCAAAGAGGTTCTGATCCTGCATGAAAAGGCCCACAGCAGACCTTGGGGCTTGAGGGAAGTTCTCCAAGCAACCACTTGTGAAACAGAAGTTGATTTTCTTTTCACGTCTCATCCCTGGTCCCCTTTCTTCAATCCAAGTCAGAGGTCTAGTATGGAGGAGCAGAGAAAAAGAAGTGTATTTATGAAGAAATGGAATCAACAGTTTTAGTTTATGGGGTTTTTTTCTCAGCATTTACAGAAAATTCCCTAACAAATGCAGCATTTATAAATTTCAGTCATTGCATACTCAGGTAAGATATTCTGACCAACATGCCTTGTGGTTATGGAGTTGAACGCCAGGTAATAGTCTTAACTGCCACTGCTTCATGCCATGACTTTCAGCACACCATCTAAGGTCTCTCCAGCTTTGTTTTCCCTACGCACAAAGCGAAGCCAGCAACGCGTGGCCATCTCACAGGGAAGAGGGAAGTTTAATCAATTTGTTTGTGGACTTGGATGACAAGTGCAGTTAAACATCCTAATACTTTGTGCGTGACTCCATCAGAGCTAAATTCACAAGGCCCTCAACGTCTAGTCATTCCTCCAGCAAGGATAAGTTTACATCACTCAGGGACATCACAATGACTCAGGTGCTACCGTGCAAGCCCAACATCACCCCTTTAGGACGAACTGGACAGACAGCAAGTTCACGCATGCAGGCACTAGCATCCACACTGAACGTTTCAAATACGTTTCTTTCTCTTCACTGGGAGCACTGAGATGACCCTGGAGATTACACCAGAAGATGTCCATTTTGCCTGTTTCAGCCACACAGGTTCTCAGGCAGGTCTTTCTTAATCAGAGCAAAGTCCTGGCTTATGCTAACACAATAGCCACAGTCTCCAGGCCAAGCATTGGCGGTGGCATCTATTGACCAGCATATTTCTCAGGTCCTCATGCTTTCCTCCCTAATTTCCCATGTGGGCTGAGCCATGGGACATGCTGCATCACTTCAGGGGTCCTAACAGACTTGCCGGCCCAACCCTGCAAATGCTTGCAGAGGCTTTGAAGAACGAACCTCAACACTGGCCACAGCCACGATCCTCCTTTCCTGCTCTTTCGTCAACTGCCTAGAACTTGCCATTACCTTTCTGCAGCTCATTCATCAGCACTCACTACTGCCTGTGTTTAGAGGATGCACATTATTTTTCTTACTTGGTTATTGATGGCCCTTCCACAGTCCTTTATGGCCCACTTTAGTCTGCCACTCACAAATTATGAGGGCATCAATAGCATGGAAGAATAAATTCTGTCTGCCCATTAAATCTTCGGTATCATTAGATCTGGAAAGAAAGTCCTTGTCAGTCTACCCTGAACACATTCTGCAGAGCACTCAGCTTAACGATTCCGCACCTCTCATCTCTTATGCTTTAAGATCCAGTTTCTATATTCACATCATTGTATCAATTATTCTTTGCTCACCTGTACTGCCACACATACTCCCTACAAATTAAGCATGGTCAGATTAACCTGAATGAACAGAATAAAAAAAAACCTGGAGGGGTAGGGCAGGGGGGAAGACACAAATCACAGCCTGCAAGAATGCATTGGAAAAAATCCTCAGAGAACTAATAAATGCAAAAGACACCATGCATTTCAGGATGTCCCAAGGCTGTGCTGCTGCATGCCTGAAGGGTGCTTGAGGGCCATATCAACTCTGTGTTTTCTGTGTTCTCATCCTCCTCCCCTGAGGGGCCAGCTGCTGACCTTGGTCAGAGGCAGGCCGCTGAGCAAGCTGGGGTTTGCCCTGACTCGACAGAGCCAGTTGTACGTTCTTATGGTAGCAAACAGCCACAGAGGGTTTTTGGGCCACTGTTATGCCAAGCTGCTTTATCTCAGGTAGGCAGGTATGCAGAAACCACTGGGCAGGCATAGGCAAAGATGTCCACCATATAACAGTGAAGAGTCCACGATATGATCCAAAACAAGCTGTATCGATGCAGGGGCACCTCCCTGGGGTGATCTAGATCAGATGAACATCAATGATCAGGCTTGAGTGTATACCTTCTTCTGCTCTAGCTTGGGGAAGCCACTGAACCAGAAGCACAATCATGCAGATTGGGCAAAATTTAATCAAAGTGATTAAAATGACTGATTTAGATCAGTGAGCAGGAAAATGTTGGGTTTACTAATAGATTTATCTTCTTCTGCAATTGGATTTGTAGTTATTTTCCCAAAGAGAGGTTGATTCTACTTGATTTGGCAACCAAAATGTATTAATTTTTAATTAACCACAACTTCTACACTAAAATTAGTCCCTTTTTTGCTATAAAAGATAAGTATTCTGCAAGTCTGCACGTTATTTAAGCAATTTTGAAGCTTAAGAAACAGGTTTGTATTTTATGTCAGAAAATGTTGAAGGGCTGCTGGTTTTTTAATAGATAATTTACCCATTTTCATTAAAGATTTGTATCAAAGCATTATCTGGCTATGGATGCAGTTAGTTATCTAGAAGTGTTAGTAGTGTTACTTAGAAGCAACAAATCCAGCATTGCTGGTAGCTGAACAAAGCCACACTAAATACATTGGACAGGAGAGAAGGGAAAGTTTAACTGAACACTGACAAACCGCTTTTACACTGCCTTTTTACAAAGCAAGCACTATCTGCAGTGAAGAAACTACTCTGACTTTCTATGGTCGTTCTGTCTTTCCAGATTCAGACTGGTGGAGCTCTCCTCGCTATGTTTTATTCAGAGATTGGAAGAGACTCTCTGCTTTTCTAATTCCCTGTTTCCCCAAATAATGAGTGGTCTTAGTTGGACTGTGCTGGCTCAATAAACCAAAATGAAGTGAACAATCTTTGTACCTGCAGAAGAATTAAACTGGTTTCGTGCCTGAAAGAATTCTGGGTTCACTCAGCTTAATATTTTATGCTGCAGCTTCTGCAGAAAGGATGTATTACATGATTTGTTACGCATGCTCAATGTGAAGCTATTATTAAACTTTTTAAGTTTAAATCTCAATAAAAACATCATTTCAAGTGTTTATTGCCAGAATATGTGTTCAGAAAGTGTCTTCAATTTCTTTTAAACATCTTCCTTTTCATGCTTTGAAAATGCCAATATTTTTTATTTACCATGCAATCAAAAAAAGCCTACCTTATCTTGGATGGGAATTAGGCAATTAGACCCTAACCCTAGTTAACATCAAAAGAGATGTTGCCCATATCATGATCTCTCCAGCTCGCACTAAAAATTCATTTTTGACATTTACTGAACCCAAGCTCTGTAATCCTGGGACAGGAACTGCAGTCCCAAACCAGCTGTGCTGTCAACAGAGGTTTGGCTTTGCCTGGATTGCTCAGTGTTTTATCAGAGAGGCTGTCAGCTCAACTGCCTTGGAAACACAACAGAGGCAGAGGTCATCTCGCAGAAAGCTGGGCATCAGGCATTAACACACACCTCCAAAATCCACCCGGAGACAGAGGAGCAGCCAGTGCGGGCTGTGCAGCCGAGACAGACTATAGCCTTTGCACAAATCCCTGCTTAACCAGCAGGACACAGGCTCCTGCATTCTGCACCTGCTGTATTTTCCAAGGCAGCAAATAGGCTGAATTAACCTGATTTCTCAAGGTTAGTGTATTCATGTCTTTCAAAAAAAGATGGGATAGCTCTCAGGAAAGGTGCAGACCTTTCCCAATCCTTCAGCAAATTAAAGGTTTGGCAAATTAAAGCTGTAACACTGCCACCATTACTGCTGGGCCATGACTTAACCTGATGGAGAGTGGGCCAAATTCTGTACCGCTGTAACTCCACTGACGTCAATGGGGGAAGGTCAGCAGGAAATATGGCCCTGCCACCAAACAGAACACAGGAACGCTATGTAACTTTCCAGCCGGCGTAAATTATCCCAGAGGCATAAAGCTGACTGTCCCCGAGGTCATTAAAACGCCCATGGTGACAAAACACTTACTGACCCACACAAATAGCTAGTAGTGGGCTAAGAAAAGCAGGTATCAGTTGGTGGTGTAGAGCAGGAAGGCAGCAGTAATCCAGAAACAGTTCTGTACCTAGCAAAAATCATATACAGCAGCTAAGGACTACGTAGCAGAAATGTTTAAACCACCCGCTAGTTCCACCTGCTGGAATTAGTTCAAACTATCACTCCGTATAGATCTTTACATCTACTCCTGTTACCGGCAAATCGCTAAGAGGGTAAACAGAGCTTGTATACAGAGTTCTGTCCTCTCACAACTGCATTTTAAAGGGAATTGGAAATGTTGTTTTATTTAAAGGGAGCGGAAGATTGCTAAGCCAAGATGCTAATCCCAGGATAAACTGCAGTGAGCTCTGTAGGACTGGCTGATAAAACGTTTAACTAGACCCACGGTGAAACTAACAGTTCAAATGAGCTCTGATTATTCACTCCCAAAACAGCTAGTCCATCAGGTTATTACTTTTTCAAACTAAACACTTATCTAAAATTCTTAAAGAAGCAAGCATTCATGTTTGGTGGTTTTTTCTTTTTTGTTTTTGGGTGGTTTGATTTTTTTTGTTTGCTCGTTTAAGTGTTCCAGCAGTACGTGTGCAACAAAAAAGGCTAATTATCACAAAGATAGGCCAGAACATTTTCCCTGCTCTCCCTGGTCTTCTCATACACCTCTTGTCATATGCCTATGAGTGGGTCATCTGTCTCAGAAGGCAGAGCGTGTTATATGGAAAAACAGGGGAAAAAAGAGTGAAGAGAAAGGAACAAGTTGTTCCATCACCATTCCTACCTCCTAGGAAACATACAGAGCTTGGCTAACTTCTCTGTAGGTTTTCATGTCAGACAATTTTCAAGTTGCATCTATAGCATGCAGTAAACTGTCATCGTGAGTAACTTCAACCTGCCTGAAAGGACTTGACTTCCATGCAGGTGTCCCAGAATTACCAAACCAGAGAATTTCTGGCAAAATACACCACCAGGCTTTGGATCAAGATGAGTACTCAAATCCGCTGATGACTTACTTCATGGTCATCTAATATTTAAAAATACACTATTTCATAGCAAGGCCATTAAAAATATACTATTTAATAGCAAGGCTATTGTTACCATATAACAAAAGGTAGATCAAACTCATTATTATAAAATGCATCATCAAAAGAATTGTCTGCAAGAAAGTCATAGGGCAATGATTGGAAAAAATGACAAGTAATCCTGGCTGCTGGATTCTCACTCAGTCTGACACGCTCATGCAACAAAAACAGAAAGACAAGAAATGGAAACAGACTGTCGTCCTACTCAGGGGGAATAAAAAAATTGAGGAAACTTCAGGACTGCAGATTAGGCATTAGTCAAGAGCAAGCTTTGTGTGTTGGCCTTTCAGTAGTTTATTATAATTCTGCTTGAAATGTGTAATTTTCTTTTAACCTCCAGCTAGTACTACATACTAGCACAAGCATTATAGTGCTATAAGCTTAGTATTATGCTTTTTCAAACTTTTTCGAACAGTCATATGCTTTTCAACCTTTAAAGAAAGGTTAGCTTTCAATGTACAGCTAGTATGTCTGATACTAAAAAAATACGCTGCCTCTAAACAATTTTTCAGAGTGCAAGAGAAGGGTCTTTCAGTCCTGGGCATGGTAAAATGCATTATTGGCCCATTCCTACATCCAGACATGAGAAAAGAGCTTTTAAACATCCTTGTGTTCTTCAGCAGACATTGTTTGGTGTGGCTTTTTTACCATGATTCCTATAGGAAGCGCTTTCAGGTCTGTTTCTCTTGTACGCTTTCCTGCCAGCATCCACCCACTCTATTTCCACAAGAGGAAGAGAGGATGCAGAACGCCTGCAGACGATACCTGAGGAGCCTGGCTCACCTGCTGCCATGGCCATTACTCACTTCTTGTTTGCAGTCTGAAAGTGAACAGTCATTCTGGAATAATTCTTATCCTTCTGCTTTTCTCTGGTGGCAGAGGTAACAGTGAGGTCTCCAAAGAGGTCGATCAGCCAGGTCAGTCGGGCAATTCCACTGAAAGCTGGGAATCCTGTTTTGTTTTCGTCGAGGACACTACCTGGTGTAACAGCAACAGAAGGTCTTGAGAAATGGGAAAGAGAATAATGCCCTCTGCACAGGAAAGGCTAAAGAAACTGTGGTGTTGCAGGCTTAAAGACCGGCGTGTAGAAAGACCAGGAGTGGATGGACTGAGCAGGAAAGTCAACAAACATGGGCAACCTTGAAATGGATCAGCTGGTGAGCTATGACAGAGAAGGCTGCACAAAGTACATATACAACAAACCCTTCAGGACATGTTGAGGACAGAAGGGTCTACGTGGAGTCAATAAGGGAATAAAGCAGAGAGAAAACAATGGTTTGAAAATCTCTCCGAGCTCTTCTGGGGCCAGACACCGGTACAGAAGACTAAAGGTTCCCACTACAAACTGGGACACTTCCTCAGAGCTCACCCTCCTCTCTGAGACCAACATGAATAAGAAACTGGTCACTACCACCAAAGTAGAGGGGGGGTGAAGTGCTCTCTCCACCAGATAGCAGGAAGAGATTAGCAAAGCAACAGTCCATGGAAGACAACCGTTAAAGGCAAAGGTGCTTTCCAGACAGTTCTGTAACGTCATGGAAATATCCAGAACAGATACCTGTGTCTTGAGTCAGTTTATAGACAGACTCTCAGCTAAAAGGGCTGAATGAAGCCTGGAAGGACCAATGTTCCTGTGGAGCAGGCAGACAAATCCAGATGGACTTCGATTTCCTCACAGCTACTGACCTGTGAAATGCAATGTTCCCTTCACCAGGTCTTTCCCAGCCACCTCTTTTTTCAGCTGCTTGTACTCTTCAGTCAGAAGCTCAATGTGCTCCACATGGAGTACTTTACCTGCCATTAAAAAAAAACAAACCAAACCAAAATAAACAACCACACCAAAAATCAGGACAGATGAAATATGAGCTTCCTGAGTGAATCAAAGGCACATCTAAGCAGTAAAGTAGCTTCACCAGCCACCAGTGGAAACTCACTTAGAAATGTTCTCACGCATGGCTGGCAAAATGATGTCATGAAGAAAATCAAACACGGGCCCTGCACTGAGGCGTCAATCTGGGTTAAGGATTTTCAGGAGACAACAAATAGAGAGACTACAGGAATGGTAGCCACTATGTTTAACAGAAACTCTAGTGAAACCCAACACCCAGCTATGGCTGAAACACGAGTCTTCAAAGTGAAAGACAGATTAATTCTTGGCCCCTTTCCCCTGACATTTCCTTGTTCTGCATTTTTCCTCCCAGGGAAGTAGGAAAGACAAAGGAGAGAGAAGAAAATAGCGTAATACCCAGACCCAGATTGTAACAACATGTTAAAGAGTACCTCCCTCCGTTGCAATTAATTGGGCTACTTGGGAACAGAGGCTATCTGATACTTGTTGAATGTGGCCCTCATTCAATGTGTGTTTTTCTGGAAGGTTTCCAGGAGAGTCAGTTTAGGCTGCTGACAGTAACTGCTGCTGCTTCAAGAGAAGAGGCATAAATTCTGCTTAATGGGAAGCCATTTGGCAAGCAACAAGGCACCAAGTGGTGTTGGTAGAGGAAAACAGCAAAGTAGAAATCCTATACCTCCGGTGTTTTAGGACAAAAGTCACAAAGGAAATTTTTAACAACTAGTGGTATAAATAGCGCAGCTTGTCCGAATGGTTTGTACTCTGCTCCTGCCCAGCACTGTTCTTTTCCTTGCAGCCCCATACAGCCCCACCGGCCTCAACTGAACCGCCAGCTTCTGACCCTTGGCACCATGGCAATGGGACTACACAGCTTCCAGAAATAAAGAGATTTTGCTGTCTTTCAGACAGGGATGCCTTGCTGGCCTGCAATAGCACGAGAAGCTGTGTGTGAGCAGCACCTTACAAATGCTGGAAGCTAGGGGAGCTGTTCCCAGTTTTATTTTCAGGGAGGGAGAGGGCAGGGAAGTGCACAAGTCCAATGGCTACACTCATTAAGTGCTTTACTATCACTGCAACAAGGCTTCCTTCTCTCACTGCATTCTCAGCGTCACCAGCAGAAACCAGCGCTTTTGTGAGGGCAAACGTACCTTTCCCTTAGCATCGACATCTGTGTGTTTATTTCCTCATTGGCACACGTCTCAAATCCTAGACTGACACATTTCTGACACGGGCATACTCCCTTGTGCATCATGACTAATAGTAGACTGGTGCCCTGCCTTTGAGTGTGATGCCTTTGGTGCTACCCAACAGGTAATACTGTTCACACCCTTGAGAACAAGCGTGTTACCTTTCTGCTCAGCCATCTCCCAGAGCTCATGGGCCGCCTTAGCAGACAAAGCCATGGGGTACTCAACAAGGACATGCTTCCCAGCTTCTAAAAACATTCTGAAAGGGATACAAGATCAGTCTTTAAAAAGTGTATCATCGTAATCATCTCTCTCCACTGTGCAAGCTGCTTCTCATTCCCACAGTCAGCCCCATATGGAGAAATGCACAATGCAAACAGAAATAAACAGCAAGTTTCCTAGCAAGGATGGTGTTATGCTGTTATCACGCATTTAAACACCAGGGTTTTAAATCTCCTTTTTGCACAGAATTCCTTCACTCACCTACAGCAAGTGACTAAAACGCCACAGCATTGAGCACTGTAATTTCTGACTTCTAGACACCTGAGTGGCTGGAGTGGGGCACTGGAGTGCCCTACCTCCAAATAATCTGAGAGGAAAGGCTTTGAATCCAGTTTTAAAAGCTGCCTGTCCGTCAAACACAGGCCTAGAGGCATGCAATTGGAATTACTTGGGAAATGAATGCATCTTGGAACCTACTCTCTTTCAGGGCTTATTGGGTGCTTTAGGGAATTTGCCATCATTCACTTCAGGCTTCTAGTCTGGCAATCTGTTCTCCAGTGTCCACATCTTCTCCTGCAACAGCTTTACACAGCTCCTCTGTGCTTCTAAATTACAGGGGAAAGGCAGGGAAAAGGGGGGAAAAAACCACCTCAAAATACCTGATGTTTTCTTCATGGCTTCTGTTCTCTGTGCTGATGAAGGCTGCATGGATCTCTTTGCTTCTTAGAGCATCTTCCAGGCTAATCTGCTTGGCCTCATTAATATTGCCGAAACTTCTCCTGTGTATTTAGCATAAATACAACCAGAGCATAACTATCACAGTCCTTTCTGCCCAACTGCATGTTGTGCAGCAGCACTTAGAAATTGTTCCCATGGACCACTGTCTCACTGAGCTCAACAAAGCTGTAACAAAGGCAGTTTGTTATCCAGGAGGGGCATGAGCACTTAACAGACAGAAATGGAGCGAAGAAAAGAACAAAACAGATGGGCCAGTGTGTAGGTGGGGGTATCAGGACATAAACTGCCCTGCTATTGAAGTGTAAAGTGCTTTTGATTTTGGTGGGGGGTTTTGTTTTGGTGTTCTGTTTTTTAGTGAGCATTGTTACAAAAGAGTCATTTTAAAAGAGTGAGTTGAAGGAGGACAGTGCTCCTATGGGAAAACTTCTCCCCACCATGGTGGGCAACACAGGCAAAAGCACTCAGGTTGGCAGGGCCATGTGCAACTACAAGTACCAACAAGCAGAGGAGGGACAAAGCAGATGCTTGACTGTGACAGCTCACACCTTGCAACACATCCCCCCGTGTCAGTGCTAAGCAGCAGGCTCTCTTGGCCACCACCCTGAGCACATCTCCACCTGCAAATGAAACACACACAGTCCCCCCAAAATCCCTTTGCATTAGTGAAGACTGGAGGAAACACCTTGAGAGGGTTAAGATAGGTGACAGAGGGCTAAGACAGGTGACAGAGGGTATGAGGACAGGCCACAAGCAGGACTTGCAAGCAAAGACAGGCAATGTTTGCGTGTGGTTGGAATGCAGAGAGGATGGCAACATACCCAAGCAAGCTGTCTGCGAACCGTGCATTTCAACAGCACTGTTTCTAAACAGAAGTAGTGGAAACCCTATTTTCAGTGTTGTTCAACTGTAACTCTGTACTGTAACAACTACCGGCTGTAGCGCTAGCAAAGGCATCAGGGAACCAAGGGCGTATTTGGCAGGGAGATAAACTGGATGACCTAATGGGTCCTTTCAGTCTCAAACGATCCTGACTGCATGATTTAAATATAGCTGGAAAAATACATTCACACAGTCTGAGATCCATACGTGTACTGCCTAACTATTTAAAACCTCCATGCTCTGCTGTTATGGGGCAGACAGTCTAGCAGGAATGCTCAGAGAGAGGTATACGTTACATTTCCACTGCTCCAAGCTCCAAAAGAAAAACTAAGAAGCTACCTTACTGTATGTACTAAATTATGGGATTTTCTTTAAAGATATCTACAGGTTCAGTACCTGGTTTAAAAAAAGAAAACTGGAATTTTATGATGAAGTTGCAGTATTATGAGCTTTATAACATGTTTTTGTAAAAAAACTTTTTTAAAACAATGTAAAACTTCCTATGTTTTTTAAACATTTCTACAAATGCCATGCAGACACTAGCTCATGAGTGTAATTATTGTCTGTACCATCCTAAACCTACAGAAAGTTTCAGACACAATTGCTGCTTTTTTTTTTATTGCACAGATCCTACAGTCAGAACATCACATAGCTTTTGTTTTAGTCATTTCTGCAAGGTATCTCACTAAGGTAACCTATTTGTTCCCTCTTGCAAAGCTTTCTGTTCTCATTTCCTAGCTGCCACTCAGAATGACAGGCATATTTGCATAAACTTTCCATTTTCAGACAGCCTTAATGATAAGAGAAATATTAAACTTTGGATATTCATCCCCCACCCCCCTCAAATCATAGTCCTCCACATGGGAAGGCAGGCGCACCAGACACAAGAAAAATTACAACATACATACTAAACATGCTAAGATGACATTTCTAACCTGGATACAAATCCAAAGAATTTCAGCTGCTCAGACGGGCTGGAAGCCATCGGATTCATCAAGTCTCGGATTCGTGCTAAGCCAGCAATTCCAACTCCAACCACCACTGTCCCAAACATTTTGTTAATCTGACCAAAGGAAAAGAAAAAAGAAAAAAAAAAAAAAGCAACATTTCTTGCTTCTTCAGAGGAGCAGCTGGGAGGGGAGCAAGAGGGTGGATTACTCTTCAATCCTGCTTTCATACAGCCAAACCTTATTCAGATGTCAGCAACCAGCTAACAGAGATGTGATGCTACAGCCTACTGAGCTCACTTGCATCCCATTGAAAGGTCGTCAAGCTGTTCAGCCTGTCACAGGAGTGGTCTTGAGATTTGTATTTAACAGCTATTCTATCACAGCTCCAGCACAAAGTTCTTCCTTTCCGACTTGTATTTAACAGCTATTCTACCACACCTCCAGCACAAAGTTCTTCCTTTCCACGAATAGAAGGCAGGCTTCAAAAGTGAGACATTCTTCTATTTATATCACCGCTTCCATGCTGGAAAGGATCCAAAAGGTTCTGCAAACCCAGCAGAGCTTTATATAAACCCCCCTGACTTCCTGAGCATCTGCAGCACTGCCGGGCTGCCACACGGCCATTCCCAGTGCACGGCAGCATAGTCGGAATGCTTTGGGACAGGAAGCAAAGAGCATCTTTTCTTCCCCCATGTTACCGCTGGCACATCCTACAACGGCAAGATCCAACCAACTATCTGATAATTTGGTCAAGCTGCTTGCTTGACATTTCCGTGCACGAAGAAAGCTCTGCCACCTCTCTAATGACAAGCAGCATGTCCTCAAGATTTACATCTCCCAAAAGCACGTTCCTGCCACAACTGCATCATACGGAGGACAAGTCAGGTATTGTGCTCGCCGGCCAGGCTGCTGGGCCACGGGTAATAAATCCTGTTGGGTTTGTGATTTGTCATTGATTTGGGGAAGCACTGGGCAACTGGTGTAACCTTTCAAACCTGCACTATTCCACCACCCTGAGGACTAGTAACACTTTGCAAAGTAATTTTAAGATTTACAGGAGAAATGGCCTAAAACCAAGCAAAGTCATCCCCTCTGCATTTTTTGTTCCTTCCATCCTACGACAGCACCCCTTCAAACTCTGTTTCTTCCGTTTCAGTGTTCTCCTTCCTGCTGCTGTCAACCCCTTCACCTGAGCGAACTCTTTCAATCATTTCCATGACTTGGCTGCAGCCCTTCAAATCCTTCCGAGACTTAAATGGATAAATGGATGATCCCTCTTCACTCCTCCTTGTGCCTCTTGTCTGACAGGATCACAGTGTGGCAGCACAGCTATAAGTGACTGTTCTGACAGCACTAGAGATTGACACTGCTAAGAAGTTACATCAACTGGCACAAATTAAAAAAAAAATCGTCAAAGAAAGCCCCTCTCCCATCACCTATGATGTCTGGATTTTGTTTTTCTATAAGCTCCTGCCTACATATATATTCCTGTTGGTGCTGAATTCTGCTTACTTTGTACATGTCAAAAGGGTACAAGGGTAAAAAACACAACGGCATGTTTAATATGAAAGAAGAAATGAGTGATATTGGAAGAGTTCTCTAGGTGGATTACGGTGACATGTCATTACCAAACATCTGAGGTGTAACATGATGACACAGCTCACCAAAGAAGAGAGATGTATAGGGCTGAGAGGAGGGGAAAGGAAGGTACCATAACCACACCATCCATTGTCAGTTCCACCCACAGCGTCCTGCTCTGGGCTCTAGTTACACTCGCTTTTCTCTATGGCCAAAGAGAAAAAGAGACTGAGACTTGCAGAATGATCTTGGCTGGAAGGAGCCCCTGGAGCTCACCCAACCCAAACCCCACTCAGTCACACCAGGGCCACGCCGAGCCCTGACTGCCCCCATGGGGAATCCAGCAACCTCCCAGGACCCCTGCTGCAGCGTCTGACCACCCTCACAGCAAGAGCTTCTTCTTAGTATCTACTCAAGAGTTTTCTGCACTGCCTTTTGCTGTGTCACTGCACATCTCCCAAAAGAGTGTGGCTGCAGCTCCTCAACATCCTCCCATCAGAAAGCTGTAGGCAACAATAACACCCCACTTTATCCTTCTTTTCTGGAGGTTGGACAAACACAGTTCCCTAAGCCTCTCCTCATTCATCATCTGCTCCAGTCCCCTGACCATCTTGTAGCTCTCCATCAGACTCACTCCTGCATTTAATTTATTTCTTATACCAGGGCACACAAAACTGGACACAGCACTGCAGGTGTAGCCAGGTCCTGTTGGCTACACTCTTGCTAAAGCAGTCTGGGGCACAGCTGGCCACCTTTGCCAGAAGAGCACGCTGTGGCCTGAGGTTCAACTTGCCCGCCAGTATCTGCAGGGCACTTTCTGACATTCCGGCCAGGCAGTTCCCAACCTGTACTGGTGCACAGGGTTATTCCACCCTGGATAAGGGACTCTATGTTTGCCTTTGCTGAACTTCATGATGTTCCTGGCTGCTGTTTCTCCAGCCTGCCCAGGCCCCTCTGCTGTATTGACCACTTCCCCTAGTTTGATTTCATCCACAGTCTTGCCAAAGCTGCACTCCATCCTGTCGTCCAAGTGGTTAATAAAGACATTTAACAGTATTGAAGATGAGTGCAATATTTGCCCTTTTGCGGTCACCAGGCACATCCCCTGATCACCAAGTGGCTTCACAGTGACATCAACCAAGTCCCTCAGCACCCTTGGGTGTACCTTGTCTGGTGCCAGGGACTCCTGTATATTCAGTTAGCTCAAGAGCTGTATCACTGCCTTCCTCTACTGTGGATAATGCTGCATTCCCACAGACTCTGTTAGCAGACTCAGAAACCCGGGAGGTCTGAAGACAGACCTCACTACTGAAAGCTGCAGCAAAAAAAGGCATCAAGTACCTCTAATTTCCTTCACCCCAGCCCCACTGAGCAGCAGGCTCCCTTTTTCTCAGCCTTTTTTTTTGTGGCCAATGTACCCATAGCTCGTTTCAGATCCAGCTGAGCTTTGCCTTTCCCCACTCTGTCCCTGCAAGCTTGGTCGCTGTCTCTCTATGTGCCTCCTGGATAGTCCCTCCCAGCTTATACACTTCATTTTTGTGTTTGAGCTTGGTCGGGACATCCCTGCTGATCCACACCAGCTTTCTGCCACGCTTGGCTCTGCCTGGAGTGGGGTGCCTGT
Source organism: Ibycter americanus (assembly GCA_035590275.1). Classification (NCBI taxonomy): domain Eukaryota; kingdom Metazoa; phylum Chordata; class Aves; order Falconiformes; family Falconidae; genus Ibycter; species Ibycter americanus. The sequence continues at coordinate 84,624,074 of JAVJGI010000050.1, read as the reverse complement.
GCTCTGGGGAGGTCACCCCTGTAGGTGAACCTCAGCTCCTCTGCCCCACAGGGCAGTCTCCCATAGGACCTTGCCAGAGCCATCAAAAAGCCATAAAACTGCTCCTCTGAAGTGTATGGTTGTAATTCTTTAAAATTCAGATTCATAAAGGGCTCCAGTGTGACTCAGGACCAGGTCAGCAGAGGTTTAGAAGTGGTCAGGTGAAGAGCAGCTTTAAGTTCAGAAATTTTCAAGGTTACCAGAGTGCAAAACTGTTAATATTTGCCTATGCCTTTTGTGGGATTAGGAGTGGGAGTCACACAGCAGATTCCCCTGAACCTCCTACATCTTGTTCCTAAGAACTGCTTTTTTTCCCCCCCCGGTTTGCTGCTGACCTCTGTTCCAATGAAGCAGAGAAGGTGGGGGAGCCAACTACCTTCTTCCACTGCTGTGAACAAAGAACATCTCGCAGCAGATGCTCAGGTTGCTGAACATCAACATTTTTGCCTCTCCTTTGAAAAAACTTTCCTAGTTTCATCTGATGAAGAACTTCCAACCTCTCCAAAAGTCACATTTAAGAGCGGCAAGATGATTTCAACCTAAGAACAAAACCTGTTACTGTGCAACCTGTTGCCGTAGCAACCAGCCATTCAGCCCAGGTCAAGGTTTTGCAGGCTAATACGGCATCTGCACAGAAAGACAGACAGCTACTAAATGCACATTAAGAACCTTTGCTTATGCACGTAGCTAAGAGAAAAATCGCTATGTCTGCATCCCTGCTGCAGCTTTTTATGACCCTCATTTTGCTCACACAACAAATCCCGCAGCTGCTCAGGGAGAAAATTAAATCAGATGTTTTTAGGAACTGTCATGAACCAGGCAAGAGCAGAACAAAGAATGCTCATCTGAGAGTCCAGATGAAGAGATGAAATTTTATTCTTTATTTCAAACCTTTACATGAGGATAACAGCTACAGTTATCTTTCAAGTACAAAAATGATGAAGGAGGAAGCCCAAACTGTAAACTGCTATGCCTGCCTTCCATGCCTTTTTCCTAAAATTGGTGACCTTGGTTAAAGCTTGGACAAAAAGATTTCAGAGGCATTTTCAATGGTGCTGAACTTCGGCTCCTGTCATACCGGAAAAATTGTACAGTAAGTGATATAGCAGTACATCAGCCAGTGCCCAAAAGCTCCCTTTCGCTCCCTTTCCTAACCGGCTGTATGAAAGCAAAGGGACTGATGAGAAGATTAGAAAGGGATGTCCTTCGTGCTCACAGACTGCGATTGAGGAGTGCCTCCCACCACCCAGCAGCGGCCACCCTGGCCCGGCCACAGGCAGCCCTGCCAGCCCCACCAAGGGTCCTCTCTGCACCAGGGCGGGCAGCACGGTGGGTGCTGGAGCTTTTCCCCACTGACAGCCAGCACAAGTGGCTCCTCTCACCCAGAGAGACAAGCCCTGCATGACACAGAAGTGGAGCCAAGAAAAGCACCTAGCTGAAAAGGATCATTTATCCTACACTGATATATCATTGTCCGTCACCCCTCTGCCCTCTGTTGAGTCTTCTGTGCTTCTGCTGCTTATTTCCTCCATTGGCTAGATCTAGGCTACTCCATAGCAGAAAAAAGTTCTCTATACCC
>JAVJGI010000050.1:84603376-84622356 GCA_035590275.1 Ibycter americanus | reverse complement strand
CCACCCAGCAGCGGCCACCCTGGCCCGGCCACAGGCAGCCCTGCCAGCCCCACCAAGGGTCCTCTCTGCACCAGGGCTGGCAGCGCGGTGGGTGCTGGAGCTTTTCCCCACTGACAGCCAGCACCAGTGGCTCCTCTCACCCAGAGAGACAAGCCCTGCATGACACAGAAGTAGAGCCAAGAAAAGCACCTAGCTGAAAAGGATCATTTATCCTACACCGATGTATCATTGTCCATCACCCCTCTGCCCTCTGTTGAGCGTTCTGTGCTTCTGCTGCTTATTTCCTCCATTGGCTAGATCTAGGCTACTCCATAGCAGAAAAAAGTTCTCTATACCCAAGTATGCTTGCAAAATTTAGCAGTAAAACAGGAATATTTAACAGAAAAACGCGCAATGGCGTATGCCCGAAGGGTTCAGTCACCCAGTGAATGTGTTCCTCCCCGGTGCAATCACAGTGGGACTTCAGCCCCTACATCTCAAAACCACTAACGCTCACTGACACTTACCTTTGTTTTGTGCAACATCGCTGAGGCCGTGCCAAGCCAGTGCAGAGGCAAGGTAAAAGGCAGAACTTCAGAATTATCTCCCCTTCAAGAAAATTTTTCATGGCATACCTAGACACTACAGGATTAGAATGGGTACCTTCTCTCATGATATATAGAGAATTTTAGTAAGCCTTGTGCATTCTCCCTGCAGTTTTCAAAGCCTCGTTCCTGTTAGCCAGGGAATGAAAAACCCATCTACACAAAGTAGATAAGCAGGCACTTCATTGCACAGCTGGGTGCTCAGTGGAATCTCCACAAATCAAGCACACATGTATTGATTTCACCATTGTATTTATACACAAAAATTACAAGGTAGTACACTCCCAGTTACAATGATTGGTTAGCAATTTGCAAATAATTATATCTGCTCTGTCATCCTCTTTGGTAACTACGCTTATGCAGAGGAAGGGTCTTCACCTGGGCAAGAGTCTTCCTGACCTGTGGGTGTGTTCTTTAGTATTACGATGAAGGTAGTTCACTTCAGGACACCTTAAAAGTAAGTTTTGTTGCCAAGTTGGATGACTCAATATCTGCCTTGCCAAGCTGTCCAATAATTTATCCTACACACAATAGAACCTAGCTGCTCTGGTTATGGTCTAGGATTAAAGACCAAGGTTAACAAGGTCCAGAGAATAGGGACTTCTAAATACCACAGCTTAAGTGACAAGCAACACAGAAACCCCTACATCATTGGTTAATAAAGCATTAACATAATGCTAACATAGAGGCTAGCTTCTTAAAATCAGGATGTTCCTATAGTTAACTTGTTTCACAAACAAACACAAAATATAGAAAGATTTAGTAAAACTTTAAGACAATCTGAAACATTCCCACAGGTATGAATGAGTGACTCACATCAGAAATCAAAATATTTTGCAATTAATGTCACCTGCAATAGCATAACACTGATGTGGGAGGCTTTCCTGAAGCACTCCCAGCCTGGTCTTTTTAAGTCTGCTACTTCAAGTGACGACCATTTTACTGCCACACTTAAGAGTAGCAGAAACCTTGCAGGCGAGTACTTAATCTGAAACTACTGCTGTCAAGGTTAGTTTGCTTTTGCATACTCAACAGTTGAACCATTTCATTCCCACAGTAACTTTTCAGCAATTTTCACTCTCTCCAGCATCCCCTTCTATACTTGTCAGATCTTTGCTTACATTACATCTATAACTCTACCAAACCTGAGTGCTGACAGATGTTGTCATTGCCACCTCACCGCTTAAAAACACACAATGTAATCCCCGCCGATGTGGCAGCTACCTCCCACTACTCTTCATGAAGAGTAAAGGGGGGACTCATATGGCCAGGTGCCAGCAACTGGGGAGACTGGGACTCAGCTGCAGCTACTAGACAGGCTGAGTGTCTGAGCCTGGCTGTTGGAGGGATCCACCTTGTACATATGTACGTATAGATAGAGACATATATCTTCTCATTAGCAGACCTTCATCCTCCTCAGCCACAGATGGAAGCAGGATGAGGCTGCTGGTGCTGTCTGTGTTTCTGAGAGTGCTTTGTCTGTGATCTGTGTGGCTGGGCACCTACACGTGCATATACGTGGTGTACATGTGGGCTCTGTGTGCGTGTGCTGACTGGGAGTAAGTTTTTAGCCTCCATACTGATTGGGACAGGGGCCATGGAGCTGCACAGCCTTGCCCCTTTCAAGCTGTTGGATTCAGCCTGGTATTTTCCCCTGAAACAAGCCAGGCTGGACTGAGGAAGTCTTCCAGAGCTCCCTTTCAGCAGACTTGTGAATTAGACATCACAGAAAACGTTTTTTTCTGTCATGGCAGGAAAGCCCTGAGATGAAGGTTACAGTATCTTCCTCAACAGAAAATTGTAGGGCAACAGTGGACAGACAGCAGCAGTCACTGTAAAATCACAAGCTGATAATGTGAGGTTCCTTCCAGCCCTACATCCCAGATTTGAAATACCCACAGACCCGGCAGATGCTGGACTCGGGGTGTCGGTACATGCTACAGCCTGTAGCACCACATCTTACTCTCATTGTCTACTCTTAGCAAGACACATCTGCCTGGAGCAGAAAAAACATAAGCTGAACAGTGTGGCTTTTGTTAGTGCTGTTTTTTTAAAAGGGAAGGGCTGCACAAATGCTCCAATTGAGCAGCCTATTCAAAGGCATCAATATCCATTGTTCTGCAGGAAACCATTTACGCACTTTAACCTCTGTGTGCTGAGGAAGTACCTTCGGAAAGTAGACCCAACACATCCTAACTAAAGGTATAACTTAAAGAAAAAGGAGAAACAGAAATGAAGGCAAAGAAAATAATTGTTTGAATGCTAACATGCTGGAGTGGGAGTTCGTGTTTTTGCTCTGCCTTTGCTGCAACCTAGAGATAAAAGTAAAGTCCTTCTGCAAGAGACAGTCAGGAAGGCAACCCCCAACACTCATTGTTACTTCTCTTTAAAACATTAACTGAACACAGAACAAGAGTCAGAAATTTTCTCAAAAACCTGCCAAGACCATTTACAGTCTCAACATTTCAGAGGAAAACAACAGCACCTACAAGCTGTAGAGCAACCACATACATTTCCCTTGAGAGCTGTTTGTTACGGTCTTAAGAATCAACCCCCTCCAGCACCTCTCCATCTCTCACACCCATCTCTCCGGCTACCACAACCCAGGCCACCGTCTCCGGGCAGGCATGCAGGCTCTGGTAAGAAACTTACAACCTCAAGGCACCAATTCCCACAGAGGATTGCCAGCAAAAAACAGTCTCTTATCCTGACTGGCACCACTGCACCTTGGGAACAGCCAGAGCAGGCTTTTCTTCCTGGCTTTTAAATGCCATCTGAACAATACACCTGCATCATTTTACATTTATATGCAGGCTTTCCCATTAAATTCTGGGTTTCCAGCTGGCTGCCAAAGCTGAAGTTGACATAGTTATATTGAGATATGGCCAGATGCTGTGTTATAGCTGCCAAACAAGCTCCTTTACTCTATACAGTGGATGGTTAATAATAAATGACTGCATTTGTAACAGATATGCTGTCTCCAGCATTAACGCATGAGCAGAAAGAAAAACTTTTATTAAAACACACTTCTGCAACCTAACTGCTAACTCCAGAGATCACAGCAGTCCCACCTGCTGCCACAGTAAGGCTGCTCTCCACAGCCTGCAACTCCATATTTGCAGCAAAAACACTTCGCAAAAGTAATATAAAACCAGGAGAGGTACTGGAAGAATCTGGAGATCTGGTTTTAATACATGACCTATTCCACCCTGTGGAGGTCTGAATCAGAAGTGCTGTTACATAGCGCACGGGTATGAATCACCATTTTGTCCTGTTTTCTGTCTGTAGTCACCCTTTGTGGTTCAGATTTGGTTGCTAGTCTGAAGAGGAAAAACAAAGGCAAATAATACTTCTAAGATGAAGTCCCAGAAACGCATAGAGAAGCTAAGTCCTCAGTCAGGCTCATTTTGTTTGAAACTCTGAGAGCCAAATTACATTTGGATGTACCTACACTACGAAGGCTGAAACTACCTAGGAAAGAACTGAGCCTGCTTTGGGCACCTGAAAAAAAATCAAGAGGAAGACATGAAGGGCTCCACTTTTTATTTTATAAAAGTTTCCCCTTAAAAAAAAACACCAAACCCTTGCTTCTAATGTTAAGTTTCCAGGAACTACTCTGGAGTAAACTACAGAGAGCCTTGTGAAACTTCTGGCGGATAAACAAAAAATCCCACATATCTGCAGCCTCATCACAGCTATTCTTTAACCAAAAGCTACTTGTATGTGGCTAATTAGTATATCACTACAACAAAGAGCGCCACAAGAAGTCCCAAAAATTTATTTCAGGCTTTAATGTGCTATAATAATTTTTGAAAGTGCATTTGTCCATGGTGGTAGAAGAAGAGTGTTTTAACAAGCAACTGTCAATTACTTTGAAGTAAAGTCCAATTTTAGATGAGCACTCAGGAGAATGAGCTGTGGTAGGGAGCTATCAGCAATTCACAGATCTTAATTTTCCATGGGATTAAACAATATTATTGCTACAGTACCAGTCTGTGCCTGAGCACAGTGCCAGGCACTGCTCAGGCCCAGACTGGAGAAAATAACCCCGAGTAGAGCTAGAAATGGTACTAACTCAATGTGGGGGTGTCACCAAAACCAGGAATATGAAACTTCTTAACGCCAATGCAGCATTAAGAAGCAGGCATGCTTTACTGCAGCACTGGATGCACGGGGGATCGTTCCACTTAACGTGCATGGCTTCCTTCTCTCAGGTAGCTCTTTTTATGCAGTACATATATACATACTCAATAAATTTCCCAGAAAAGATATACATAATCATGAGATTACCCAAAACTAGTTATGCTATTTGCCCTCTCCCTCGTGCATGCCCAGTTGTCCAGAGCAAGGGGATCTTCCATGGTTTCGGGGTTCTGCAAACCCGCTCACTCCTCTATTCAGTTGGCTGGAGTTCTCCTTTGTAGTCCTCATACCTGGTCTTAAACCATCTCGGTCTCTTTCCTGGCCTGAAATCGCTGGCCTTGGGCCAGTTTCCCTTCATCATCCAGAGGTACCTCTTTGTTAGAGCCTGAATTTATTGCTTACCAGTATACAAAGACTAGTTTCAAACAATCAAGGTATGCCAACTGTTCGAACCTAGGATGCATGACTACTTCTTAAGATTAAACCTTAACCCTTCTGTAACAGGGGGAAGGCACAAAAAACATCCTCCACCACTTTTTTTGACTTAATGCCCATGTAAACTGCAAAGCTATCACAGAGTTGAACTCTGCCGGGTCCCTGTGGACTACGAACCATGTCCCCTGGCTTCCCTGCAGAACAATAAAGCCTCCAGAACAAAGTCTCCTCATGGCTAAGCATTTGAACACTAACTACTGAGGCTCTGCTTAAACACCTATTTCATACAAAGACATTGCTATTTTGTGCTGACTCTTCTTAAAACTGAGAGCTTTTCATGTTCCATTAAAAAAATCAGGAGGACTACTCATCCATACCTGCATGTTTGGGGCAGCTTTACTCAGAGCTAATCACAAGAGGTGTAGCTGACAGTGCGGGGAGCTGAGACATGCCAATTAATCTCAGCGCATCCCCTTCCCTCCCTTATGCTGCTCATTTTGTTTTCGCTGTGTCACCTACCGAGAGAAGAGGCTTCTCCACCTCACTTGAGAACTTCACAACTGCTTTGCAGATAAACTCTAATGCCAGGAGAGGCTTCCAAACCTTTGCCGTAAGAAAGTGACGATGGGCAGTTACAGAAAAATGTTGTGGAATATTTTCTCAGTTACTAATTCTGCCCCTGAATTTGCCTGCCAATTCCTGCAATCCTTTCTACAAGCACTTTCTTCTTTAGAGGGCCTAATGAACGCAGAGCTGGGCTGAGCAGGTGCAGGAAAGCTGTATTTCCAGGCTGTATTCTTACCTTCTCCCAGAAGTTTACTGGGTGACCTAAAGCAAATCACATCCCCTTTCCCTGTCAGTTCTCCCAATTCTAGAACAGGAAAAATCTCTCTTTTCTGTAAAGCACTCTCAAACCTACTGCTGCTAAGTGCCGTGTAAGAAGCAGGTATTACTACAACCTCTGTTCTTTGCTGTAGGAAATCCCACACAGATCACACATCTAGAAAAGGTGGCTAATACTGGGGCTCGTATTGAAATATCTATGTAAAACAATGCCATATAATGCATGACACAAAAATACGTTTTTTCTTTCCTTTCTCTTGCTATTAAATCAATCTGAAAGCTGAACCCTACAAGGAATTACATGCATGCTGAGCTTTAATCGCAAGTAATCCCATTGATATCAATGAGAATTCTCCTACAAGTACATTGAAGAAATAAGAGCTTTTGCTGTTTAATGTAACATTAGTAGGCACACGATCAAAACACACATCCAGCCACAAGTATGTTCTTTTAATATCTTTATGGACTCAAGCCAACAGATGATACCTATCTTCCGGTCCACTAAAGGTCACTGCATCCCAGATCTGTAACAGGCTGACCTATTTGGAGAATTCCTCAAACAAAAAAAGCACTCCTGCTACAGGCTGCGGTCACCATAAAGATATTGCTTACCATGGGTGATGAAACCCTCTGCCTCCACTGTTAGCGTGACAGAAACTCTTAACACCAGAGGCCTGCCCCATACCCTCTCCAGAGCAAACAATATACACAAAAATTGTAGCTGGATGGCCAAGTGTAATTTTTTTAGCCACCTTTCTCTTCCCCTACCCCAGCAAGCATGTTTTCACCCTTCTAAAATAAATCGAGAGTGATAGAATGTTTTTGTTTTTTTAATAACTAGACTGAGATAACTTGGGAAGCAGATAAAGTTTTGTGTAATGTTGTAATCTTAAAAATGATGCATGCAATGGCTAACACCTCTGCCATTTTGTCAGTCTAGCACTCCTCAGTAAGGCCTGAAAAATACAATGGATGCTCTCCATTCCCATTAAATCCTGGAAATCTACCAATGTCAGCAATTGCTTGAGAGTAGGAGAAAAAAAAAAAAAAAAAGCTCTTGAATAAAGATTAACAATTGAGGTTACTCAAATCCTGCCTAATTTTAGAGCTCAGTATTTTTCATGTTACTGGGCATCGCAACACTCAAGGACTGTACAGGCCAGCCACCAGCCTGCTTTCTCATGAAGAGTTAGCCTGCAATTCAATGTGATTCAGCAGTCAGGTAGTCCTGACATGCCACTCATCTGTTTCAATTGTCCCAAGAAATGAAAAACACTCTTACCAAAATATCAGCCACTAGAGGGGGCATTTGGTATCCTACTTAAATCATACTGATAAGAAGGTTAATTAAAAATATATATTAAAAAGGTTACAGGAATGCTGTAAAAGCATATTTCCCACAGTGCTTCAACTACACATTAGGTCCCTTGAAAAGTTTTAGGAAGAACCACACTTTCTTTGTGTATAACTAGACAAAATGTAAAAGCAAACTCCATGTCTCCCCTTCCAATTCCTAGGTCTACCCACCATCAAACCCTGTGATTTCTACACACAGAGATGTAGTTTGACATGCCAAAGATGATGGCCAAATTACCCACTACTTTTGATTTGTACAGTCAGACAGCTCCGAGCATGCCTAAACCTGAACCTTCAAGTGTGCCAACCTAGAGCCTGACACTCAGGCTCACGCTTGGGCTTGACAAACAAGCAAAAGAATGACCTGCAAAACGGTTCCTACTTACAGCTCTCTGCCTCTTTACAGATCTGCTATCACCAGATGTATTGTTCCAAGAAGTCTCCGAAAGCACCTAAAAAACTGCCATCAAGTTGGGTCCAAGAGCTGCAAGCAAAGCAGAAGATCCTACTTGGCTCAAGCCGCTCCAACTACTTACATTTAAAACATCTAAAGAGATGAATATATATTGCAACTCTTGCATATGGATGTGTAATGAATACAAAACTCATTAAAAATTATAAACTGACTTGATGATTGGGTCCACACAGTGACAGCTGAAGGAGGATACCGGATGGATTGTGCCAGTATATTAGGGGCATTCTACATACTTTGTTAAATCTTGTTGGTTTGGGACCTGTGAAGCTGCTGGCAGCACCTACAAAACTCATGACCCTCTCAAAAAATCTATGTGAAAATAACTATAATTGGCAGATAGGCTTGAAAAAAAAAACAAAACGCTTTGCTCCTCACAATCTGTCTTCAAAGATGCAGAGCTGGAAGGTTTTAGTGGAGCTGACTGCCCGCTTGGAGGAGTATTTTAAATGCACAATCTATTCAGAACCAGCATGGCCATGTAATTGGGATAAAAGAACCCAGTACCACTCTCTTCATTTCCTCTGCCAAATGAATGTGCTTAATGTGTACCAAGATTTTATTTATAGCAACTGTGGCTGAACAAATGGATAATATCCCATCAAAGGCAGGATTGGCACAACCACCTAACTTTGCAATAACTGAAACAGCTACTGCAAAGGTTCAGAAGCAGACAATATGCAGGCCACTGGAAGAAGGAAATATACCTTATAAAAGACGTAGAAAAAGAACTGGCTGGTGGAAACAGGAGATTTCCAAGAGGAAATACTTTTGTTTGAAACATAATACAGATATTTCTCTCTCTTACCCACTTTTTACTAGAACATACTGACTTCATTTTTTCTGTGATATTTTGGTTAAGTGATTTAACAGTTACAAGAGAAGAGCTTTGTCCTCACCTCATGTCCTTAGCTGTACCACTCCTTTAAATGGCCAAACAGATCACTGAGTTCTGAAGAGTAGCTGTACTGAACCACCACCATCCTATGCTACCAACAGTAATAAAAAAAGTAATTTTCAAATGTAACAGCAATCCTGCTCATTACTTTATGCAGCCTTGCAACTTTTTAAAATATCAGTCTAAATCCGTCCTTCTCTCCTTACCTTCTGCTACCATAACTCAACAAAGCATTTTGAGGTTCTGGGAAAGAAGCTCATGCTATAAGATTAATTTATGTTATTTAAGCCATCCACATGTCAGGAATGACTGTGGCCTCTCCACAAAACAGGTTTCATACAAATCACCTCTTCATTTATCATTAGAAATGGAAAACACAAGGCATCCTACACTAATATCATAAACACAAACACTACACATGGGTACCTAAGTTGTCACTGTTTTATAGATGCCTGCCTTAGATATTGGACAACAAATCTCTGTTCTTCCCTCCCACGGTCAGACTTGTGTACACAAAGGTAGTAATGAAGCCTCAGCAGCTCAGAATACGTAAATGACAACTGTCTGCAGTGATCAGTCCTCCGAGTCCACTTGGATCCCTTGGCTTTGTTTAGGATTACATTGAGTCAGAGAAAGCGCGTAACATTGGGGCCGAAGAATGGCTTGTGATCGAGACTTACAGGCCACAAGCCATGTGACTACACTTGCTTTCAAGCTGGATGGTTTTTCCTCCTCGAACTAGATTTTAGTTCTGCAGGCTAGAATAGGAAAGTTTATTCCAGATAGACATATAAGCAAAAATAAAGTCATGTAGGAGCTGGAAATTTAAAATAATAACAATGAGCACACTGTAAAGGAATGTACTTTGAACTTCTTTTTGTTAGAATGACAGAATGGTTTGGGTTGGAAGGAACTTTTAAATATCACCTAGTCTAACCCTGCTGCCATGGATGTGATGTTTCCCTTTTCCCAGTCACTGGGGACTTCGCCTGATTGCCATGACTCTTAAAAAATGATGGAGAGTGACTTGGCAATTGCATTAGTTCTCCCTGCTTGTGATGATCCTCTTGACAAAAAAGGCCACCTCAGTCAGCAGGGCAGTCTGAGATCCCAAAAGCAAAAGACGAAGAGTTGAAGCCTCATTTAGTAGTCATTTAACCAAAAGAAAATCTCCAGGATTATCAGCACCTTCATGCTTCCTTGGGAGTTGATAAGTTAACAGCACCTAGGATAGAAGGACTTCCCCTCCTGTGTTTTAAAAACAGGAACATTTTGTTTCTGGTGTTACAGGCCATCTGATACTGCGAAGGTACCGGCCAACCGACAGGGATGGTAGTACGCTGCAGCGGGACAGTGGTTTTTCTGAAAAGGTGCTCTCTCAACCTGAGTACATGAATGCAAAAAAACCATTGACCGTGCATTTGAGAAAAGAAGTGCCTCATGCATTTCCCTGGTGCAAAATCAGGCCTTCTTCAGAGCCAGCAGGGAATAAAGACTCTGTTCTCCATCTCTTCCCTCTTGAGAAAGCAGCATCCTTTCTGGTGGGGTCTTAACAGAAAAACCGGGCTCAGAGCAGCCAGAGAATTACATTGCCACATTCCCTGCTTGGACAGCAAGAGGAGAAAGGATGTGAAGCTCTTCTCTCCCCTAAAACAGAGGGCCAGCTGCTATCCCACCACTTTAAGCCCTGTTTATATTATCATATAATATGGATATTTAATGGTTCTTTTGCTGTGTTTTCATTGTGTCTATATCGCAAATATTACTAGATCAGGCTGGTTGTCACCAGGACCTATCCAGGAAGGACTGGGTTGCAAACACCTGTCAGAATACTGTTATTTTTAAATGCTAAGCAGAGTCACGCAAATGACTTGTTCATTTTGAAGATTTATTCAACAGCCCTGCATCTTAAGGTCTCCCTACAGATGCCAGGCAGATAAGAACAAGACAGTATGTCTTACCTTCATAAACACAGGGCTAAATGCAAGGATAGCTATTCCACTTCACTATGCAAGTAAGTAAATGTAAAACAGATTTCAAAAATCCAAGTTTTGCTCAGCTGCTGCCATTTGAGAAGATTATAAAGTTCAAAGGAAAAACACATTTCCTAGTTGCAACTGGTACTGGTTATTCTGACTTCTGGATGATGAATATAAGACATTTCAGGGCTGTTTCTGTAACAGGTATGGCGCTCTAGGTTACTCAGGCTGCAAATTCAAGTACACCATACTTAGGAAAAAACCAGACCTATTCTCTTACACCGGACACCAAGAATGAAAGCAAAGGAAGCCCATGGTCACTTCCAATGCCAGAAGTGTACCACTCCGCTCTATAGCCTCGTCACTTTAACAGTGAATTGTCACTAGTACAGAATTCATCTTTATCCTTTTCTGCAAGTTCCTCACTGATTTTTGTCACTAGAGAATCATAGGTTTAGAAGAAGACAGCAGTCAGGAGCTAATTTGCCTTCTCCATCCACATTTTATTAATCTGATTTAATGGGGACAAAAAAAAAATCTACAAAAATCTCAGTCCTTCATACATTTGTATCTGTCATCAAGACTAAGCACAGATCTACACAAACACACTGATCCCACTTCCAGCTGCACACAACTGTGCTATGCCTGAGAAAAATTAGAAAATTACGCTGAAGACAAGTATGAGCAAGCCACCACGGTCTCTAAATGCATCACCAAATAACAGACTAACCAGTCTTACATTGCTAGTCTGTGTCAGAGCCTGCAAAAGACAGTAAACACTAAAGGCTGTTTGCCCTAGCAACAGAAAGGTTCACAAAGCTTTACAGCTTCTAGCATAGCTAAAAAACAGCCATGGCGTTTCAACTAGAATGGCTGTGGTCTCAACTCTTCCTCTCACATTCTGTACCACTTCTTTTTATTTAGGGATTATCCAATAATTCTGTATTCTTTCTGGAAGCTTTCCTCTCATTCACAGAACAAAGGTAATGACAGTACAATCAAGATCCCTTTCTGCCTATACATTTCACTAAGAAGGGAAAGCTAATAAACACAGTAACATTACTTGAGCCATGAGAACGCCTTGCTTTATTAGCCAGTGTAATGCAGCCTTTCATTTAGCATTTAAGATAGTTACTATAACAGGAACACTAGTTTCCCCAAACAGTGTCTAACTGGTTTATAATACTATACTAAAAAGAAAGAGGGAGGAGAAAAAAAAGGATAAACTTCTTTTATGCTAATTGTTGAACTCGTGTTGAAGTCGTGGATTGCACTCATCTGGAATAACAGGATTAGCAAATGCATTTCATTATCTTTCCCAGTCAGGTGTGTTTTCTGCAAGGCTTTCTAATTAGCATAGCAGAGCTCTGCCTGGGTTGCAAACATTAGTCTAGCGAACACTTAAGTTCACTTAAACAAAAAGCCAAAGCTCTTTTTGCTTAGTAGAGAAGAAACAGGTCAAATGTATATTTGTATTTTTATTACAGCTGCACTTATTTTATAAAGTTTCAAGACGTAAGCCCAACAGTTTGGCCTTATGTGCGTATGAACACTTTCCACGGTTCAAGGCTAGCTTCAGAGGACAGGGACAGGCCCCCAGCAACTTTTGTTCTATGAAGTTACAACAGGGTGTGTATACATTCAGGGGTGGGGTTTTTTTAACTACAGGATTAAGCTGCTAAGTGCCTTGGCTTTCACTGTTTCTCATCCCTAAGCCCCATTCCCTCCCTCTCAGGGAAGTAACCTTTCTGACGCCTTGCTTAATACAGTGCAGTACAAGCATAATGTAAGTTCTTTTTACTTCGCTAGGCACTACCTGCAAGTTTCAGAAAGACCTATGGTTGCCTGAAAATTAGAGGTAAAGAGTTACCCCCAGTCCCGCATTATGTTGCTGCTGCTGTACCGGTGTCAAACGCAGGAACTCCTTTCCTGGGGAGTTATTCTCCCACTGCAAAAGCTGCTTTATCACATCTATCCAAGCTCTTTCTGTTAGTTTCTCCCCTTCTTTCCAGCTTTGGTTTGGTTTGATTTCCTGTTGCCTGACAGCTGCTTACCTAGCCAAGGATGGCAGCACAGACAGGGCTTCAACAGACTACACCAGTAGTAATGGAAAACACCCACTGCACCTTCCTACAACAAATCTGCACAATATAAAGTGCAATAGCCTCTCTACAAGCCATATGGAACTGAGACGACTTTAGGGCCATCACTGAAAAGCAAAAATGCCAATGTGCATTCCACTCCTGCACCTTACTGAAGCCCTGACGCCAAAGTGTAAGATGGGAAGTGATTCCCATTTTAATTTGAAAACTGGTCAGTTAGTCTTTGGTGGGAGAAAGATGATTCTTATGTTCTCAAATATGGTACAGAATCCATGTGTAAAATACAGATTTTCACTTGTTTTGACAGGGATAGTTCATTTTTAGTGCAGAGATCAGTGGCCCTTTTCTTATCTTGTTCTCAACTGTTCAGCTTAGTTTCTGATGTCTGTGGATACAGCAAACATTCTTAATTAAAAAAGAAAAGTTTGGCCCTTTGAATGACATTTAAAATGAAGTCTCTCAGAGCTGAATGTGGTGGTCTTTTGGGTTGGGCAGTGACGAATGGGTGTTGAAACATGTAGTTAGCACAACAATTTGGAAAGTAATGAGGACACTAAAAATTAAAAGTTGAAAACTACAGAGACTGATTCTCCTTTTTAGCTATACAAAACAGGCATCGCCATTCCTGTAAGGATAACACAAGCCATACTTTACTGACTTAAACTCCAGCTGCTCACAAACAGTAACTGTCTAAAGAAACTGTGCAGTTGGTGTTAGAAAAAAAGTTTGTTGATCATGTGCGTGTAAACTCAGGAAGACAAGTCCAGAATCATCAACCCTCCAGTATAAGGGAGATTCCCTGATCCAATAGTAAGAATCATTTCAATATTTTACTATCAATTATCAAATATCCAAGTCTGGTGCACTGCTTGCAACAATAGTTTTTAGTACGACTAACTAAAGTTTTCTTATACGTGCTGAAAATAATTTTAAATATTTACCTATTGCTCTTTATTTTGTGAAGATTAAACTCCAAGTTGGATTTATATTATTGAAACAGATTTGTCTGTATTTTCCCATTTATCGATACAAATGACCGAAAGATGCTCAAACACTATGTTAGTGATTTTTGACAGGGTGTCATTCTGTGTTCACATCTGTAACCAGAGAACCAACAGCGGAATGACTATCCTCATTCCAGGAAAATTAACTTGGCAAACCAATGCAAAAAGTTTGATCAAAATGACTTCACACAAAATCAGTTCAATAAACTGTTGCCCTAATTAACACCAGCTGGGGTTTTTTTGAACAAGCTCCAACACAGAACTTCAGCACGATGCCAGGAGAGTTATATAAAGGCTGCGCTCGTCTTTTCTCTGTGTGTAGATGGAGCCTTCACGCATGTTTGTTTGGTTATTTGTAAGATAGATAGACATTGGTGATAGCAGTGACTAGAGCATAAAGTGATTATTAATAAAAGCATCCATGTATTTCACACACGGATTCTGTACCGTATTTGAGAACATAAGAATCATCTTTCCCCCACTAAAGGCTACCTGGAATATGCCTCCACCATGTTCCTTTACAAAAGGAAAAAATTCTCATCTCCATTTTACACACGGGTAAACTGAGGCACCGCAAGGTTAATGGTCTTTCAGAAGGGGATGTCAAACACACGTAAACATGGATTTTTAACAGGATTTGGATGAAGCTCAGCACTTCTAAAAACAAGCCCAGAAGGCACTTTGTAGGAAAGGTTTTAAATGATCTCTCACGCTCTCACCATGCAGTGCTCTGTCCACCCAGTGATGCTACTTGGCTACTTCCACGTCATTTACAAGCTAATGCTCTGCTTCGCTGCACCTTGCACATTCTTCCAAACAGCTTTTCTCTTTTTACTTTCCCTCTGTTCCCTCCTTCCCCGAGGGCTGGCCTGTTCTGTTCTCTTTAGTGTGGCGGGTGTCTTTGGAGCAGCTAGGACAACACGGCTTGCAGGGCTCCCCCACTCCATCACAACCGAGGGGGAAAGGCTGGTGGCAAGGAATCTTTGGAAGGGCAGGGGGAGGGTCAGAAGACGAAAGCGGTGCTTCCAAATCCTAATTACAGTTAGCACGGATTAAGTAATAGTCACTAACCTCTTCAGCTCACAGAGGAGAAACGTGATCCTGTTTAATTCTCCTCTGCTCCCTGCAGCTCCTTCTTACACAGCACTCTGCAGCTCCAGCGAATCTATGTACCGCTCGTCCTCCTGCTACCATTGCAGCAACACCCCCTCAGCCGGGAATCCAATAAGGGCTCTATAGGGGCGGGCTATAGCCAGAAGCAGCTGCAGAAAGGCTGGTACAGGCACCGAGGCTGGGAGCTTTCATCTAGAAACCACCAAGAAATCTGCACATGGCTAGCAAGGGGCTGACACTCCCTGGGGGACCTGTGCAAGACCCCAGTTAAGCCCATGCAGCGGTCACCCCAGCCAGGCACTACCCAGAGCCCAGTCATGCAATGGCTTACAGGCACTGGTACATCAGCAGCACTGACGTCTGCCCAGCCGTATCCATGGGGTTTACATTGCAGGCTGAGTCCACGCTCAGGAAATTGGGAGTTTCAGCAATGGCAAGTGGAAAAGAAATCATTCTGTTCCTGGCTTTGCCCAAGCAGGCAGTATACAGAAAGCTGCTGGAACAGCCCAGGCCAGATGTTACACAAGCTCTTACTCAAGACTGTTTGTCTCCCTTCCTACAGGGATTGCTTCCTGGCCCACAATATACTGTGCTTAAGCACTAGCTTTTTTCCTTGGAGAGCCACTTTTTACCCAGATCCTACTCCCAGCCTCTTTACTCGCTGTTTCTTATCTGCATGAAACAGGACTTTCAGCTGCTTCATTCAGGACTTGGAAGATAAAAGCCTGGGAGGGTGCAGCTAATTTCGCCAAGGCCACTGGTTCCTGCAAAAAACAGTGTACAAAATGAGGACAGTCTGAATTTCACAGATCATTCTATACCATGCTGATGTTGGGCATTCACAGACTATGATAGCACCTAGAACTGTGTTACATTGGGACTTCAGATACAAAGGATTGAATTCTGTACTCATTCACCCCAGACATAAAGTAGAAATAACTCTGGAGAAATCAATTAACTGGGTTTTTTTGCACTCGAGTATGTTCAATTCAACCTGTTACTGGCAAAACTTGGGGCATGCTACGTGTATTTAGTACCCTGAGTAGTCTGTCTTCTTCCTATAAAACTTAAAAATTCAGTGCAGCTCTAGATTCCTTAAATTCTTTATTCCAAAATTCTGCAGGTCGGGATTGTAAGAGATATACACCTTTCTTTCCCACTCATTTCTTCTGACCAGCTAACTTCCTCACCAGCAAGCCTTCAGGAATTCACTTGGTCTCCTCCCAGCTACATGCGCTTTTTGAGTCACGTTTTCTGAGCCAGTCACGGAGTTTTAACTTGTGCAAAACTTCCACGGTCTAACATAACTTCACCTGACCATGGGGTTTAAACTGACATTACTATGCTGGATGTTTCAAATATGTCACGGGATGTTTCAGAATTCTTTCATTCCCCTCTCAAACACATTATATTACCACCACAGACTAAAGCACAGCTCTACGTATCAGCAGCTCTAATTACAGTCGTTACACAACTGCACCAAGGAGGAGCTCCAGAGTAACTGAAGAATTACATGCAAGACTGACAAGCAGGAAGTTTAAAGTCCATCAAAGCATGAATGAAGATCTACAACATACGTGTGGTATTGCATAAAGGAGGACTGGCAGACCAGGAGATATGGCATTTAAAGATACATATCATGAGTTCAACATATGGGACTGCTAATGACTAGCACATGACTGTATGCTTAGCATGAAGTAATGAATCAATTAGCACATGATAGGAAACCATAACAAATAGCAGAACATATGAAAAAATCCATATGGGAGTGATTAGAGGCAGATGTAACTCAGAGCCTTTGGATTCAGCAGCCGTGCTTGCATTTGTGCAGCCACGTGTTCTACAGGATGCGGGACCTGTCTGATGTCATAATTAACCTTGTAAAAAAACCCCAAAAAACAAAACACCAAAACCCTACTTTCCAGATGGATCAGCTCACAAAACCAGGTGGGAGTGGCAACATGCAACCGAACAGGAGGGCACAACTTCCTCTCTCCACCACAGTGTAGTTAGGTTAGCTTAAACCAGTCAGGTAACTATTTGCTGTTTGATCCCTGTATACAGCCTCGAGCTCGCTCAGCCATAGGTTTGTTTATTCATTCAGGTGGCTAGATAACAGATCCAACGTTTAACTGAACTCCAGACCTGGTCAAGATTGGGGAATTGGGGGGAGGAGTTCCTCTAGAGGTGGAACAAGACATGGGCTCTGGAGGAGCTGTTTGTGGCTGTGAGATGAGCAGCTGCCACGGTAAGAGAAGCTAGGGTCCCTATGGTGGTGACAGCAGGCAGGGGAAACGCCAGCCTTGGAAGAAACAGTAGCAAATAGCTCCCAGTATAGATGTAGCTCTAGCGGTGTACTGATGTCTTACAGTCTTATTCTCTTTCCATATGGAAATAGCAGAGAGATTATCTATAAATAATGAGTACTTTTCAATACCAATAAAACTTCAAAATTGGATGGCTATTGTATAGCTTTCATCGTTACAAAACTACAAGGAGAAGGCCTGCAAGGGTAGTTAGGCCAACACAGGCACAGCTGGGAACCATAGACAAACTTTTGGCACAAAATCCTTCTGCAGGTCTAAAATGTACAGAATAGATTTTTCAGAGAGTAATTAGATACATAGGAGTCAGACCACCCAGAAGGCAAAGGCAACCGATTCCCACAAAGAAGGGATGTTGGTGGAAAGACAAGAGGAGAGAAAGAGATGTTAAAAAACCTGCAGTTTTGCATACAAAACAGCCTCTTAACAGGGCTTCTTAGGAGTATAGGAAGGGTTCCCACTAGACTGGGACACCCACTCCCTTTTTTGCCTTGTATTTCTCATTGTCTATGTTTTGGTCATATCTGTATATCGTTTTGTTCTGCTGATTGTCTTTCCATACCATGTTTCTCCCTGCTTTCACCTTCCACAGTCCCACGACTGTTACAAGTCCTAGCAAGCAGATGTATTAATTAACTTCTGCTACAACCTAGCAACCTCTCGCTTCTCAATTATTTTGTCAGGAACAAGAAAGCAATGCAGAATACTGTAATCATCATTCTGACGACAGGAGTTGACCAGCAGCCACTAGAAGCCTTCCATGGGAAGAAAGAGTTTTATTTGGGATAATTCAACAGGAGGTAATAATCCACTAAATCACAACGGTAAGCTAAAAAGTGTAAACAAGAAGCTGGAAAGTACTTGGATAAGAGAACAAACTGGCTTGGCAACAGCCCTGAGAAGAATGCCTGATTCAATTCCTCAGCCAAGAAGGGCACGCAACAAGTATCAAAGCAGGTATGATGCACTAAGAAACAGCGGCAGAACGCACTCTGAAATTATTGGTACGCTCGTTGTTTAATTTCAGATGAATGAAAATTGTGAGCCAAGGCTCAGGATCCCGAAATCTGGCAGCGCTCACGCACACTCCACGAAGGGCACAGCCTGAGCGCTGAGCTCAGGGGCAGCCCGCTTACACAAACCCGCAAGGACGTCAGCTTACGTGGTACAATGGTGAGGGATATATTTGGAATGAAAAAAGATAAGCTAAAGACAGCAGTAACGAAGTTAAATATGCATATCGGTGTATGAAATCAGATCGCCAGATTAAATCCAGAGTGTTTTCTTTGGGGATTGCTGGAGAGATGCTCACAGAGACTCAGTTGGGGTTTTCAGTTTTCTTTTCATGCATAAGGCTGGTTTTACGGTGTTCCTTCGTTTAGGGCTTGGCCTGGAAAAATGATGCACCACAGAAGATAGTGGATCTCCGGACAAGGCAGCAAACTGAGTGTTTGTGGTTTGAGCAAATTGTGTGGGGTGATCAGCGCGCAGCTGGCAGGAGCGGGGTGAGGGAGAGGCCTGCGCTTCAACACGGCGGCGAGCAGGGAACCCGTCTCTCCACAGCTTCCCGCCAACCCACCCTCACAGCCGAGGCCACGGCTGCGGCACCCCCACCACCAAACGGGCCGGGCGCTGACCGGGAAACCCCCGCGCTGCCCCTGAGGGGCGGGACCCTCCGAGGACGCCCCCCGCCTCCCGCGCCCGGCCCTGCCCGCCAGCTCCCCCTG
>JAVJGI010000050.1:84592892-84603044 GCA_035590275.1 Ibycter americanus | reverse complement strand
GGCTGCGTCGCGGCGAGGTGGCCGCAGGCCTGCGGGGCGAGGGGGCTTCGGCCCCGGCGGGGATGAACGAGCGCGGTGACCACAGGCGCCCCTGGCAGCGCCATTGCCGGCGCCGCGGTAAGAGCAGCTGCGCTCGAAACGCGCCTCACAGCGCCTTCCGCCCCGGGAGCAGGCTTATCTAGCCGGCTGCCAACGAAGCCCCACACACAGAAAGCAGCCGAGCTGCCGTAAAGGCCTGCTGCGCTGAACACTGGTTTCACCGACTTTAATATTAATTTCCAGAGACGGCGCTGCTCAGGGGAGCGCTGCCAGCTCCCCCGCGACTGGGCTTGAGGTGGGGGCGGCACAGGGTGCCATCGCTTCTGCCCCACGGCCGGCGGGCACCGTCCCTTGGGCTGAGGTACAGCTCTCAAGGGGCACCCGGCACCCCCCGCTGCGGAGAACCCCGCACAGCTAGCGGGGGTTCAAAGCAGCGAGTCAGTTGCAGTAGTAAGTCCACGTAGTAAGAAAACTCGTCAGATCTGCTTCCCTCATTCTGGTGCAGCTTCCAAAGTGATCAAGTTGGCTTGAGGATGTTTAATGTTCTGACACCGCAAAGAAAAGGAATTGCCATGTTTCTTTGCCTAGAAATTAAAACTTGGCAGTTTAACACTACTCATACTACTAATCCGGAGGAGGTTTCCCCTACCCTGGTCCATCCTGCCTGCCAGCCTAGCTGGTTTTGACTCACATCAATTACTTTCTGCTGATTCCCATGAACTCTTGGAAAAGCAAGAAGGGAGCATGTAGCATGAGATACAAGAGTGGGCTGGATTGCTTCTTCTACAGCCAGTTTTTTTTATAAACTGAAATGTTGAAACAATAACAAAAAAACCAAAAGCAAACCAAAACAAAAAAAGGAGAGCCACCCCCCCACCCACCCCCTTAGTGCTAGCCTCGTAAGCTGCAGTAATAGCAGGCTGTGGCCGCAAGGTGGCCCTATTCCACTGCCCAGCTGTACATCGTGCGGTACCTCCTGTATCAGGTGCAGGGACCAGCTGGCTTTTTGAAAGTTGGCTTTCCAGTGCATCGCGGCTTCCCTGGCATGCTGTACACTGCAGCTTAACAGTCCAGCAAAAAGGAGGGAAAAGGGGCACGAGCACCCCTTCCAGCAGCAACTCACAGCTGCACTTAAATGCAGTGTTGAACTGTACCTACTCTTCGAGGCCGAGCTTTGAATCAAATTAGAACAGTAAACTGATGTTTCATATTGTGCAGTGGCCCATGTTAAGCGTTCTCAAACTTGACGGGGGGTGTGGTAGAGAAAGACTCGTGCATGTCAACAGATAACAAAATACTGACTTTCTGGCCGCTTAGTGCCTGGAGATCTTTTTGTCTTAGTTAAGACTTGACAATAATTGCTGCCTTCGCTATCTGAACAGAATAATTTAAGGTGCTGAAGTATCCAGAATCAGCGAAATTCCATTAAGCACAAAGTGCAAAGAAAAGTTATCTTAAACAAGCAATGTAGCAATTTTAGCGTTGTTGCATTTTATTCCCCGGGAGAAGAAAGGATTCTCTTCAAGAGGAGGGAGAGGAGGTTAGTCAAACTTGATGTGTCATTTTTTTTGTTAGATGAGCTTTAATTCAGACTACTGTATATTGAATGAAAAAACATGGAAAATAGAGATAAGGAGCTTTTGGGATTAAAAGAAAAAAAACATAACCCCCAAACCCTTCATTACTATCTTAACAGCTTTTTCTAAGTAGCACTTTGCTGTTGCAGTTCTGAAATTAATGAAGCGTGCATGGATTATTGCAGCACGTATCTTACTTCAAAGCCATTTATTCTCCAGAAGTCAGAGGCTTTGCATATCTGTTAACATAGTACTTTCCAGGCCACTTTTCAAATACAAACTTCTGGGGTTTGACTCAACGCCAGAGGAGCAAAAGGAACAAAATAACATCCTTACCTTTGCAGCTGCGACCGCAATATAAAATCAAGCAGGAGGAGGAGCTGATGCTGGGGGTTATTTTCACTGCACTTAAGGCACCTTAAGTGTTGGAGCTCACACAGAGACATGGCCTCCCTCCCTAACAATGTGGCTGTTAGGGCTTTTGGCCTTTCTTTTGTACTTGCCACAGTTTAGCCAGCACAGGTGAATGCAACTTCTCTGTTAAGCAACGTATCTCCATGCAAGCATTGTTACTACACAGCAGCTTCTCTTATTTGCCCGTACTACCTTACCTAGGATGGTCCTACCTTACCTGCACAGCCCATAGTGCAGCTCCGAGGCTAATTTAGTGGCCACCCAACTTGTGGTTGTTCTGAGAATTAGGAGGAAGCTCTAGATATGGATCTGAAGGCTACATCAGCTCTAGCCCACTTTTGTGCAGACACCTTACTGCTTGTCCAACTCTCAACTGTACAAGGGCCGCAGAAAGAGAAGTCAACAATTGACACGTGTGAACACTTGATCTTGAAATGCTTGCATATCCAAGTGAGGGGAAGGGAAAAGAAGAACTTAGCTGGATTTCTGTGTTTTTCTATAATGCTGTTAGTAACTCAGTCTACAGTCTTGAGCTGGGATCTTGCATAACTGAGGAGTTTGCAGAAAAAGGCTGTATTGTTTCTGTTTCTGGAAGTAAGCAGCAGTTACATGATCATAAAGCTAGTGTGGGAGCTAACCTCTTGAAGATGCAGTCTTTTTTTTCTACTCAGCGTATCACAAAGAATAGAAACTATTTGAGCATGTACTTCTGAAAAGTTACCCAATACACAAGGCATCTTGAAATTTTACTAACATGGTTCCAGTTGTCAGTTCAGCATTGCTTCTTAGTCTTTTCCCTGTTGTGAGCAGCCTGAAAAGCATCACCAGCTACTTAATACTGACATTTGCTTTTAAGCATGTTTCAGGGATGCTTTCTAGTATTAGAATGTCTTTAGTTAAGCGATAGAATACTTTCATCTGATGGGGTGGTGGTAGTGTTTTTTTTTGTTTAACAACTGTGCAGCAGTAATAACAGTTGTATTTAACTGCTGCCCCCCGCCCCCCAGGGCAGAGCAATTTCCTTTTCTTGGTATTTACATATTTTCATTAAGTGGTTGCACAGCATACTACCAGCTAAAATACATAGTCCCTGCTTCCAGAGCTGTCCCAGAGTACTCTGCATATTCCCAGTGCATGGCAGATAATTTGGAGGGTTTTGCCCTGCCTTTCTCGCCCCTCCCTACACCAAATAAGAAGTCATTCCTGCTATTAATTTGATCACTATACTAAACATAGTAAGCCCAATTATCCATTACCTAAAAATGGATTCTGCCATCATGTTATCAGACCTCTTGTAGATCAAACTGGAGGCACGTGAACAGGGAATGTTTTCCTTTTTCATATCTGTAGCTGTATCTGCTTTGAAGAATGGCTTTGTAAGCTTCTCCCATTAACTAAGAGATAGAAATCTTCCACATCCCTGTGTGCCTTCTCCAGCTGCGGATTAACTTCATTAATGGCAGCAGTAATCTCCCAGTCTGTCTGACAGGTGTTGATCTACGCTCCAGCATTAGTGCAGATTCTCACTTGGATGATGTTAAGAGCCAAGGGTGTGCTTTTAAAGCAGAGTGGCTCCACTTACTGCACTCTGACTTGAGCTTTTCAGGTGGACCACCAGAGGCTGCCCCACAAGAGAATGCCTGACACCCTTCACAACTCATAAATGGGAAAGTCCATGAGCGCAGGCAAGGGCTAGTCTAAAGAAACCACACACACAAAACCCACGTAGTGGGAACACAGCCCTCAGCATCAGGTATTCTCATTTACAAACCTGTACTTATTCCTGATGTAGATACAGCCAGCAGCAATTATAAGACAGATCAGTCTAGTATTAAAATAATGAGAAATTGATGTATTTAACTTCCCCAGAGAGAAGACTCATAAGGAACTGGAATATCCATAGGGAAGTTTGATCCAACGGAAGTCTAACACAGTCCCAAAGACCTAGACCAGTGCTTTCCAGTCTTTGACCATTCAATGGGTGTCTACAACTGGTTGTATAGTGTTGATGAACACCACAACTTGAAGGTGTAAACACAGGGTGGTAAACAGATCTGGACTACCTGAAAAGGCATGTTCATCTGAACAACATTCGTTTCAATGTAACATGGAAAATCATTCACCTGAGGCTGGGAGGTGTATGTAGGGTGCTTAGGAGGTAGGAGAAGATAAGAAGATTCTCAGAATGCAGGGACATTTGTAAATAGAGGGTAACTGGACTGCCTAACAAGAGTTCACTTTGGCAGGCTGTAGGCGGAAGGAATACAAGTCTTGCCAGAGACAAAATTTGACTGATTTGTGTCCTGTTCATGGCATAAAAGGACCATGAAAGTAGTGTTAACATTAAAACCAGGCACAGAAATGTAAGTTAGAAGATTAGAGACCTGCAAGAACCTACTCTGAAAGGAGTGATTAGATTTGCTTAGAGGCAATTCGGCTGCTTTCCATATAGGTGTGATTTTTAAGAGATTGCTGCTGGGCTGCTCTTCAGCCTACTAAGGGAAAAAAAAAATAAGCCAGTACGAGAAAGCCAGAGCTAACCAGGTAAAAAGTCAAGGATAATGTGAATGGACACACAGTGAGGAGAAAAAGCCATGAAATACCTTATTTAGCAGCACCTTTTTTTCCTGAAGTCTTAAAATGAGGTACAGTATTGTCTTAAGAAGTCTGTCTTGTCAGCTCAATGCAGACATTACTGAGTAAAGGTCTTTGACTTACACACAGCCTTGCATACTCTGATCTCCTGTGTCGTTTTCTTCTGGCTCCTCTACAAAATTAGACCCCTCCAAAACACACAGTAAGCATCTTTTCAGTGGCCTTCCCTGAAAGAAGCCTTGGCAAGCAGTAGATAGAATAATTTTTCATCTATGCAGCCTGCCCACCATTATCTCCAGCCATAATGAAAGTGGACTCTGGAGAAACATTTGCAGTATTTGATGGGATGGCTTGTCCAGTATTAATTAACACTGTTAATTAATTCATTAATTAATATTCAGAGGAAGGAGACACAGCCTGTCTAAACAAGTGACACGGCACTGTTTTCACATGACTTAAGTATCAGGCATTTAAATTTCACACAATAAAAGCTTTAGGCTTGAATTTTTGCCATGGCCCCTTAGCATCATCTCTCCGTGGGATCCAGAGAGCTGCAACATGGTGTAGGTCATACCCCAACCCATTTTGATTACTGAGTTTAGATGGAGGAATGATGTTACTTATTCCACTAGGACTGGAAAGCAACTGCCAACACTTAGAGCTACGGCATAAGCTGCTGCAAGAAGTTTATGGAAATCCTCTGTTAACTAGAAAACAGAGAACTGCATATGAGCTATTACAGCTGTAGCTATCTAAGCTTAATCCTGACATCCAGGAACATTTCCTTGAGTTTTACTGGATATGTACATTTGTGGACACAGCTGCACAAGTACTGAGGGAAAACTTAAAAACCTACGTGCTTCAGAGCCTGCAGTACAGTTAGAAAGATACAGCCTACCTAGCATGAATGAAAAGGGAAAGTTGGTATGCGTAACCTTATCATTACATTTGGTCTAGCCAATTGCATAGATACAAAGCTGCTTTAGAAGTGCTGGTTTGCGGTAGTACAACATTTCTACGCGTAGCGTAGCTGGAAAGTCTACCTTAAGAGGTGGCTTACAATAAATAGTACCTCTAAGATTTCTTGTGCTGTACAGGAGTATGTTAAGAGTTACTCAGCGGAAGGTATCCCATACCACTTGAAAAAAAAGAAGTAATGCTTACCAAGAGCCCCATATACACCAAATAACAGGCTTCAGTACTTGTAAAAAAGCACAGATAAATAAAATCTTGTATCCTGGCACATTTTCACTTGGCTTCCTACCTAAAGTAGCTGTAGACTCCTGCTGAGAAATGACTCCTCTTCATACTAGAAGCTCCCAGATACCTTTTCTCAAAGGCTGATGCCTATCACCTGCTAATCTTTATAGCCTTTCTGCTTTGAGCCTTCCAGGTGCAAAGCTTCCAGCTGAAAAATGTGCTCTTTAACTCTGCCTTACCCAGAAGTGGTGGGGGCCATATTTCTCCTAGTCTTTATCCTGCTAGGAGTGGAGGACTGACTCTGAAAAAATAAGTTGTCTATATTTCTGTTGCTGCCTTTTTTTTCCGCTCAGGAATTAATTAGAAATTCCACAGGCTTCTAAGTGAACCATACTCCAGGGGTGCATATGAGTTACAACCACTGTTAAAGACAGGGTGTTTTCTTCCCCTCTGTATTACAAAATCTACAGTGATCTCCACACTGTTTCCATTTAATTGGAGTTTTGCCACCGACTTAAATAAGTAGCTCGGGTCCAAATTCATTAGTAGAATGGAAAGATTTACTCCAAATGTGGGGTATAGTAGAAAGATGATTAGAAGCTGAGTAGTTGCTTTTACGTGGTGAGCATGCCCGAGCTTGATGAGATTATTTCCTGAACCTAAACTGTAAACAAGCAACCGTGCGAAGTTGCAAACCTGCATATGGGATGCTGGATACATCTTTTGGAAATTATGACAAAAGCTAACAATCTTCACCTCACTGAAGTTGGTGAAACATTTTCCGTGTGCTTGGCTGGAGCCAGGATTTTGCTGTAGGTACTTACTCTCTAACTTTGCAGGAGTTAATGCGCCCTGCACAGTAAATTCTTCTGAAAACTCTTTTAGCTCCCCTCCTCCCCAGTTCTCCCTTTTCCTTTAGGATGACTGAGGTTTGAAAAGCTTTCCTAAACCTTCTTCACCTTCATTCCCCTTTTCAAATAAGACACTGAATAGGCATCCTTCCAGCATTCTGCTTGAGCAACACCATTGGCATCACTTTTACACTGAATTAGTCATAATGCACACTAGTATGATGTCTTCCATCAGAATTTCAAAGCACTTAACAAATATTAATTAAGTATTGCGTCTCTGTGAGGTATGTAAGTAATTAATTTTATAAGCCAACACCATATAAAGGAGAGAGAAGGGTGGATTCTCACATTAGTGCATAGCCTTTTATTCGTTTACAGTTATTTTCTTCACGGGTGTCTAGTCCTAAAGTAAGTTCTTTATGCAGCTTTTGTAATGGCCAGAGTAACGGGGACATCTGTGAAGCTGAACTGCAAGACACCTCTCATATGTCCATTATGTGAAAGCATGTCCTCTCAAATTCATTGTAAAGTGGTCTTATGGTATGTTATGGTCAGCAGAGAAGACAGGTGAAGAAGTTGGGACTTGAGCTCCAGCCCTGCCTTCACAGGCATTCCTAAACTTCTCTTGTTCCGTGTTTGCTTTTCTACAGGTAGCAAAGGGCTTTCTGGATGTTGCAGGCTTCCTTTTCCCAGACACATTTACTCTTTCCACCTGGAAATCACATTTAGGCAGATTTTCAGGACTTCATAAATTTGTCTGAGCTTTCCGGATGTCTGGTAGCTGTAGGGAGCAGACACTTCTGATCTAGTTGCTGCATGTCTGGAAAGTCTGGACATTAGCACTGTGAGCATGCGCTGCAGTTACAGAACATGAAGCAGCTTAGCAGGACTATCTCTGTGTGTGTTCTGTGCTGTCCAGCCATGCATAGTAAGTGTAAAACTCTTCAGAAACAGCAGACGATGTAGACATGTTGTGCAGCTACTAAGACTCTGGGCAGTCAGCCTCATGCTTTCAGGGGGGAACTATGCAGTTATTTGCATATTGATTATACATCCCCTGGCTCCTGGGTGTGCTGCAGCTGCTGCATACGCCCATACTTTTGTCTACCCATGAAATCCTCTGCAGATGTATGGAATTCCTACCCCTCTAGTATGCATCCTTATATCCACACTCCTCCAAAGCAGCAATGATCAAGGCTCATACTTGTTCCGCTTCTCCCTTCGATTCCACCTTCCCTTCTAATAACAAGTCGTTGCACTAAGACAGTGCTTCCATGAGACACCCTGAGACAATTTCACAGTTTGCCACTGTCAGAAGAGAGAGGTGGCAGTCCCCCGTCCTTTGCCCTCTAGCAGTCCTTGCTTTTGGTCATCCTGCTGCTTATCTTACGCTCGTTCTGGTATGTGTTGAATCCTTCCATTAGCCACTTCGACCTATTAGCCTGGAAGAAAAAGAGCAGAAAAGTGGATAGTTTTCTCCGGAATAGCGAGGTAAATCAGCTGACTAAATGACAGATGTAAGGTAAAGAATCAGAAGAGTACCCGAGCTGCTGTAAGTGCAGCTGGGACACAGACTGAGAGATTTGACCTCACACTTTTGCAACAGTGACTTGTTAGATCAGCTTTGCTGCCTGTGAAGCAGTAGTTTATAGAACAGAGACTCTATTTTGCCGCTTTTTCTCTCCCCCTTGTCATGTATAGCTATGTCATTTAGTCTGAGGAAATGTGGGTGGATTCAGAGTTTTAGTCACGCTACCACGTAAGAATAATTTTTGGAAGGGTTAGCAAGGATTTTCTACATCATGGTCTTACAGGCAATTGCATATAAACTGTCTTTAATATGCCTCTGTGGCCTCAAACCAGTTGGGTTATTTGCCCTTCCCTAGCTATTCATATGTTGGAGGCTAAAAGCATTGCCATCATCTTGTTCAGAAACCTCTATGCTTTTTAAACACGCTTATTCTATTCTAAGATATTCTCAAAAAAAGCTTTGAATCCCTTGTCTTGCTCCCTTGAACTAGTTTCAAAATTGTACCTAAAGCTAAATACAGCTCCCATATTGTGTGGAAACTACTTTGAAATTAAACAGAAATTTGAGAAGCTTCTGTTGGCTGCCTCAGAGAGTGTCAAGCACATGATATATTCCTCTCAACCTTACGGAAAATTAATAAATAATAATAAAAAAATCATCAGATTTTTCCCTACTGCTTAACATCCAGCTAGATTTGAGCTGGAAGAGCAGAAAATCAAAACATGATGAAATTCTGATTATTCCTTCAGTATTGTTTGAGAAATGATGGAAGACTTCAGCGCTTTAATAAAGCAATTTAGACATGCGTCTGCCACAGTGGTGGAGCACAGAAGATCAAAAGAACATTCTCATCTGCTTGACACACACACCCAGTGTTCATTCATTAATGGCATACTTTTAGCGTAGGTTATAACTGTACACATTGTACAACAAACAGTACCATGAGGTCTCCTGTCTTCAGGGAACAGAAGGAGCAGAAAAAAAAGTCTGGTTGATTAAAGCATTCTCAGCAGCTGAGAATATCACTAACTGTGACACGGTTTGCTGTGAACTTTGAAGGGGTGAGAAGAATAGCCGTGCACCACCGTCTTTGTTTGATTGTATTGTTCAAAATGAATCCCCCACTGATAAAATAATTCCTGATAAAAGACATTCTAGCTTTCAGAAGTCACGCACTCGAAGCATACACAGTGAGTGTGTGTTGAAGTACCAGCGCTCTGTAAAATATGCACAAATTAGTGATTTGGGGCTGCCCATCTGTTTTGGTGACAGAAAGTGAAGGTCTGAGTAGATGTGTTTTAAACCAAGTATGATCCATTTTACATTCTGAAGAAGGAAGAAGACAAAGGAAAGGAAGGAGGCAAAACCCATTGTGTTTGTCCCCATACTCATTCCATAGAGTCTCTAGTCTAAAGACCAAAGCTTCAACTAGAAAGCAGAAAGCATTTGCTTATTGTTTTTGTGTTTTTAGAAAATAAATTTCCTTACCACCAGTTTAGGAAAATTTCAATTGTAATGAGTCTGACTGGGCAGATTCCAGATCGAATCTGTTCCTGGCATGGTGGTGTTGACTTAGAGGTAGAGCACCAGAAACAAATCTGGCCCTTTCTCTCTCGCCGTGAAAGTGTATTAGTCAATTGTTTCAGAAGCATGCAGAGTAACGCGCCTTTGGACTGTACACAGCTAATCCTCTTTATACTTTGCTAACTGTAACCTGCTTAGTCTTACATGAAAGGATGACTTTCCCTTGGTTGCGGAGGCTTGAGTTAGAGATCATTTAGGCAAACCTGATACCCACAAATTCAAGGGACCTGATGGGATGTGCTCCCAAGTGCTGAGGGAGCTGGCAGATGTTATTGCTAAGCCACTCTTCATCACCACTGAAAGGTCATGGAGAACAGGACAGGTGCCTGAGGACTGGAGGAAGGCCGGTGTCACTCCAGTC
>JAVJGI010000050.1:84515144-84592045 GCA_035590275.1 Ibycter americanus | reverse complement strand
GGAGTGCTGTGCCCAGTTCTGGGCTCCCCAGTTCAAAAGAGACAGGGAACTACTGGGGAGGGTCCAGCAGAGGCTACAAAGATGATGAGGGGACTGGAGCTTCTCCCTTAAGAGGAAAGGCTGAGAGAGCCGGGCCTCTTCAGCCTGGAGAAGAGAAGACTGAGAGGGGATCTTACCAATGTCTACAAATATCTTAGGGGCAAGTGTCAACAGGTGGGGCCAGGCTCTTTTCAGTGGTGCCCAGTGACAGGATAAGGGGCAACAGGCACAAACTGCAACACAGGAGCTTCCATCTGGATATGAGGAAAAACTTTACTCTGAGGGTGACAGAGCCCTGGAACAGGCTGCCCAGAGAGGCTGTGGAGTCTCCTTCTCTGGAGATGTTCAAAACCCTCCTGGACAGAATCCTGTGCAACCTGCTCTAGGTGAACCTGCTGTAGCAGGGGGTTGGACTAGATGATCTCCAGCGGTCCCCTCCAACCCCGACCATTCTGTGATTCTGTGAGATGTATTCGCCATCTTTTCATGACCCTGATCCAAGGCCTGTTGAACTCAGTGGAAAGAGTCCAGATTTTTTTTCAGTAGTTTTGGAGCCGACTCTATATGAACAGCTGTTCTAGCACTGAGTCTTCTAGTTGAAAGACAAGGAAAATAAGCAGCACCAAACCGCATTGGACTCAGCGCTGTATTAAAGATATAAATGAAAGTAATGTGAAACTTGTAAAACCAGACTGGACAAAACACTCTGAAACATGCTGCAAGGAGCAGTCTAGTGCTAGCAGGGGAATAAGTTAGCGATTTAATGATTTCTTTTCCATAGCTTTTACTTTTCCACATATTCTGTAATGTAACAGTACTTTTTTTCCTT
Organism: Ibycter americanus; assembly: GCA_035590275.1. Taxonomy (NCBI): domain Eukaryota; kingdom Metazoa; phylum Chordata; class Aves; order Falconiformes; family Falconidae; genus Ibycter; species Ibycter americanus. Next base: position 84,591,177 of record JAVJGI010000050.1, on the reverse strand, counting down.
AGGCAAATAGCTGCCAGACAGCAGCACTGGAATGAGAACATATGTAGTGTTTGCTTTTATCTTACATTACAAAAGAAGTATGAATACCTTGTGTTATTCCAAGTATAAAATTACAGGTGTCAAATCATTTGGTGCTTTAAGTACTGTGCCAGAAAAGTAATCCAGTAAAAATAGCTACGTCCTGTCAAAACTGAGCAGTTAGTATTGTTATTACAGTTCCTTACTTGCATGGCTTCAGCAGTGTGAGATGGCACAAAACAAGTGTAAGAGACCAGCAAGGAACTTGCCTGGAATTGCCCAGAGCGTAGAAAGACAGGAGGGTGGAAACCAGAGGAACCTAAGGACCCAAAGTGAGAATCTGCCAGGTCTGCTTTACAGTTGGCTTGAACTTTCAAAATCCTGTTAAATAAAAGCTGTTTAACGTCCGAGAGGGGGGATTCTTATCCGGACATCCCAAAGAATTAAAGCAAAGGGTGATTTGTGCTTGGTTCTGGATAGGTATGTGGTTGACCCTCTGTCCTAGAGGAGCATACCATTTAGAAAGTAGAAATATATTTAGCTGGAAAGGTGAAAGCATTGTTTCATTTCCATGTTACAGGTGAGAGTGCAAACCAGGGATTAAGATGGCTTGGTTGGGTTAGATGGTCAGCGGCTGCATTGCCTGTGGCAGAGAACCCCTGGCTGCTGGGAAGCACTTTACAAGTAAGGCCGTCGTCTTTCCCAAGCTGAGTAAGCCTTGAGGAAGAAGCTTGCTGTGGACCCGAACTGAGGCAGGAGGTACGAGAACAGGGCATAGCAGAGCACAACACGTGAATTTCTCCTCAACAGAGCACGAAGATCCACACACTTGATGCGGCTCCTGGAAATTAAGTTAATGCTTTTATTGTCCATACCACAAAAGCTGGGTCTGAAGAAAATCATGTAGATGATTTCCCTAAAGGGAGCAGAAGACTCACTGCATTTAATACTCTTTCCAGGCCTCCAGACTGCAGTGAAACCTGGACAGAGACAGCCGGGTTTGCTAAACTGGGGGCGTGCTGCTTCTGTCAGTATAGATGTTAAGAAGCTTATTAAAGGACACAGCAGCTGACAAGTGAATCTTTAATCCCTGTCAAGTCCCTTAAATCTATGAGCAGTGTAAAGCAGTTCATTAAAAAAAGAAACTTTTACTCATCAATTCATGGGTGTTTCCAGATGAGAAGTGTTTACTTGCATGGTGATAATCAGAACACATTTTACTTGTAATTTTTCAGGATGAATTTTGGCTGCCTTAAAAAACACTCCACAAACCTCAGCTCGCTTTCTCTACTTCTTGAAAACCATGGGAGTCATATTCATTGTCCACACTGGTATTTCAAGTAAGTGGCACGTAGGGTGTGGCAGGCTACATAGTATGCTGCTGAACATCAAGCCAAATCCTGATGCGGAGGGGCTGCAGTTGTGTTAAAAGGTCAGAAACGAGAAGGTCTTGTAGTGCACCAAAGCTTGACCGTCCTGACAAGAGGTACAATTAAGGGGTTAACAGTCACACGTGTCGATTTACAGAAAAACTTCTAATTTCGTTGCTTTTTTTTTTTCTTTGCAAGCCACATGCTCACCCTGCATGTAAGTGTCTCGTGCTGCAGTGCTATTTTAGGTTCCTTTTTCATACAAGTTTCGTTCCTATTTATCTGTGAAAAGACTTTGTACCAAAACCCAGAACTAGCTAAGAAGGGTAGATAAATTTGTTGGGTTTTTTTTTATTTCTGAGAAAAAAATAGCACTGCAGTAGGTCTGTCAGTCAGTAGATCAAAGGATGCACCTAGTGTACCTCGGTATGCTGTAACGTGAGCTATTTGTTCAATAGTTAGCTCTAGTTAACTAACATGACTATTCATTCTAAAATAAGCACTCTGGCAGTTTTTGCTCCCAGGCAAATACTTGTTCTGCTACAGTTCTTTCTCAGCTCAGCTGCCTCTGATCCCCTTTGCAAGTGCCGAAGTTGTTAGCCTTTGTAGTCATGAGAGTTAATTACCACTCATTTTGTTCACTTTTCTGCATGGCCAAAAGCTTTTATGTCCTTTGCATGGTTCGGGAGTGGAAAGACTAGCCTGCGTTAAAGGACTGTTTCTTATGCAATGTATGATTAATAGTTGCCAAGAAGTGGTCTGCCACATGCGTACTGGCAGGTTGGTGGCTGTGCAGCTGCACTGCTAATTACATAGCTGGTCTGGTTGAGCACGGTGCATCTGACGGTGGAGATAGGCTCCAGGGCTCAGCAGGAGATGGAGGTTAGGTAAACGGGGCCACCTGGGAAGCAGTGGCTAAATGTGGCATCTGGGGACAGACAGGATGGTTCTGCTGGGGATGGAGGCTGGACATGTGTAGGGTGCAGCTACTGGCCATGATACGGGGCAGTGAGTGAGGAGCAGAGGAAGAAGTTAATAGCAGGCTAAAGCAATGCGTGTGGCAGCCAGCTGTGCTCAGCACGGCCCTTTGGTATTGGGCTGGACTCCCTTAGCTTTGGGAGTGGTTGCGGTAGTAGGGGAGGAACATGTATTATTGTTTAGCTTTCATATCAGTCCAAGAGAACTAGGTTTATCTCCCAGCCCAAAAGTGTTGTCCCCACCAAAGCGGATATTTAGACACAGTGCTCTTGAGAGGTTGTGGCCTGCAGTAGCAGGAAGCTCAGCAGAGACTGCATACTTTTAGCATGTCTAATCTCTGGAGTTTTTTACTTGAATTATGTTTTTCCTTTTCAGCTAAATAAACCGTAGCGAAAAGCCTTTCACTGTGTGCTAAAATATTCTGAAGTGCTCTTGTTTCCAAGGGTGACTTTACTGGGGGCAGCGATGCAGTCTCAGAACAGAGTTCTTACGTGTCCCAGTTACAGATTTACTTCCCATGCTGCTGACAGCTTGATTTGTGAAAGAAAAAAAGGACAAAATAGCAAAACAAAACTCAACCCACAGCCCGTGCAAGAGAGAAAAACACAGACTTGCTGTGCTACAGAGGAAGTGTCAAACACAAACATTTCAAAGGAGGAAAGCTTCTAGTCTTCATGTACACGATAAAAATCCTTTTACAAGAACAAGTCACATAACTGTAACTATTTTTAAGCTTTAAAAGTTTCCTGTTTAATACCTGTGGGATAAGGCTGTGCAGCTAGCTGGAGGCCAATTTTAACCTTGGACCATTGAAATCTGTTGACCTCTGGTTTGGTACAGAGCTGGCCATTGTTTTTGTTCCTGCTTTGAAATAAGGGATAGCTGGGAAACCTCTAGCACCCCCATGCTCTCTGCCCCCCCCCGCCCCCGCCCCCCAATCACATGACTGACAGTGCTAGACCTGTTTTATTTAGCTGCCTAGTTTTGCAAAGTAGCCAGTTATTGGAAATGTTGCTTAATCAAGCAGATGTCACACTTCGAAACTCACCATGATGCTCTTACAGTGAATCTGGTAGATACTGGGAGGACATTAAGTGCATGCGTAACTCCAGAGCTGTTTCTTTCTGGTTTGAGGCTAAGCAGCAGCTATGGAAAAAGGAGGCTGAACTGGGGTGTTCTGCTGTTGAACACGCAGTTTTATTTCTAAAGCAAAGTCTCATGGCAATGCACTGCAGGGCTCATGATTCATAAAGCTGGTCAAGTGCTGAAGGGAGCTGTGTCTTGATTTGCAGCTTATAAAACCAGGAGTTTGCTAATAAATGCATTCTTCAGAATTACAGCCCAGCACATTCTTAAAAGTGGAGTTCATGGCTTTGTCTTGAACAGTAGCCTCCTATGATTACTGCATACTGTGCATTTATGATAGGTGAGACAGCTTCCTCCTGGCCACTTAGTTATGTCACCATTAAATGGAGAAAAAGAACTGGGATGACCCAGTCTAAAAGAGGTAAAGCAAACAGCAGAGCACTGCCGTTGATGAAACAAACTTGCTTTAAGCACATTCTCTAGTTAGTCTTGAGTCATCGGTCCTCAAATATGTTTATTCTCTTCCTCCTCCATCTTTCCCTAAGCTGTCTTACAAAGCAGTGCTTTGACTGGAAGCTGGGCTGCATTATGGGGGGGCTCCTGAGAACAGGCAGGGATGGGGACTGTGGGGAGGGACCAAGCCAAGGCACTAAGATGAGCAGATCTCAGCTTGCAAGAGCTGCTTGAGTCAAGTGCTGCCTCTTAAGGAGGGGTCTGGAAAGACATATGCAGCCATGTGTAAACCATGCTTTAGTTCGGCAGCTTCTTTGGTGCCTGTTCTCTGTACTGCCTGTTCTACCTCCCATCCCTGGAGTTGCCCTGTTGCTTCCTTGTGATGCAGGCTTTGGCTGTAGGGAGTCCCAGGCTGAGTGTTCCTCTCCCTGTCATCTCCCCATCCTCAGTGCTGGGATTTTCTGTTTTAAATCTTGAATTTTGAGAGGAAAAAAGTATCCCCTGACTATGAAATGGAAGGAGTCAAACATACCTTTAAATCGTCATATGTATTTTTGGCAAGAGAATCTGAGAACTGCCTGAGATCTGAGAATCTGAGTGTGAAGTGTGGTGAAGAGTGAGCATCCACAAAACCCAAACTGCATATGGGTACCCAAATAGTTGTATTTCAAAACTAAGTAGTACAGGTGAGCAGATGTATTTTGGTAAGAATTAAGAGAGACACGAAGGAATTGATTTTCCAGAAGTACTAAACTAGGAAGTGTTGTTTAGTTGTTCACAGCACACAGTTTTTCTTAAAGTCAGCCAAATACACAGTTTTGAGGATGTAGTCCTAGTATGTGCTAAGCTCAGGAATCTGCCTTTGCCAATTTAATTCCCTTACCAGAATGTCAGAAATCTTTTCTTCTCTTAGCATGTCTGTATATGCATGTGTGTTCCTATAGTGTATCCCATTATTAACAGTGAGCATTAACTGAGGCATCAGGGATAAAATGGACTGTAAAATTTCTGTGCCACCTGCCTAAACAGCAGACTAGCTTCAAGAAGAATACTCAGATGTTTATGAAAGCTAGACTGGATGATGATGATGATGATGATGATGATGAAGTCTCTGTGTGAGGGAGAAAACTAATTTATCAACTGGCAAAATTTTTTGAAAATCAGAAATTTTTACTATCTGATACGGTGTCTTTCAAATGCAGGATTCCAGTTTTCTGTTTCATTAGAACAGCACATAGATTGAACAAAGTTAATTGTATGGCAGAATGTTTTGATATGTTGTCCTAATTCAAGAGAGGATTTCTCACCCCTCCATGGAAGAGAGCTGCTTGTCAGCATGGGCTGAGGCTGCAGCGAGCCCAGTTTCAGTGGCAGCATCTGTGTCACTGGTTTTGCTCTTCCCCCAAAACCACGGGACAACAGCAGCACCAGCGGTAGCATTAGGGGTGGCAAATTTGTAGATGAAAGAATACAAATTTGATTACAGTATTGGTTATGCTGTTAGTCAAGTTCAGCCAATTGCATTTATGTTGAGCAACTCCCAGAGCCTGCTGGAGCCAGTGGGAGTTTTGCCATCAGCTTCCCTGAGGGGTAGGATTTTGCTCATTGCTTACATTAGCTGTGTCTTCATGGGAGCATATGGGAGCGAATGCAAAGGTTTTGAACTGAAGGAGCTGGTAAGCAGCTTTATGCATTTACTTTGTTACACAGGTAAAAGCTTAGACAGCAAAACCCATCTGCTAGACCTTCGACACATCTCTGTGAAACCCATGTTAGAGTCAGAGCATTCTTTTCTATTTTATTTATGGCCCAGGCTGCCTGAATGAGTGCATCTGGAGCTCAGATGCCTTGTGCCCTTATTGTAAATTAGTTAACTTGAAAAACTGCACACGCTGTCAGATCTTTGGTGTGGAAATGCCAGGCTCTGTAGCTGAGGTGCTTTTGTGTGTGCATATGTTTTTTACGTGAAAAGGCTGCTGAACTTTATGCATAAACACTGTTCTCTGTCCCGTCCCCCCCCCTTTTTTTTGTTACAGACTGTGGACTAGCACTGAATATTCAGGGAAAGCTCCCCAGAGAGATTAGGGACATGGACAGATTTTAAACGGGGCCTTAATGCACGGACACGAAAGGACAAACGTTCTAGTGGGAATACTAATGCAAATGCCCTGCTTTTGGGTCAAAATGCATTAAACAGCTGCTTGCATGTTAAAGATGCTTTTAAAATCAATACAGACCAGAAATTACAAAACTTATAAATAGAGATCTTGCCCAGTGTAGTACCCAATGACAGTAAAAGTACTTCGCTGACCCTCTTTGTTATAAAGCATGCAACACTGTCAAGGACCAGTGCTAGAGACAAGTGCATCTATGGATCCCTTTCTGTAGGGCTCAGAATCCCAGATCTGGCTGAAACACACTTCAGACAGGAGTTGTCCGTGTCCCTCCTGGAGAGCTACAGGAACTGAGAACTTAACCGCAGTAGGAATGAGGTGCTTTGACATGAGTAGACTGCTGGTATCATCAGCTACTCTGATTACACAGTTGTGGAAGATAGCCTATTACTATTTTTAATAAATCTACATTAAATGAAATCCAGTGAAGCCATTACACTAAGAAGCAGTAACAGTACATACAATTGGGCCAGATATACAGCAACTAAACTCAAGTGGAGTCCAACCGTAAAAACCAACAACCTAGATGGGGCAGCATCTGAAATTGGGTTGCATAATAGCAACATGGTAATATCAAAGCTGCAGTGTGGTTTTAATCACCACACAGTTGGTATTTATCATTAAGCTATGTGTGTATTAAAGGAAGGCTTGACAGATTTAAAATGAATGTAATGAAAAAATATTTCAAGTACCTTATGTTTCTGAAATAAATATATTGCCCTACCATTGCTGTATGTTTGCCTTGTGGGTCCTCCAGCCTGACTCCATGTCATTGCTGAGCCGAGTCTCTGAAATGGAAACAAGTATCATTTGCAGCACAGAAGCATAGCAGCATTTGTGTAATACTTAGGATCTTTTAAGTTCCCATCATGGACTACACTTCATTACCTGTGCACTTTGTATGACCTGTTGCCTCTATTGCCACCGTCTCATGTACTGCAGTCCCTAAAAAAGCTGCCACTAAATTGAGGCCCTTTGTTTCAGATGTTGCATGCTTGCAGCTGCTGCAAGCTTTGGACGGCTTCAAACTCAGTGTTTCTTAATCTCCATCTTAGTTCAGGGCAGAAGAATAAGTCATCAGTGAGGAGCCATGCAGCGCTGCACTCTGCAGCCTGCAGCTTTTCATTGCTGCCTGCCTTCTGCATTGTCCCCGTAGCTCTTCTTTCTGGCTCCTTTTTGCTTTCTACTAATTCAGACATTTCTTTCCAACCTCACAGCTTTTCCTGGTCTGCTGCTCCTAATTGTGGTCTTTAAACCATTCCTTGGAGACATCTTCTCTGCACTAAAAGTGGTTCCCAAGCTTATTCTGCAAGCCGGTTTTGAGGCTGTGTTGGGTATATGCATCCTGTTTGCCACTTGGAAGACAGTGGTCAGGTCCCACTCTGCAGCTATAAGAAATAGGTAGAACTTCAGCTACTGTCTGCAGGAGATATAATTTTGGATTCTTTCAGGATGAGGCGGCCTCTCTAACCTTAGCCTTGCTCTCAGTAATGCCTGTGGTGTAACCACGCTCAACAGTTTGTGGTTTGGATGTTAAAAAGGGCAATTGCTTTGAGAACACGACTGCCATTGACATAAATGGCAAGATATCATGATGTCTGCATTCACACATGGTCATTAAAGCTAATCGGACAGCAAGACCAGCCAGACCCCTCTCCACAGGCTAATCCTCACTGAAATTAATATTCTGTGAGCCCCTGAGATGGTGCCACCAGTGTTAACCAGGGTGCCATTGCCTGCCCCTGCTCTGAAATGCAGATGTCTCTGAAGACAAGTGCCACTGTCTCGTCTCTACTTCTCCCATGCTCTGCTGTTTCTCAGAGATGCTGGGAGAAGAGGAAATGCTAAAGGGCGGCAGCTTTTTTCCGAGCTTGCAGTACGTGTTTTCCACGGAAGGCGGGACGCACCGCACAGCCATGTGGGCTCCTGCTGCTGCCACCCTGCTGGGGCTGCTCCCCCCTGCGTTGTGTGCTGCATGGGGATGGATTAAAAAGGGGGGAGGAAAAAAAAAAAACCAAAACCAAAACCAAAAAAAGCAGGACTGGGGGAGTGAAATGGAGACACTTGCCTTAGTGTTCTGCCATCCCAAGGGAAGGTGGATAACGCTTGCGCATGTGTCCGGCAGGTGGCAGCAGCCTCGGCGCTCCGGGCTCGCAGCCCTTCACATCCGCGGCCAAGCCTCCAGCCCACGGGTGACCGGCGTGGGGGTGACCGAGAACCATAGGTGTGACTGGGATCTGGCGACTCCGATAAGCAATGGAGCCTTGGGAGGAGCAAAAGCTTTAAGCGGCAGCATCTTTACCTCCTCATTACGGAGTTAGTTTTGCTGTTGAAGCGGGGAAAAGCCCGTCTGAAGACACCATTCAGGGTGTGTTTTTATTTAAAGGATGTCTTGCAGCAGCTGCTAGTGCTGTGGGGACACCCCCGCTCCGTTAGGAGATGTGCGTGTATTGGTGCAAGCAGTTACACCGCACGTGTGGGCGAGCATTTCTCACAATTCTAAATACTGAAAGAAGGGGACGGTGCTTTATCTCCTCCGTTTTAGGGGAATCTCTGTCGCTGTGGAAGGTAGACCTGGAGCAGGGTTTTGGTACTGTGATCCCAGGCTTTCAGCCAAAGTGTGGGGTGAGGAGACACCTTGGTGCTGGAGAGCCCTCAGCTCAGCACCCCTGGGCAGGGAAACAGTTTTGCTGCAATGGAGGGCAGATAAAATTTTCAAGCAGCCTTGAGGAGCCAGACAAGTTAGGCTTTTCTGCAAGAGCAATTCTGGCTGTCGTGTTTCCTTTCTTGAGACTGAAGATAGCTTTCTTAATTTAGGCAATGGTTTTCCAACCTCAGAAATCCCATTTTCCCTTACTAGCACTGCTGCTTTTGGTCACAAAAAAAAAAAAAAAAAAAAAAAAATCTTTTTTCCCCTCATTTTTTCAGCCCATCTCACCTCAGCAGGAGCCAAAACCAGGCTCCTTGTGCCTGCCGTGCAGAGCCAGCTGCTGCGGTGGGAAGGAGAAGGCAGGCACCAGGCCAGCTGCTGGCTGTGCTGCCGCTGCCAGTCCTCGTCCTCCAGCCGCTGCCCTCCGCTCCTTCTGTAACAGCCATTCAGTCATCAACACTAGCTAGCAGAAGGAGATACTTGAGGGAAAGCAGTGGGCTGCTTGCTGATTGTGTCGATCACTTCTGCAAAAAAACCCAACAAAACAACATCCAAAATAACCCCAGAACCTCCTAAAGCTCTCTTCTGTGCTGGTTCTTAGGCATTATTTGCATCTAGTGGCATGAAATTGAAAAGCAGGCTGGAATAAACTCCTCTGGTATCTGGACACAGTATGTTTACTGTGTGGCTTTAGTTTAACAGTGTCCTGAAAGGACCCTTGTTCTTTATAGCTATACCCTGAGTGGCTAAAAGTAACTGGTTTTAAAATACAGATAATTAAGTCCATTTAAATTTTAGAAAGGTTTTACCTCTAAGGAGGAAACATGTAGGTTGAAAATAAGGAGTAGAGGAGAAATTATTCCAAGTCGTGCAGTTGACTTTGTGTTGGAACAGCCTGCTTTTTCCCAGGTGCTTGTCTGCTGTTGATGACTCTTGGCATTATGCATATGCAGGAAGGCAGAAAATGCAAGAGGGCTGCATACAGAGAGAAAATTTTTGACCTTACAGCAGCCTCAGATGTTGCTGTTCCCTCTTACTCCTGCCTGTGAACTTGGTTTCTTATATAGTCCCCTTGCTAGACAATGTTAGGAGCTGGGCCTCTCAGGTTTTTTCTTTTTTTTTTTTTTTTAATGTTGTTGGTTTAGACCACTTCTGATAGATTCTTTATCACCTGCTCCCTGTAAGGCAAACTGCAGGGCTGCTTCCCTTCTGTAGCAGCTGCGCTGGAGAACTGCTGATGAGGAACAAAATGGGAGCTACTGAGCAATCATTTGGAGACTGGCTATTAAAAAAAAAAAAAAAAAAAAGCCAGCTAATTAGAGCTTAGAGGAAGAGGCAACACTTTGTGCAAAAACACCAGAAGGTAGGCCCTCCAAATCCCATACACTCCCTGTAAATAGCTATAATTAACCCCACAGTATTCAATTTATTAATTAAAATTTAATTAATATTTTCTGTCCTTGACAATCATCTCAGAGGCGGTCAGGAAAACACAGTGGCAGCTGGGTTTCCACAGAGCAGCAGTGACATTCAAGAGGGCAGAGGCATAGGAGACTCATCTCAGTCTCCTGGTCGTACCTGTAGTAAAACAGACATGAAACTGATCACTGGATCCATGGCAAAGGAGGGGAGGATGGGAGACAGTGCAAGCCCCAGTGTTCTCCTGCATACTTCCAGGCATCACCCTGCAAATCCGGCACCCACCTGGGTTATTTGAAAGTGTGAGAGAGAGTGAGAAATGGTGAGAAAATTAATGTTGTCATTACATATTTGACCACACCTACTGAGGGCTGCTGTACAACACTGTGTTTCACTTGGGTTTGATTTTCTGCTTGGTGCTTTGTCTGAGTAGAGTGAGCTCAGCAGGGATACCTCTCCTGAACTTCACAGGCCCCATCAAAGTAGAACAGCTATTGCTTAAAAGTAGTAGCTTGGCATACTCCTGTTTTGCTCCAGGGACAGGTTTCTTGGTCATTCATACTACCCGTGGTCAGTATGTCAGACACCCGTCAGTGTCTGAGCTCTGTCTTCTGGAACAAATCCATTGATAATCCCCAAGGGGAAACCTGAGTGTCATCAACTGCATAGTTCACTCTAGAGCTTGCTCCAGACAGACAGATGTGGAAGACACCAAATGTATTTACTTCAACAAGGACAGTTCTTCAGTGTTAGTCCAGGTTAGGCAATAGAATAATTTGTGCCCTCACCTGTCGCTTTCCTAGAGCACGCAACAATTTTTTCTGGCGCTGTAATGTTTTTGACGCAGCGCTGCTCTGCTGGCCTGCAGTGTACACCTCTTTAGTTTTCTTCATACTTGAAACTGGAAAAAAAAAACCCCACCAAGCCCATGCACAGAAAATAATGACTGTTAGCTACAGCGTCACGAGAGGAGATGTGAGCTGAGCAGTATGCGGCATGGCTGCAGCCAGCCCGCTCAGCGGGGAGCAGACTCTTGACGGTGTGGTCATGAGCCATCCTGCAAAAACTGGCCTGTGGGCGAGGGTCTGCCGTACAGTCCTGGTGAGAATGGCATGAAGATAAGGAGGTCTTTTATTTCCCATTGAACAGAAGGGTGCAGACCGACTCAGCAAGAGAACATACTCGGAGCGTGTTGAAACCAGATCTCTCAGGTCACGGGGAAAAAGCTTTCAGTACAGAACTGTTAGAAGCAAGTGGGGACAGGAGGTGGGACACAAGCACTATCATCACCACCATCCTCTTCTCTCTGCTCCTCTGGGTGAAACATGATGGGTTAGGCAGGTTTTTGATACACCTAGTGGATCAGGCCCTTCTGGTAGTGAAGTGGCATGCCATTTCTCAATCCTGGGGAGGCAGGCACCAAGCTGTTCAGTGCTGTGAGGTCAGAAGTGCTGCTGAGCACACCCAGAAGCCCAGCTGGAGGTTCCTGGTGAACGTCAGCATTAGAAAAGATGAGTGTCACAATTTGGAGTCTCTTTGGCCTCTGGACTTTGGTGCGTAACTGCAACTTGAGGACCGTCACAGACCCTGCTCTTACAGTTTCTCCTGTCAGTCACACAAGAAACCAGCCTCGGGCCCACCAGACCCTGAGTGACACCTCCCATCAGTTGTGTGCTCCCAGGCATGGCCAGCACTGAGGGGTGATGGGGGGCTAGAATGAACAAGCTCTCCAAAAAGAAGTGCCCCTGATGCCCTGCAAAGGTGCTCACACAGGGCTGTCCCCAGACTGCCCACAGCAAGGCCAGAAAGGCAGAGATGAAGATGCCATTGCTATTGCGATGGTTCCGTTGGCTTCGGGCTGGGCCACCTGATATGGCAACGTTGAGTCACAGCAGCATTAAATCTTGTGTTCCCACACCTGATGAAACAGGCCCAATCCATTGTTATATTGTTGGTGATTCCAGGTAGATTTCAGTAGAACTGAAGGAGGTGGAGATAGATGCTGAAAATCACTGCGACCTTTCATCCAGGAAATGAAACTCCAGATAAGCACAGCAACTGTCCAACAACTATTGCAACTATTGCCTGGCTTTGCGTGCATCATTTAGCCTTTTCTTACTTTCTTTCTTTCAGTGTAGTAGATTCTTTCAGCTGAATTTTTGGAAAGGTACTTCCTGCACCTCTCCAAACTTCACCAGCTTCTCTGACTTTTACAAAAAGAAGAGTGGGGGAAAAAAACCCAAACCCCAGGCAACTCTGCTAAGTTTTGAATTCGACATTCAGAACAACAAATACATCCAAACGATTTTTGCTTTACTGTTAGTCATTTGTTCTAACCTGCAATTAAAAGGCTCAGCGTTTGTTCTCATCTCTTTCTGAAATTACATTTTCCACTTCCTAGGCCCTGGCCCCAGGCAGTGGATTTTTGAAGCAATCATGCCTTGGTAATTAATGTTTAAAGATGGATGTTGCAACTTTTAACACAGTGTGTTGCTGAGTAAACATCCAGCAATGGCTGGTACCAAAAAAGAATACAAAAAACACAAGGCTTTTACTGGAAGCTGCAGGCTTTGCGGACTTTATCCTTCGAGGTCCCAGCTGCAGTAAGTTTGATTACCCCTTCCTCCGTGCTTGTGGGTGGGGGAGACTGCCATACTTTAAAAAAGTAGAAGGAAATAAATACCACATCTGATCTGTCAGTTCTTTGTGCCACTGACTCATCACCCCAGAAAGCTTGCTGGGAACGATTAGCTCGTACAGCGAGGGAGGAGATAAACCTCTGACAAATGATCTGTAGTTGTAACATGACCGGTGTCATTTTGGATTTTTGCAAAAGGGCAGGAGGACAAGGGATGGAGTGAGAGGAGAGGAAGGGGTAAAAATGGAAGATGAGGGGGCAAAGTATAGTCAGAAACTCCCTTTCCATTTCATCTCCCTTCGTTAGTCCCGAGTCTGCCTTTTCTCTGTAGAAGCCACAGCTTCCAGTCTGTTACTCACCCTATTGGTTTTACCCGTGAGCGCAGCCCGTCCTCTGTGGGGCTTCTGTGTGCGACTCCAGGTTCTCCTCAGTAGCATTACCCGAATCTCTCATTGCAGCATTTCTTGGTGCTTTAGAAATTAAGTTGCTATTGTCCCTTTCTAACAGAAATCCCTAGCAACTGAAAAGGCAAATGGGAAAATCAGCAACCCCTGCATTTCAGGAAGGGGAAAGGGTAGTCCGGATCGAGGCTGCCTCCTGGCTTTAGACATCTGACTTGGGCATTGCAGTCCTGATTCAGACCTTTTGGAAGACACACCTCATGCCTACCATTTCCCATCGGTTGGCATGAGGCAGCTGCCTCTTCACCTGAGACTCCTAAGATGGGAAAGGTGGGGAAGTACTCACGTGGTCTTGTGAGTGGTTTCTGTCAAAAGGGGCAGGGGGGGGTCACATTGTACCATAGGAAGGGTCTGGCCATGCCAGGGACCCCGTACTGCATCCACTACTTCTGCATGTCCCCTTCTGATCTGATCCCTTAGTGCTGTTTCTCATACACTGATGCCTTTCCTGGTCTGGTCTGTCGGAGGCCAGTGACAAAATCCTAAACAGGTCAACTGGAACAAGAACAGAATACTACCTGGGGCCAGTTCCCCCCCTCCCCCCCTCCAGCTTTCTTTTCTACCTTCCAGGAAAGAAAAGGAAATTCTCAACCCAACACACAACTGGCAGGTCTTCGAACCAAGTTTGGAGCAGGTGCTTTGGGCTTTGTTACTCTTGGATGTTCTTTCTGCTCAGAAGAAACCAAACCCCAAAATGCTCCTTGAAGAGCTCTATGTGTCTGATTCTGCAATCAAGTGTGAAAACTGAACCTCCCAAATAATCTTGCCTTTCTGGAAGTGAAGTTCAGGCTCTGACAAAGATTACTAAGAGAAACATTCATTACTAGTCACACTCATTTGGGCAATAGGCAAGTTTCTGCCTGTGCTCACTTCTAGTATTCATTATGAATGTGTATTAGTGACTTCCTAAGCAGTAATCCCAGCTGAACAGTAAATGAAGTATCACCTTCTGCTTTAAGAATTTCCTGTTCTTTTAGCATTATTTATATACCATCAAAAGTGTGCTGATACATTACCTGGGCACCCCGTGCTTGGCTATTTCATTATCCATTGCTTTAGTTATATGCCCAGGCTGCTGATCCTAAAAGATTTAAGCTAATTTTTAGAGGATTTTGCTGTTGAAACACAGTGGTTTTGAACTCTTCCCCCCACCCCACCCCACCCCCCTCCTCATTTTTTGGCTTTTTTGAAAGTTTTCCAGTAAAGATGAGGACTTATTTCTACTAAATTTAAGCCTGCTCAAAATAGCTTGCTCGTGTTTTTTCTGTTGATTTTTCACAGATCCCTTAAAAAACAGAGGTCCAGAGAGCACTACTGCAGGGTACGGGGTGCTTCAGTTACACTTCATGTTAAGTGCTTCAGTTACACTTCATGTCATGTGTCATGAACGTGACACAGATCGTTCAGCATTTTGCTAAATTAAAGCATTACCAAGTCCCATGGAATGGAAAATGCTTCGGGAGTAAAAGTGTGTTTTTCAAGAAATGCTTAATCCTAAACAGATCATTCAAATGGAGTGTAATAAAGACTCTGCTAGAGCTAATGAAAAGATTTTGTTCAGCCTCAGTGGGCTCTCAAACAGGCGGAGATAATATGCTTGCTCTTGCTAACAGCATTCATTTAGCTGTGTTTCCTTTCCTAGACTGGGAATTAGATTTCCTTTTCCATTGTTTATATAGAAGGACTCAAACTACTCAAGAAGATCCTGTGGGAGCCACTGTGTTTAGAGGAAGGAGCTGCATTTGAATAGAAGATGCCTCCCAACTTCATGTTCAGCCATTTAGCTTTAGTCAAAATAAGCATCCTTTTCATGCTTTTGAGCTGATACCCTACACCGGACCATGTCAGTCTACTGCACACACTGCCTTGCTGCAATGAGGGACTGTAAAACAAACAATAAACAAACAGCAAGCAGCTGTCTCACATGCCAGCTCACACACGTGTGTGCATGTGTTTGCACCAGTATATTAAGCCATCCAAGTTTATACACCTAAGGTTGGAAATGTTTATCTTTTTTTTTTTTTTTTTCTTTTTTTCCCTAGGCTCCATTCCCAGCTTATTCCAAACCCTGACCCCAGAGTTAACACACTTTGTTCTTACATTGCCTGCTTTGAAGTCTGTGGCCCTGAACTGGGCAGGCTCCCAGCACCTTCAGTTGCCTCTGGACCAGACTTCGAGCGGTACATTTTATCTAGAGGACGTTTTGAAAGACGTATTTGACTGTTGACTTTCAAGGCTATTTCATAAGGACCAGGACTTGTAAAGAAGCAAGCAGAGGCACAGAGCAATTTGATCAGGGGCACGGTCACCTAACTATCAGGGATGAGGGTAAAATTCAGGGATCTGGCTTTCTACTTGCACCAGAGCATAACTTGCTGTCTTGGTTTTGTTTTGTCTTCTGCTCTTTCTCCTCCTTGTATCTTCACTGTTAGAATTAAGATGGACAAGGTAATTTATGTTCCAAATTCCTTTTCTTGTTCTGAAACCAGCAATGAATGCTGTAGGTTTTTCTGAAGGAAACCCTTTCTCTAAAGGTGCCACATGCTGCATTTTTCTCTCTAGGAGTATGGGATAGGGAGAAAAAAGTGCCATTAGCGACCCTTTTGCTATGTAACCTTTCCTTAAAATGCCAGCAACTGAGCTTCCGCAGAGAGAGCAACAAATACTGAAAGAGGAATGTGAAGGACACTGTGAAAGAAGAAAGCAAGAAAAGGGATCTGCTCAGACAAGTTTCTCAGGAAAGGTGATGTAATATGTACTGTAGAAAATCCTAGCAGTTGACATAACTTACTCTCATTCTAAGTGGCTGTGGCTGCCAGCAGACTGGGAGAAACAAAACATACAGCTGGGAATACAGCTGAGCAGACTGTTTTGTCCAAAAGAAATATAGTAGGTGTAAAACTTGTTTTCGAAAGATGTCATTGAAGTTTAATTGAAAAGTGTCCTATTAATTAAGGCTGAGAGACCAATGGATGAAAGTCTCATTTCTGTTGAGGCTGTTGGTGGCGATACTGTAAAATTAACCCCTGCGTGCTGGGAGTGCACAGGAGGCTGCTGTGGGGATGCCGTCGCATGCAGTTTGGTTAGAAGCCCGTAGTCCTGTTCCTAGAGTTTAGCAAATGTTTAACGAGTTTTTTAACAGCTGTCTTGAAAATTGCCTGGCTTTGTATTGACTGACTTGCACGTATTTCAGCCTGGTTTCCTACGGAAATGACTGTTCTCAGCATGTGTGTTGTGTGTGTGTCTGCACCTGCTTGGGAACCTCCCTCTCTGTTATAACAGACCTGACAGAGAGGCACAGGGTCTTTGAGATACTAAAGATACTAGAATTTTGTAGAAGCAGGTGGCTGGATACTGAAGAGGGTCTGGGTCTTCTTTGCAGGGCAGAGGATGCAGGTTCTCAGTTGGCCATGGAGAATCCAAAAAGCCCAAATCTGGATGATCCCAGGTTTTCTTTTGCCACTTCTCACAGAGCTTACTGGTTTAAAGATCTTGGCTGCAGCCTGAAATGCTTCATCTTTCAAAACACTAGCTCCTCTACCATGTTCCTCCCGGTACCTGTGCAGAGCAAAATGCTGCATGTGCAGAGAAGGGTAAACACAAAGAGCCCTTAGAAGAGTGATGTATGTTTTCAGGTGGGCTAGTTCATAAAAACTGGATAAACTGGTAAACAAAAAGTCCCAGCACATGGGCTATAGTGGATTTATTTATCATTACCAACAGAGAAAGAGCTCTACAGGAAGACTGCCTATTGTGAGAATTGTATTTAGTTGTAGGACTGCAATCCGTGGTCTCGTGGTCTGTTACCTGCTTTTTACAAATACTGCTAGTGCTGTTCAGACAGCCAGCAGGCATGGTTTCATGCAAAAGAATGTGTGGTTATTTTCATAAGGTTTTTGTGAATACGGCTGGACAAAGCTGCAGGGGATCCCTAATGTTTTTGATGGGACTACTGGCATGTCAAAATATCCTGTGCTAACTTCTTGCTTTACTGTAAATTGGTTATAAGGTAAACACAGGCAGTAGGAGTGACAGTACTAGGTGTTGTCTTGGAGTGGGAGGTAGAGGGATCCTGCTGAATCCTTAGGAATGTCTGAATATTCTTCCTCTGCCTCTGCAACATGCCCACTCCTTTGCTTTTTCTCTTTTGCTCTAGGTGGAGTCTGGACAAGAGCTGTCAGGAAAGCTTTTTAGCTGGATTGAGGCTACCAAGTGATAGTGATCTTGAACCCCTGTTTTAGAGGAGTGGCACCGAAAAGCCTGTTGCTATGCCAAGTGCTTTATAGGACAAGCAACACTCTCTGCTTCCTCAGCTGCCTAAAATTCAAGCCATAGATACTGAGCTTCAATCTGAATACGGTAAGTCAGGCTTCAGAAGCCTACATCCATTGCACGATTTAGTTTAAATTAATTATAGTTATCAGCCTATCTTACAACTGTTTTAAAAGAAGCCAGGGAAAAAAAAGCACTAGAGCACAATGCTGTGTAGTTGACACTTATATTGCCAGATCTCTCCTTGTTCTACTAAAACTACAGTAAAGGGGCTCTCGTTAGTACACCCTAGCACTGTGTTGATATTGGTTTGCATTTCAAGAACTCCCTCAGTTATGGCAGTGCTGAGGCCAGAATACTGCAGTGGATCACTGGAAAAGCCCTGCCCACTGCCAAAACCAGACTTGTTTCTTGCCCATGACAAAAGCTCAAGATTTCTTTGTTTGACTGCAATCGTGAACTGGAAAGTGCAGAAGACACCTTCTAAGCTGGCCAGTTACTTAAGGGAATGAAGTGGTGGTCTACTTTTTTTGCTAGGATAGAAAAGCATGGTTCAGAAAGCCATGTTACTAATAAGTGACAACTCCCTGTCCTAAAGATACAGTATCCCTAAAAGTTACTGTATCCTTAAAGATACAGAAACATTTCAAAAAGCTCATCTTGGGTTTTCCTTGCAATTTGCTGGGTGCTGTTTAAGAGAACCTTTCCCGCAACTAAAACCTTGGTGGTTAGAGAGATGGGGGAGGACGGGCAATGCAACTGGCTGCTCTCTTTTTGCATAGAGATGAAAACCAGCTGGTTGTTCCCATTGGCCTTTAGGCCAGCATTTGGTAAAACTTTGTTCCTTTGCTGTTGCCACTAAGTCCTTTCCAGTGTCACGCTCATATAATGTAGCCCTTTCCCATTCCCGCATAACGGCCATGCATACTCTTTGTCTTTATAAAAGTCCATTTGTGGCTTGAAAAGCTCATATCAGAAACAAACCTATTTAAATCTCTTGTGGTTTCTTACGCTTATTCTTTTGGTGTCTGAGCAGATTTGCTATAAGTCTGAGAATGGTTGCTGCTCCTGTTTGAATTTCTTCACCTCCCCACCCCTAAGCCAGGTGACATTTTAAGCTTCAAATTGTATAGCAGGGAGCACGTTAAACATCAGGTCTGAAGGAAACGGGGAACAACATGATGGGGCTGCAGCTTTCAGAGCTACAAACAGCCCAACTCTTCGTATTAAAGACCAACCAATTTTTTTTGGTTCAAAGTGTGAACAGTCCATCAAAAAGCTACATGAAATCCGTTTTCCAGGTGATGGAATGTACGCCTGCCTAGTTTACTTCCTATTAGGTTATTAACACTTTCTGCCTCTGTAACTGCTGGTTATTGAAGGAAGGACTTAGCTTTCTACCAGAACCCTGGGACTAATTAAAACATTGCCATTAACTTTTAATGAGAAATTTGTTACTTTCACCAGTAAACTGGCTTGGGCTCTTCATCCCATAAAGCACAAATGGCACATACTGAATCATAATTAACAAATGGATTTGGGGAAAAATGCAGTCAGAGGAGTGTAGCTTGTTGTGTTAGTTAAAAACGCTTGGTTGCTTTCTTCTTCCTTTCCCCACCAGTACTGGATACTATATATGCAAACTAGTATTCATCTCTCAGCAAGGCATCCAGACCTTGTAGGGCCAGTTCTTTCTTCCAGGAAGACCTTTGCATCATAGAACGGCCCAGACAGAATATGCCCAGGGGAAAATCCCATACTTATAGGAACTTCCAAGCCAGGGTATAGCACTAGCTGCTTGCCTAGCTGCTTGTCTTGGGTGGAGGAGAATGGCCTGTTAGAAAGGAATGGCCAGCACAAAGGGAGAACTAATAAGACACTTGAGGGTGTGTCTAATGGATCTGAATATTGAGGGCAGGAAAGGAGGACGTTTTGCTCCTCTTCTGTGCCAGCCTTGGGCTGAGGAGCAGATGGGATAAATTTTAGCTTTGTATATCTATCAGCCAGTTCTGCTCTCTTATTGTTTGTACATACACACAGTAAACTAGCCAATTCTGTCTTCTCTGGTACCAAGTTATACCTCACAATTGGATTTACACCGAAGAAGCGTTACATGAGGAGAGTAACTTATGGAGACTATGTGTCCTCAGTTATAACTAATGTTATAAAAGTTTTAAAAAAATACTACGAGCCATTTCACAATGTATTTATAGAGAGAATGGTAAGAGCAATGAATAGTGCATTTTATTCCAAATGTGTCATTTAACAAAAATTAAACATGCATCTGAACACTGTCATTTTGAGGTACTTCCCTAATCTGGCTTTGCTTTTGCTTATAGTGGTATAAATCAAGAATTAGTCTACTGAAGTCAGCAAAGTCATTAGCCTGTATTAAACTCTAAAGAGAGCAAGCCTTGCTTTTTACCTCTACAGTGAATCCCACTCAATTCAGTACGAATACAGCAGTACATTTAAGTGCAATGCAAGAACACAGCCAACTGCTAAATCTGTGCCCTAAATTCAGTACAGAGTTCTTGAGCTGAATTTTCATCCGAATACTCTTGAATGCTGCAGCCCTAAATCTCCTTTTCCTGCAGAGTAATCTAGTTTCTTTCCCCCAGAAAGAATTATATTTTCCTTTTTGTAAACAGAGGCCACATGAAACACATGGTTGTCTTCTGAGCAAAAACCTCAAAGACTGTAGCTTATATATATTAAAAAACCAACAACCCACAAACTTCTGTTTGGAAGCTAAATGCAGTTTTTGAGTCTATCAGCATTTTTTTATTCCATACGAGTTTTCTGCGTAGTGGAAAATATACACCCTTAGGAGGGTAACAACTATGATAAGTCGTTAAAAAACAAATTATCTAGGAAAGTAATTTTTTCCATAATGAAAGTGGCTTGGCATATATTAGTGAAATGAATTAGTCACACAGCACACCTTTCACAACCTCAGAAGAATTAGATTATGGCCTATACGTTCCCATGTGTAACAGGAGCTGCTCTCCTCTTTGTATATGTACCGCTATCACTCCACAGTTTCTGATTATGTTTTATTCATATGTAATCATAAATCACTCACAAATCAGCCCAAAGCCTAAAACTAACCAGACCAGTTCATATTTTTGACATGAGCTATTCTATTTGCTCATTTTTCCAGATTAAAACATTTCAGTTGTTGTGATATAGAAAGATATGTTGTGATATGGAAAGATTCCAGGTTCAGTGGGAAAAGGTGACAGCATGACATTTAGGAGATGTACGCATGGGAAAGGGAGGAAAAGGAAGAAGGGAAGAAAGGCACATTTGCTTTTGACCCACTCAGTAGAAGGAAGTCAAGTGAGCAGTAGCTACCCAGTTCATCTCCTTTGATTTAGCACTCTGCTTTCTGGGACTGTTCAGAGTAGAGAAGGCTCGAGGGGGAGTAAATGTGTGTAAATACCTGAAAGGAGTGTGAAGAAGAGGGAGCCAGGCTCTTTCCAGTGGTGCCCAGTGTTGGGACCAGAGGCAATGGGCACAAACTGAAACACAGGAGGTACAGTCTGAACGTCAGGAAACACTTGTTCACTGTGAGGGTGACTAAGTGCTGGCGCAGGTTGCCCAGGGAGGCTGTGGAGTCTCCATCCTTGGAGATACTCAAAAAACATCTGGACATTGTCTTGGGAAACTGGCTTTAGGCGAACCCATTTGAGCAGGGGGATTGGACAAAGTCACCCCCAGAGGTCCCTTCTGACCTCAGCCCTTCTGTAATGCTACTTTGGTCTCTTGTCAGTGAGAAAGCGAGGTACCTCATTTTCTTGGTGGCTCCCTTCAGTCAGGAACAGCTAATTTTAGAAATGCAAAGGGTGCTCCAGCAACCAGGAGCTCTGGAAGGGACCCCGAAAAGCATGTAGAGTTTGCAGGGGGAAGGAATGAAATGCTTGTGGGGTCAGGATGGGCGACCTTACATCTGGCCAATGAGTAAAACAAAGCAGGAGTGCAAGAATTACATATTACTTCCACGTCAATCACTCCAAGTAACATTCCTATCCTTTTTGTTTCAGGGAGGGAGAGCTGTGACATAACTAATGAATATACTTTTAAGTATCACCTGATGACTACAGCTTTGTGTCAGTGGCATTGGGAGCCCAGGCAGGATGCTGAGAACTACGGTGAAAGGACTTGTCATATGCAAAAGCAAAGCAGAGAAATCTGGATGTCTGAATTTTACGACATTTAATTTCAATGCAGACTGCTGAGGCCTTGATAGTTTCTGGGGTTATAATACTATTTTTTTCAGACTGATTTACCATGTCATTCACCTGCACAGGATGCAGATGGGCACATCAAGGGGTGGTTAGGTCCAGGAGCTTTACAGTGCCAGTTGCTGGTGCTGCAAGCTGCAACACTTCACTCTGGCCATAGACAAGAATACCAGGCTTTGGGGCTGCACTGTGATCACGCAGGGGGAAATATAGAAAACAGAGTCACACACCTCCTCCATCTGCTGTGACTAGCTTGTCTTCTTGAATGCCAGCTCTCCTACCTGCTAAGAAATAGCTGAGCTGGACTTGAGAGGTCGGCAGCAGAAAAAGGTAGAAGGCAAGTTCAGTGCCAGGTTCAACGCTGCCTTTTCTCAAGACGTAGCCTTCCTGGAACAGCTTCCCATCAGCACAGCAAGACAAAGTGGCAATTTCTTTTTCCTCTTTTAAGTGCATTTAGCAAAAGAGCAGGGTAGAGGGGCTGAAACTTTCAGACATGAACTCTGTAATGCTAAGCCGAGTTCACGCAAAGGTGCAGCACTTTCAAACCATGTTAGGGCAACCTAATGTGCATTAGGGCAACCCTGACAAGCAAGATACAAAAGTGCAGTTGCAGCTTTAAGGTAGAAGCAGCAAGTTTCTGTCTGTCATGCTGAAAATACAACATCTTGCCAAGTTACAAAGAAGGCATTTTTCCATGCACTGCAGTGGACAACCCTGTTGCCAAACAATAATGCCTTCATCTTTTGATGGTGCCGTTAGAAGTGGAGAAGGAGCTCTTTTCACATCTTGCTCTATTCTGCCTCCACTTCTAATAAATACGAGTGCCTGAAGCTGAAAAGCTCGACACTAAAGTGCCTGGGTTTCTCTAATAGAGACCTCAGAGAAGCGCTGCTGGGGTTAACATATTGTTTTGCCCAGGCACATACAAATGTATTGCAGAAGGCACTATGCAAATAGTGTTCACGGAGTTTATAATTTCCTGTTGGAACAGCAAAGAAAAGAAGGTCATTGATTTAAACCAGAGAATACAAATGATTTCCTGCCCACAAAGCTGCCAAATGCTTGGAGTTATTGATTTTTTTTCCTCCCTGCTGCTAACCAAACACTTCTGGTCCTGTCATGGGCATCATCAGCTTATTGACTAAGTAAACATAAGCCATTAAGATGAACATTTTAAAAATAATAGAAAATTACACTGGCTATACTAAAAAAAAATATCTGCATTTAAAAATAAAAGGAGAGAAAAAATAAAAAGGAGAGGAAATAACTGTTCCTTAAGTTAATTAACTTTTATGTAGATTCAAGTTTCTGGAATTTAGGTTTGTATCCAAAAGAGAGAGAAAGGAATAAATTGAAAAAAGACTGGGGGGAAAAAACCCCCCACCTTTCCTAAAAAGCCAAGAAGAGGAGGGTGCAGGGAAGTGGGTACTTCACATTTTAAGACCCCGAGGAAAAGAAAAAAATTACTGCAATATTGAGATGGAAGGGGTAAAAATGTGGGGCAGCAGCATGGTAAAGGCATGTTTTTATTTATTTATTTATTTACTTATTAGCAGCAGGAGGTCTGTGCTGTCGTCTGAATATTTTTTTTTGAAGCCAGAGCTGAGTGCAGCTGATGCTTGGCCTTGGAACATGTCAGTTTGAAGATAGCACACACGGTATTAATAAATGTAGAACAATACTTGCTGTCAAGTTGGTTACAAGGCAGCAGTTCACTGAAGGGGGGCCTGACAATGTCAAAAAGCATTAGACCAGAGCCAGCAAGTGCTTTATATGCTACAGCTGAACCCAAAAGATGAATTGATGCCCTAGATCTGACTTTAAGGCATCTGTCTGCTCTGGAGAGCGGGTGTTTGTCTGAAGAAGCAGGGAAACAAGTTGCTTTTCTCTCCTCCTCCAACCGCCTGCCCACATGCGGACGGCAAGGAGCAAGACGCGAGAGATCAAACCGTAGCGCGTTGTGAATGCGCAGGGATGCCTTGCAGACAAAATAATCTTTACAAGTAGGAGCACACGCTCAGGAGAAGTGTTTGGAGGCGACTCTGAGCAGCAGGGAGGCAGCTCCCAGGCTGCCACCCCGCAGAGAGGGCTGGTTTCCCCTGGCACTGGCTGTTGCGGGTGCGGCTGCTGGCTGCCCTGGCCGAGAGCCTGGCGGTCCCTTGGTGTGAGAGCTAGCAGCGAGAGAAGAGCCCGTCAGAAGAGACACCAGGAGGGAAGTAAACAAGCAGATTACAAAGTGATGAAAAATAAGGGTATCAGCCTTCTGCAGTGACATACAGGAAGGTGTGACTGTTTCCTCCACCCCCTCACCCTCATGCCTGTCGACTGAAGAATACTATTAAGTCAGGTAGTCACAGATTATTAATGACCTGTTAACAGCATCTTTAATTTTCTAATAAGTGCCAACTGTGGCTGCTGTAATTATTTTGCTGGTCCTACAACACGCCCTGTGCCAGCCTGCAAAATATTATTTTTTTTTTTTTCCTGGAACATATTGTTGTGCCTCTTAACATGCGTGTACTGCACACGGGCAATTTCACACCTAAGTAAAATTACATCTTAGGCTGTCAGAGCATTTTGCAGCCATTAAACGTCGCTATCTTCCAGCAAAGTAGGAACCAGGAAGTGTTTAGGCACTTATTTTTACATGTGTGAATTGAGACACCCAAAGTTTATGGTTTTAGCCACAGTGATCCAGTGAGTCAGTCCCTGAGCTGCTTGTGAAACCTGGGAGCACCATCTTCTGCTTTGCCTGCACTGGCGTTGCATGAACTGCAAAAGCCACAGATAAATTGGAAGTAACACTGAGTAGGGGCTTTTTCTATCTAAGCAGAGGTCCCTGGGAGTCACATTGTCTAAAAGCGATGGTATCTCTTTATCGTTCTTCCTAATTCTCACAAAGAGAGAGCCGGGTAGCGTGCGACTAGAAAAGAAAATAAAAACAAACAGAAAAATGCGTGTGTTGTGGTCAAAGGCAAAGGCTTTCCTCTGCAGCCTTCAATTTAAGAAGTCTGTGGGCATGGATCCCTGCCAGCGTCATTGCTGATTCCCCGCTAACTGCTCCTGTTTCCTTTTCTAATGGATCACAGCACACCTCTGTGTCTCCTGTACACCACATTTGTCAAATTGCGTTGTATTTTAGCCCTTGGTAATCTGGTGTTTGATCAATAAACCGCACAAATGAGTATTTGGAGATTACGGTAGCAATAAGTGTATGATGTGTGTATGTTGTTAGCAGCCCTGTTTGAAAGCTGCCGGCGAGGGTGGGTTGAAAATGCCGTAAAGCAGCCTGATTTTCGAAGATCCTAGCACTTTCAGGCAACAATGATCCTGTAAAGGTATTGCCTGTCAAGCACACACAAAGCACATGGTGTTTTGAAAAATCTCAGCTACCAACACTATGCAAAAGCGTGGTTTATGCTTTTGTCCAGCTTTTGGACTGTCACACCTCTTTGCTGAGCAAAGCCCCGTGCTGTAGCTCTATAGGAAAAATCGTCCCCGTTTCCCTAAAGGTAGATTTGCTGTAGGGAGCAGCCCTGGAGTTGTGCTGAACGTGTCTCGGCTGGTATGTTTTAGCCTAAGAGAGGGGATGGTGCATAGGCAGGGACACAGCCCGGGTCTCTGGAGACCAAGTGCCCAACCTGGCACAGGCTTCCTGCGAAGCCGTTCCGTGGGTTTTCTGCCACAGCTCTGCAAAATGAAAAAAACCAACAGCTCTGCCATCCCTAACAGGAGCGATAGAAAGACCTAAAAGTTAGTGAATAAAATAGAGACATCATTTAAAGCATTAAATGGAAAGAGATTTTTTCCCCTCAGATCTTTTCCCACACATGTTGAGGAGGAAAACGTGGATTGCAGTCAGCTGTTCTCTGAAATTCCTCTTGCCCTGACTCATTTTTGGAAGAGAAGCTGATTCACATCCAACTGTCTTGTGAGCATCCAGCACATCTTTTCCTTTTTTCCAAGGACGGATGGATAAATCAGTAGCTACTCCTCAGATCAAGGTAAAGGTCTGACTCCAGATGCTGCACGTGTGAACGGTGTGGCAGATTCCACTGCTTCCTTCGCCCTTTTGCTCTCTCCATCTCGCACAGCTCTGTGCCCAACTTAACAAGCTGGATCTGTCTGAATGGAAACTTTCAAGTATTATGGGAGTTTCTTTTCTTTTTTTTTTTTTTTTTTATCGTTTCCATCATAACTTTTTTTTTTCCTTTTTGTCTTTCTGAGAATAGAATGTTTCTAGGTCAGAATCCCTGTTGGTCTTGTGCTGGTTTTGGTGTTAAACGCTTATTAAAAAGTCACGAGTCTTAGAGGTTATTTTTTCCCTAGATCTTAATTTGTGTTAACAGATTTAGCTGATACTGAACCAGTTCTGCTCATACGGGCAAGGACCAACTTCTGGAAATGATCCAGGTGTCCAAGATGTTTGAAAGTAATTAGTTTTCCTCAAAGCCTTAGGCTTGAAGTGTTGATCTGATGTATTTCAAAGGGGTTTGACTTTCAGAAGAAGGGTAGGGCCAGCATTTTAAGAAGGAGGGGCCCTTCTGGGAAGGGTATAGAGATGGGCACTTGAAATAAACTCACCACATCTGTGAATCTGGGGGGATTTAGGGTAGCATTTTATTTATTTTTGGTTTTCAGAAGGATATATGAATAAGAGCAAGGTGCCTGTGAAGTGCCAGAGGTATGTACTGCTATAATACTGTATAATAAAAGGCATTATATCAGCAAGACGTTTGGCCTTAGGGCTGCAAACCTTCCTGTCTCCGCTGACATTTTTAAAGGCTTTGTAAATGGGGCTCCATGCTGATCACAGCAGAGTAAATCACATCTTTTACCCCCTCATTTCTGGAAGCAGACACATTACAAGGGACCAAGCATCATATGATTTATACTATGTTCCTGCCTTAAACATTTTTTCCCTGTGACTGCTTCTCCTGGCATTCTGTTCCTTTAGGTCATTGTCTACTGTGTGCCTATTTAATGCATGCATGTGGATCGTGTTATTGAAGTTAGTAAGACTACAGACAGGCATAAGCCTTATCAGGATTGGAGTTAAAGCTTGTAAACTTCCAGACAGGTACTAACATTTAACATAGCCACGCACAGTTCCTAGCCCAATGATGCCTGCAGTACTTCTATGAACTTTTGTGGCCATTTTCTTTTCTCTTTACAAGGTAAAATGTGACCTGTTAGTCAAGAAGGTTATTACAGACTCCTCGTGTTTCTGGATGTTTCCTTCTCAGGGTTTAGTAACTTGACTTAAGGCGAGATAGGTTGTTGGTTTGGGCTTTGAGAACTTGTCAGTGTCTTCGGCATAATGAATGTATTGGACACAGATAAATGCCCACAGACTGGCAAGAGAGCTAAGTGGTGGCCACTGCACAGAAAGCATTGCAAGCTGTTTGATCTTTCCACGAGAAATGGTTTGGTACTCGTCACTGATCACTTACCTTGCAGGTTCGGTGAACCTATTCTAGGAAACTATATACAGAAAACGCACATCACACTACAAAAACCTCCCTGGCTTGACAGTCCACCTCTGCTAAGCTCCTACTAAGCCCAGAGTGCTATTCCCCTCTCGTCCTGACAGCACGAGACAGTCAGAGGACTGTATTGGCTATTTCTTTACGTGATTCTTTTGTTTTAACGTGCCCATTTGGAAGCTGGGCAGCAACGCATGCTGTGGGGAGGCACGGGTACAGCACAGAGCAATTCTTTTGAACTTGGGATTGCAGCGCTCGTGACCTCACTCCCAGCGGCAGGGAAGCCAAGAAGCTGTCCTGTAGCTTTCTCGGGTAAACCACTCGCTCTTAAAACCATAAACACCACTGACCTTTTCCTCCTTGCAGCTGAGATGCAACTTTTTCATTTACCCTACTTAGGAATTCTTACTCTTAAATCCTTTGCAATTCACCTCTAAAACACAGAAGGTGAACATTCACAGCTTCCTCTCCCCTCCGTGGTGTCCAATTACAGAAACATACAATTAGGGATGTTAATGACAGCTTATTAAGCATTAACCTATAACGCCGTGCTCCAATAACAGCAAAAATGGGTCACACTGTAGATGTAATTATCCTGCTTCTCCAATAACATGCCCTGGTCGTGCCTCTTTTCTGCAGTTATTTTTCAGTATAAAGCATGGGCAGCTCCAGTTTTCTAGGAGGGTGAGCCGGAGCGAGTTGTTGAACTGGCTGGCACATGAAAATAGTGCCTTCAGAAAGGCCGAACAGACTAGGTGGTAGCTTCTTGGCAACTTGGGAGAAAAGCAAAAAAGGATTTTGGCACCTGCCTTCGTTACCTGCAGTTAGGAAGAGAGACTGCATTTCACAGAGGGAGAAACGGAGGGAGGGCAGGAGAAGGCTCGTCGGGCCAGGGGAACGGCAGCCCCACCGGCACCGGGGTGTGCGATGGTCTGCAGGGGAGGAGGGCGCTCGGAGGGGTGAAGGTGGGCAGGCAAGGGGGAAAGGGACGCACTACAGGCAAGCCCAGCGGATGAGACTGTGGCACTTAAGAGCGCGTGGGGAAGTAGTCTGTGACAGTGGAGTACAGAAGACGTATGAAGATACATAAATATACAGAAGTACACAAATGAGGGCACCCAAGAGAGGAGAAAAAGGAAATGAAACTGAAATATCTGTAGGTACCATGCCAGGCTTTGTACTAACGGAGCAAGCCACCTGCGCTGCACCGCGTGCCCCAGGAGATGTGATACAAGAATGAGGTGGCTGTTCAGAGCCCTTAATCATTCTATTGACTGTTTTCACTTTCCTTGTTAATTAGCTAGCAGCAAAGGCAGAAAATAAACAACACGGTTTCCTGGCTTGCCAGTAATCTTCCTGATCCACACCACTATGTCCCTTCAAAGCATTTTAAGCAGGGTAAGTTAGACATTTCTAGGAACCGATCC
The DNA here is from genome assembly GCA_035590275.1 of Ibycter americanus. Lineage (NCBI taxonomy): Eukaryota > Metazoa > Chordata > Aves > Falconiformes > Falconidae > Ibycter > Ibycter americanus. The sequence goes on along the minus strand of JAVJGI010000050.1, from coordinate 84,562,498 downwards.
ACAAAGAGACCCTGGAAGGGACCATTCCAAAGCTGGCTGAGAAGGTGTTTTACCTCCCTAAATGCCAAAATATGCCTTTTCAGTCCATCTGGAGAAGAACCACCGAGGAAAAGAAGAGTATTACTCCTGCTTTTGGTTTGACTGTGTGTTAACAAAACTTCTTTTCTACAAGCTGCTGAGGTTTTGGTGAAGGCAGATTGTACATGCAAAGCCTTCGGTATTTCTGAACGTGCTAGCAGGGGGCATAATTTGAGCTGTTACTTCTCAGAAATGAGGTACATAATATGCTGTGGCTATTTCCATGAAAAATGGGAAAATAATATGCTGAAACGATGAGCCTATCCAAACATTTCTGCTGTACTGTCCTATGTTTGGCGACAGTACCGATGGGGAGATATTTTGTAGAGAGCGAGTGTCAAGAAGCTGTCTCTAAATGTTGTCCTGGCACATTATTAGTATAGAAATTGGCTCGCACCCAGATGCCTTATGGATCTTACAAGATCAATGGATGAGCAAGAGCACAAGAATGTGAACAACAAGTGCATGCTTGTGCTTGCCTGCGGTTTGCCTGATGTTACCTGACATCTCCTGTGACTTCCATGACTGCCTGGGTGGCTTGCAGAAAAGCTGGACCTGGGGCTGACTCAAATCCCACCAGCCCAAAGGAGAGCTTCGTTGCAGAAGGATTGGCAACACTGCCAGCCTTGAAGTTAGACACTCAGGTCTGTGTTCAGGCCTATCGATAAGCTTTGATTTAATTTAATAGTAGTCTTTGCCACACATTTAGTGTGTCGTGCCAGCACCTCGGGACTATAGTGGTTCAAAGCAGTTTAAAGGCTCCCAGCTGCTTGTATTGGTGGCCTGGTGGTACATGGTCTTGGCCAGGTGGGTGGGCAGTGGTGCAAATTGAGACAGCCATCAGCGATCTCACACCGAGTTCCCATGGATCAAGGTGCTTCTCTTTGATTTCGGAGCAATATTCTTGCTTACTGTTTGGTCTATGATAGTACCCAGAAGGTGGAGGTTCTGGTGGAGCTTGGTAGTGCCAGGAGGAAGAGAAGGAAGAGGAAGAGCCTTCCCCAAAGAACGTGCTGCCCCAGCTCCTTTGCTTGGGTCTGAGGCAAGTAAAGTAAATGTTTGTGGCTTGGAGAAAATGCCGTTGCTTCACCGCTACCTGCCTTTGGTGGAGGTGCCTGAGACCAACCTCTGCCACACGCATTTCAGCAAAACCAGAAAATCTGAATTTGCTGAAATAAGGGAGAATCTCTTAAGCCTAACCTATTTTTAGAAGATCCTCTGTGGAAAAAGCAAAGTCTAATTAAAAACAGACTTTATTGTTGCAGTAACCCACCATTTCACATGTGACCCTGGGAGTCTTCCACCTCTCTGGGTTTGTTAGATCTTGCTGTTAACTGCCTGAGTCCTGCTTGGTTTCAAAGTCAAGCCTGGACACTACCTTCTCTGCCATATCTTACTATTTTCAAGGCACAAAATGAACATCACCCTTATTAGGAAGCTCTGCTCTTAAATATTTATTTTTAGAGAACACTACTTAGAATGATTTAATGTCTCTTCTTTTGGTAACTGTAGGCTCAGTGTTTTTGTGTGTGCTAATCTCCACTTAATCTTTCTTACCACTGCAAGCAGCACAGGGGGAAAGATGTTTTTTTCCAAGCTACGCTGTTCTGCAACCGTGCTTTTTTAATTACCGGCTGTGAAGAAATCTGTTTTTTAACCAGTTGACTTGCATACTTTTTAGTGGTGTAACAGGTTCCGAGGGGAGATCTCTGCCACAGATAGCAACGTGAACTTCCCTCCTTAAGAGGCAATCGCACGTTTTATCTATAAGATTCTCCTAAATGTATGGTCTTACAGTTCCTCCCTTTGTGGCGAATGAAGTCGAGGGGGTTCGGTCCTTCCCTTTCGTAGCCTGTGTGCTTTGCAGGCTGTAAGTAATTTTCAGAAAGGCTGAGGGCAGGAGGCATGCCTCTGCTTCCCTTCCCCAGCCAGCCACCTCCATGGCACTGCAGCGGAGCAGCAGATGGGAGCAGCAAACACTCAGTTGGCCAGAGGGCAGAAGTCCTAGCAATGCGTCCTCGCAGGCAACAGCTTCTTACTACGTTTCAGTCATCCACAAGCTGAGACCATGAGTATCTCCGGTATCGTCGTTCAGAAGTCAGCAGCAGCTGCATGCTGAGGAATGCTCAAGGATTTGGATGCAATATCCAGACATCTGTGCTGCAAGGGACCATGATGGCGGAGAAGGGGAACAGCAGCCCCTGTGAGGGATGCTCTGGGCTCCAAGGACACCTCTGTCCTTGCTTTTGGAAGCTAGCAGGGAACTGTGGTATCAAAGAGGTTTGCAGGGTCTTGAGAGGCTTGTTAAAACGTGTAGCTCTGAACCTCTTCCCGCAACGTTCTGTCAAAGGACCGGCTGGGGAAAACAGCTGAGAAACAAGCGGGAGGAGAGCATCAAGGGCTAGCCTGGGGATGGGGTGGTCCAGCCTGCGGGCTTCCCACTGCGACGGAAAGCAAGCAATGGGGATAGTCTGTGACAGCAACGAGGAGCTTCGCAGAGCCAGCGTGGGCTGCGCAACTTGGGTGCACCTCAGGCCCCCCACATCCCTGTCTCCCTAGGACCAGCAACGGGCAGCAGCTGCGGGCAGGGGCAGCACATCAGGAGCAGCCGAGAGTGCTGCGTGGGGCAGCAGTGCTTACTGGGATCACCATTCACCAGCTGCCAAGCTCCCTTGCCAGATGGCACTGCCTTGGCACAGCACCACCGGGGCACTGGCAGCCGCTGACCTGCTGCGAGCGGAGGCGGTGATGAGGGCATGTGCAAGCACGTGACCGATCAGCACGAAGCCGCTCTTGCTTTTCAACCCCCTCGTTTGGATGCCAGCAAACCGTGAGACTGAACAAACCTCAAACCCGCTGACACCCAGTTGCAGAGCCTTCGATTTCCGCCCTTTGCTGGGCAGGTCCCCTGAGCCTCAGTCAAAACCTCCTTGCTGGTGCAAGAGCTCTGTGTCTCCCCACTTTTACTCAGCAAACTGCCAGCAGCACCCCCTACCTCCAGACATTTGTGTTCAATTACCCTGAATTTCATTACAGAAAGCAAATTTTGCCTGGCTGCAAATTTGAAAGGGGCAAAACCAAATGCTGTGGGTCACAGCCTGTTATAGCTGAGCCACTCTCCAGATTTACCACCTTTTTTTTTTTTTTTCTTCTTTTTTCTTTTCTTTTCACCTCCCCGTTATGCAGCGTTAGTGTCGGATCCTCCTCCTGGCCAAACACATCTTGCAGGAAATTTGGTTATTAATCAGATTTTGCAGTTTGGGGCGGGGAGCGGCATGAAATAATGTTATAAATTGCAATTTAAGGAAACTTGCAAACACAAGCGGGTGAGCAGAAAGCTCTCACTGTCCTTGTGAAATGACTACCGCTGTTCCTCTGCAAAAACACACTCATACTTCCTCCGCTGCAACTTCTCACGCCGCTCAAGTTCCCCAGGGGAAGTGAAGAAGAAACCTTGACAGAGAAACAGATTAGGAGCAAGAGAGATGATGACTGACTGTACCAATGGCACAATGTGGGGATTTTGGGGCATAAAACAGACATAGTACTCACATGCTTCTCTGGGTTGCTACCATGACTAGCCACCCATGAATCAGAAGCAAATTAAACGGTAAAGTTAAATACTAAGTGCTCTTAAAATCAAGGGAACTCGTTACCAAGGAAGGCCTTTGGCTAAGGGGTAGCCTGCGTTATGATTGCACGCTAGTGCCCACAGGGCAGGAGATGAAAGTTGTACCTGGGTTGCGTTCATGGTTTCCCTTGGGCTAGAGGATGCAAGAGACTGCGCACAGGCGTGTCGGCAGCGCAGCCAGCAGCGGGAGGCTGCCGGGGCCACCCTGCCCCGACCCCGGTGGGAAGGAGTCCTGCCATTTGCCTCCCCACCCCCTCTAAGCTGGGGCTGCCTAGTGCACACCTGGGGGATGCTGGAGGTGGGTTGTCACGACAGGACTCAGGTGGCCTTGCCCAGGTCACATTCCTGTAACTGGTTTGGACCTTGGTTTACGAACCAGCTCTCGCCGAGTGTAACGCTCAAGTCACACCAGCGGGACACGAGAATCAAGGTGTGAAGCCTTTGGGATTAGAAATCCCACACATTATCCCTAAGTATCCAGATGTTTATGTGCCTACATAAAAAAGGGTAGAAAAGTAAGGGCAGAAAATTAGACTTTTGCTAATTTTTTTTTATTTTTTTTTGACTGCTGTCAAGACCATTGCTCCCATCCCAGCTGCGAGAGAAGCAGGAGCGTAAGCTGATACTCGGATGCTCGGTCAAGTCCCATCCTGCCACAGCCTGAAGCAAAGTGCTGTTCTCCCAGTGAAGACTCAGCTCGATTCCTACCAACCTGCTGCGGGCAGGAGTGTTAGCTCAGGCTCTTCGGTCTCCCCCTTACCCAAACCGTGGAAATGTTTAGTAGATTGACTTTCTCAGCAGTGTTTCTTATTCTGTTGGGTCATGCATTCAAATGCCAAAATTGTGACTCATTACAAGGGCAAGCTTGGGCTGGGGGGGGGTGCAGGAAGGAAGAAAAATAGCTCGCAAGAGCCTTCCTGTTTATCCGTGGCTTGGGAGAAAAAACAACAGAATACGCACACCCTGGCTCCATTATCTTTGCTGGCACAGCGCTGCCTTGGCTCTGTCCCTTACCACTCCAGGCCAAATCCAGCCCTGCCGGGAGGGTGTTTACTTATAGAGGAGTTTACTCGAGAGAGAAATCCAGCCCCCGGAGCCTGAATGCTTGCAGTGTGCAAGCGAGCGCACGGGCACCGGCCGCCCTCGTGACAACGCGCCGCGGTGCTGGCCCCCAGCCACACCGGGGAGGTCATTTTCTTCTCGGCAATTAGCAAAGTGGTGGCATCACTAAAAGAAGTTGAATAAACACATTCAAGGCGGCTGGGTCCCTGGTTTGCTGTGTTCTCACCACCCTTCCTTCTGGGCACGCGGTGGGGCCCCGGCGAGCAAGAGCCCGATGCCTGCGCGCTGCGCTTTCACTCAGGCCTGCTCAGAAAGGGCTTTTAGGAAAGAGGAGGGGGGAAATTACCCTTTTGTACCACAAATGTCTTCCCTTTTTTCTTTTCAGAGAGGAAAAATGCCAGCTTCCCTAAGAAAACTGCAGCAAATGGCTGTTATCATGGGACTGTTCAGTGGTGGGGGATGCCTCATGATGTATAATCTTATGCAAAGTAAGTCTTGGTGCTGTTAGCAACCTTATTTCTCCTCTGTCCCTTTCGTTTGCTTTTGCGTAGCAGGGGAAACAGCAGCATGCAAGAGGTGAAAAGCAGACAGACTTAAGGGAAGTGTGGCAGAGCCTCCTTGGGCTCCCCGCTCTGTTCAGCCCCAGGGCTGCTGCATGCTTTTCCAAGGGTGGGCACTGCCTGGGGAGCAGGCTGCTGTGGTCAGGAGAAGGTGGTTTCTGGGGGGTTTCCTGAGGGTGAGGGCCAAGCGAAGAACAGGCAATAACACAAGTTTCATTTCTTACTGAGATTTTACCAATGGGCGGGAGAAGACAACCATCTGTGAGAAGGTATTAATGTCTAGCGGTTTTATCTGTCAATCTCCCTGTGGTGCTGGCCCTTAAGCACAGCATGCCTGTGAAAGTGCTAAGACATCATTAGTTTCTCCTGAATGAAGGGCAGATAAGAGCCCTCAGCACTGAGAAGACCAGGGCAAGGAGAAAAAAAAAAGCTAGAGAGAGGTGACGGTGCTGTTTATAGACAGCTCAAGTTGCTACGTGTCTTCGGGCAAGAATCCAAATTATTAGTCCAAATGATAAGTGTTTATTTCTTCTAAAATTGTTCCTAGATATTTAGCATCAGACCAGAAAGCAGCTTTGCCTCTCTCCTGGGGGGTGCTATAGGGCTCTTGGCCCTGAGCCTCTCCCTCGCTGGTTCTATCAAATGATGCTGGTTTTCACCTGCACTTCTATCAGAGGATGCTGCCAGGGAAGTGCAGCCAAGCCTGTTCCTCAAGCCCTCAGATAAGCTCTGAAACCTCCCCTTCATTTTACACATGTTAATAACAAATCAGACAAGGCTGGAAAGCAGGTTTTAATTTTAGGCAGCTAATGCCCTCAAGCTCTGGAGTAAAACAGCTATACGATCCTCTTATGCTTTAAAATATTGAATCTGGCTTTAACAAGGACGTTAGCATTTTTTAATTTTCAGCTTCAGCATTGTTATCTAGATATCTCAGGGGGTGTGTGGGGGGGAGTTACCCCCTGTGCTATACAGAAAGGCAGAGGGCTCGTTCCCAGCATCACTTAGCTGTGCCATCAAGCGGCGCAACACGATGGCTACTTCTTGCTCTGTTGCACTGTCAGTGGCCACTGAGTAGCTGCCTGATGAGCTGGTGACAAGCCAGCCGGGCTGTTGAAAGGGCCCTTTCTGCTGCACAGAGTGTCCTGTAGCTTCCAGCAGACAGGGGAGCCACACTGGGAGCCTTCCTCCCTCGGCCCACACCCTCGGCCATCCCAGGCCCTCTGCCCCCTGCACAGAACTGGTCTGTACTGGGACCTGTGAGAAGCAAGTAGGTTCCGTAGCGGTGGGAGCAGTGGGAAAGGGGTGCAGGCTTTCAGTTCAGGCTGAAGGGAAGTTTGTGTGCCTGTGGTCTCTGTGGAAGCTTGCACAAGCACTCAGGTAATCCTATTTCTGCTCACTCTGTTCACCTCCACCTCACGGGAGCAGCCGCCCCCACCAACCTGAGCATCCTTTCAGCTCTCCTACAGAAAAACACATGGAAAAACACGTGGACAAACAGCTTATGCATTTTATGTCCAACACACAAGATGCTAACGAGGAACAGCTGAGAAGGAGCACCAGGGAACTCGAATCCATTTCCCCTCCACCCTGCAGGATGAGCGCAGCATACTTTTAAGTATACTTCTTGTACGTGGTCTGGGTGGCTGCTTGCCGTGACCTGTAGGCACTCAAGGGCTGGCGTGCTGCAGCCCCTTTTGCTGGAGCTCCTTTGGATGGCCCAGGGGGCCAGCGAGGACCAGCACAGGCTGCAGCCTAGCAGATCTGTTTCTATGCCAGCTGGATGCTGCCTGCTCACAGGGGATGCCTCTAATTAGGGAGAGGGGGGCAGCATCCTTCTGCCTCACGTTCAAAGAGTAATAACAACAGGGAAGAGACCAGGAAACAAACCTTACACCTTGTTTTAAACTCTTTGGAAGCCAAGAGCAAAGTTGCCAGAGTAGGATTTTCACACATGCACACTCTTAGCTTAACTCTGCCCTTCTTGATGTCAAGGGAGTGAAGTTAGGCTGGCACAAAGTGCCTCCAGAAGCCCCAACAGGCAAGACTTATAACTGTTTCTAAGCAAATCTCTGCCTCCTCAAGGAGGGTCGGCAAGTTTCCAGCCTCACGGCTCCGCGTTGTCCATTGGTGACCACTGCACAGCATTTCCCAGCTATACATAGCAACCAGACATTGATAAATAGCAATTTGCCACAATTGTCCACCATATGCCAACACCGCAGCACCCAGACTACTGTGCTATTGTTGCTGCTTGGCCATTAACTCTAATGGTTCTTCTTTGTGCCTCCCTTTTAACCCATCCGTCAGTGGAGCTGCAGCTTCATGGCTGCCACCTGAAAAGCTGTAAAAAGACCACAGCAAGAGTTTCAGGGCAGCAGCAGCTGTTCCTGTCTCACACCAATGTCTGCAAAATATTCTCCATTCTTAAAGTATTTTCTGTGTCTCCTTTAAGAAAAAGATATATTAAATATATATTTTATATAAAAAATATATATAAAAATATATATTTTATATAAAAATATATTACCTTCAGAACATTTGCAGATATTCATCCTTGTGCTTTTTGGGTTTCCTTTTTCTTTTTTTTTTTTTGTTCCTTTTAGATGATGTACAAATGTATGAAAAGCAGGGAGACACAGCCATGAGCTGAACAGTGTATCGGTACGGAACAGGCTACATTCACTTAAATGAGCTGAATAACATCACAGTTCAGCACTGCTTCTCTGATGTAAGGGTGTGTTTCCTTCTTTAGCCAGATTTCTCCTAATTAATATTTTTGGACTGTTTTTCAGGGAAGGTGTGGTAGTCTGGAAGAAATGTCTTTTTTTTTTAAAAAAAAAACACCTTAAAATATAAGTGGACAGTCTCCTCACTGCCCTCTTTCTCTCACCTAGAAAGTTTTGCCAGGACCCAGTATTATCAGCAGGCTTTGGAACAACTGAACTGCAGCCCTGATGCCCTGGAAGCCCTGGGTGCCCCCCCTCTTAAAATCCACAACATCCGACTGACGGATGGGAGTAATCGTGTGGACACAGAAAGAGCACAGGTAACGCTTGAGAGGTGGTGTCACAGCGTGGCCCCCCAAGGCATTGGGTAACTAGAAATCAGCTGGGGGGGGGTTAGCAGATTGTGAGTCAGCCGGTGGCACTGGAAGGCTGTGGGATGGGATGCCAGTTGTTTTGGAAGAGGAATGGATTTCCAGAGCATAGATCTATGCTCTTATGTGAGAGGCTAGAAACAAGCAAGAGCGGCATTTTCACATCCTGCTATTGTAAACCACAAAATCATTTTCAGAAACATGTCAGATCCAGCTTTAAAGCAGCAGCTGCCTCCCTCTCCCCACCCGATACGCCCCATGCTGGTTTTTAAAGCTCTGCTCAGAACGGAGTTTTATAGCCGCTTCCGAGCTCCGCTGCGGTGCCGCACATCGGCGCGGTTTTTAGGAGCAGCTGTAAGGCTGTGCCACGGCGGAGACCTGCCAGCACCGGCCGGCACGCCTGCGTTACGCAGCGGCTGGAGGAGGCTGTGCAGGGTGCTGGGGTATTGCACAAGGCTGCCTGGCGCCAGCCCGGGGCAAACCTCACAAACACAAGTCCCCTTCCACTCGGGCTTGCTGCCGGAAAAGGATTTTCCATCAGTGTTTTGAGCCTTTAACGCAGGACTGGCTGCCCTCCCCTGGTTTTGCTGGTGATGCAGAATGTCCCCAGTGACCCATCCAGGTCCCTTACTGGAGGATCAAAATTTTAAATCATTTTATTCCTCCTGGCGAGCGGTTCTGAGTCCTGGGGACCAGGCAAGGGCATGAAGGAATGGGGCAGATGGTCCAGTGAAGGAGAGGGGCTGTCATGGCAAGAAAAAAAATCAACCTTTAACCAACTCACTTAAAATTCCACTTTCCATCTCACCCCAGTCAGGCTTTACCCTGGGCTAAAACGTTTCCCAGGTTTTAGAGATTCTGCCAGGAAACATATCTAAGGCCAAAACCACACAAAACCCCACACAACCTCTTATGGTGATGGAAAAGAAGAGGAGAACCTGTCCCACTGATGTTTTCCTATGTCACCATTTAAGAACGCCAGTCGCTTGGGTGACTCAGGGTGAAGTCAAACCCTGCCTTCTGCCGACCTCACCCAAGAGGCAAGCCACCAACTTTCTTCTGCACTTTTTCATGCTCCTGAGCCTTCATGTTCTTATGAAATAAACTGGTTAATCTAGAATGATTTACTGACTCCACAACATTCCCAGCTCCTGGGCCTGTTGGAGAACCCCTGGCGTTTTCGGTTTGTGATTGCAATACCACCAGCAAATGCTACACCCGAAACACAATTCTTTTATTCAAACGTTTGACCAAGTGCAATTAGCCATGGTCACCGCTGCAGCTCCTGGCTTGGTTTGTTAAACAACAGAGTGGTAGAATTTGTGACGCTGAGAAAAATCAGTGAACGTCTCATTCTCTCGATGCACGTTAAGGGACTGATCTATAGAGGACCTCAACCTACAGGCTTCTTATGGTTATGGGAAGCTCTAACACAGTGCAGGTCACCTCTGGATCACTATGCGGGCTGGTAAGGAAAGGTGCTTGTTTGCTCATAAATATTTCAGAGAGCGAGTGGTTTTCCCTGGGGGTTGCAGCTGTAACACGGTACATTCTTTCAGCAGAGATTAACGTATGGCAGAACAGACATACTTGTATAGCCACGCACACATTAGCTGTTGGAAAAGCTTAGTGAAACTCCGAAATACAGTTAAAAAACCACACAAATAATTAAATCAGAATTTAAGTTAAAACGAAGGTGTTACATCTTTGACTGTAGAAGGAGTAAATGTCCATTTCATAACATGCTTCACTGAATCTTTAACGTACTTTTACATTTGCAGATCAAGTTACCAGTATCTGGAACAAAATCAGCGGGGTACCTCTACATTAACTCGGAGATGGACCACTCCCGTCAATGGTGCGTACCGGGGGGAGGTGCCGGGAGAAACGTGTAGGTGCAGGGAGAGAGGTGGTAGGAGGAAAGCGTGGAGCAGGGTATTTGCTTTAGTCACCCGTGTGGCTGAGATCATGCACACAAAGGAAGCGGAAATTCACGTCCGAAGGTCTTGTGAAAGGTTATTACCATCATTATGACAAAAATGTAAATTAGTTGAGAAATATATTGAATTCGTCCCTCTGAATACACACAGAAGAGCAACACGAGCCACTCATTTGTGTGAAATGTGTTCTGCAAACCATAGCTCAGTACACATATGAATATTGTGAGCCAAGGTAACATATTGTCCCCTCCCACCCCTCCTCCCCGATGAGGTGCAGAGGCTGCTGAGCAGCAGTCCTCCTAACTCCAGCCTAGCATTATGTATCACAGTAGGGGAATTACACATTATATCAGAGCCTACCAAGGTGAGCTACAAATCACGCAGGTTTGGGCTTTTTTTCCAAGCTATCCAATAAATACGGTCCTTATAGTTAAAAAAAAGTGGTAGAACAAATACATTACAGTAGAAGGATGCTCTGATCCCCCATCATATTTACACTTTTTTAGTACTGAAGCCTGAAAGCTTCCCTTGTCAAAGGTAAACTGATTTCTAGAACTGAGCAAAGAATTGCTACGTGAATTCAAAGTCCCTTTTCCATTGCAAAAGAGAACAATTTATTAGACTTAAACCTTTTTGCATCTACTTGTTCTTGGAGTTTGTTAGGCACTTCTGTTAGCTCTATTTAGAAACTCAAAGCTGCACCGTTTTTATTCAGCTGTCACCAGCCATATGGTAATGGTTGCTTTTCATAATTAGATGAGCATGACTTACTAGGTTTCTATGGGCAGTAAGGTGTAAAAGGATGCGAGGAAGGCACTAGGCGGGCACTTGAGAGACTCGGGGGCCAGGCCTGGCCTCCTCCCTGGTGACCAGAGGCAGTCCCAGAGGTCCCCGGCCACCTTTCTTGCACACCTGCCCTTCCCCGGGGCCTGGCTCCGATCCCCTCGCTCCTCCGTATCCCCTCCTCGCAGATGGAGTAACAGTTCCCTTCTGTTTTGCTCAGTTACTGCGAGGGTAACTGAAGGTTGCAAGATGTTAAGCTACGGCAGTAACTGAAGTGCCTACGTATCTCTTAAGAGTTTTGTTTCAGAATGAGCTCTCTATGCACTTCTGCAAGCTTAAGAGAGGGGGGGGGAAAAGAAAGCATCTTCTGTAAGAGGGTTTACGGCAGATAAATCTGTTAGACTCAACAACCTGTGCCTACGTGTAGGTCCCGCGCAGAGCTCCACTTGGGGCTAGGTGCCCTTCCAGCCGGACGAGTAACTAAGAATAAAATAGCTGGTTCCCATCTCCTCTACGGAGAGGAGCTCCTGAAATTCCCAATAGGAGTAAGATGCAAGCAGGCCATCCCGGTGGGGCTCTGCAGGGCACGCGTGGGGGCATTTCCAGTGGAGACCAGGGAGGCAAGCGGAGCGATGCAGGCAGGGTCCAACCGCACCAGGCGGTGAGCTCTCAGCGCAGGGGTAGTTGAAGCTCCCAAGCCACTGAAATGCTTCTGGCTCTGAGCGTGCAGTCTGCTCGTTGTGGTTTATTTATTTATGTGGTTATTAAAAAAAAGAGGGTAACTGAAAAAAAAAAAAAAAAAAGGGGGAAATTTGGAGCGTGTGAGCTGGTTTGGATGTGGAGGAGGTGGCATTTAGCCAGGTGCAGGCAGCGCAGGGATGGGGAGGGCACCTGGAGGCAAGGGCGACCAAGGCACCAGTCTGGCAAAATGATGCCTGCCTGCCCCGCAGCGAGCGGAGGGAAGGGCCGAGAGCCCAGGCCACGCTGAGGGCAGCGAGCGGCTGCCCCTTCAGGCCCTGTTATCAATGAGGCAGTTGCTCATCCGGGTTGGATGGAGGCGGAGGGCTGGCGAGCGAAGAGCCATTGCACAGAGGTGCAGCAGCCTCATTCCCTGACGGTGTGTACTCAGCACCGACTCCAGCAAAAGCAGAGCTGGGCGAGTGCCAGGAGCTTTTGAAAAAATAAATCCTATCTCAGTACCCCAAAATAATAGTCCTTCCCAGCTGGAAAAGCAGCATGAGCAGTCTCACAGAAGTGGGTTTGGAGCAGGGCTGAAAGGAAGGAAAAGGCTCCCCCTCCGTCTCCAGCAAACACCATTTTCCTTCTCCTTTGAGTAACCACTGCCGTACCCTGCCAGGGTTTCAGCAGGCACATTGAGCGATCTCACAGTGTTTAAACTCCTCCAAGGCAGGATAATTCCTTAGCAACACGGTCTGGCTCTGAGGCTGGAGAGGAGTGGAGCAAGGAATGCACCCGCAGGATGGAGAGGAAGAAAGGCACCAGGTTGGGGGAGGAATGCCCTATCTAAAAATAGCTGGCAGGATTTTATTTGAGTTGCAACAAATAGGAACATGCATCCCGGTCCTTTAAATCTCGGCTGGGCTATGCTGTTAGGGTAAAGAGCTTTCAGAAGCCAGCACTCGCAAACCAAGTTTTAAAACACTTGAGAGAATTTTTAAAAGCAGTGAATGCACGGAATGATTGGTTTCTTTGTGCCAGCTGTTTCTACGCTGACTTTACTACTATTAAAAGTGATTGGAACAAGTTAAAAAAAATACTTTTTTTTTGTAATTTTATTAGCTGATGCCTTCAGGATGTCACCTTGAAACTGCGGGATGGTCAGAATATTCCTGTTTACCACTCCCCAGTGGAAAGCACTGGTGTGCGAGAAGATTAAAAAATCAAAGACAGCTGCTTCTCCACCTCCCATTGAGCCGAAGGAGCCATTAATCGATTGCATCCCGCTGTGTCCATGAATGTACACAGTTGCACAAGTGACAATTTCACTTAAGTGGGTGCTCTCAAGACAATTTTCTCTCTAAGATTGACCTCATCATCGTCATAGTTGTAATTTCTTTATTTTGCTGGTGTATTCATGTGTTCAGCAGAAGCCTAAAATAAATACCTTGCAAAAGACTTGCTGTTCCAGAGAAGCCACGTGTTATGCCCTGTGTGTGCTGGTATTATGAATTCGAAATAAACAAACGAACTGCCAGGAAACTGAGCTTTTCTACAGTTGCAAACAAAGTCAGGAGAGTTGGGCTGCTCTGTCATGGCTCAGAGGCCAAGCCAGCTTCTCAGAGCTACTCGCTTGCTGCTTCGGGTTTCCCCAATTTCCCAGCAAGGTGTTACCTAGGGCAGGAGGGGCAAAGCAGCGAAGGTGAAGCTCAGCAGCAGCCCCCTCCACTCCTAATGAATAAGTCGCATATCAGGTAGATCTGCACCCTCACAGTTATCATTAAAAAGCTCATGAGAGAGCTGAGGCCAGTCATGGTAACTCAGGAATTCCAGGAAGAGGCTCGCTGCTCATGCAGAAGTTTGCTCAGAAGAAGCCAAAGCTTCACACCAGCACTGCCCAACCTGAGCTCAGGAGACCACGTTGGCTTGGGGAGGAAAACACTCAAGAGGTGCCAAACAGGCAAAACACTGCCATGGTTCACTCGGACTACACAAGAGTTTTTTGATTGTGCCTTGATTCTGTCAGTCAGGTAGAGAATTGCCCGTCACCAGAAGCAAGTTGAGGAATAAGCAAAAAAACACCCAAAACACCACCAACCCCCCCCACAGTTTCCACCCCCTGCCCCAAATTGCACATTCGAACAATTGCAAAGCCTAAGGCACAGCCCGAGACAGCGAAGAAACACAACTGTCCTGCCTTCATACCTTGAAGTAACATGTGAGCCATGAAGAATGTCCAGAAGAATGTGTATTTTGGATTTATTGTAACACAGCAGCTTAATCAAGCTGCAGCCAGGGGAAAGCCCAGAGCTTATATCGCTCAATTCCCTTCTCTCCCCGCCATCTCAACATCCAGATGCGAGCCCTAGAAATCCGCCAAGGGCACAGGCAATACAAAGCTTTTCAGGAGTAATGAGTATTTGATAAAGAAGGGGGAGCTGGAGCAAAAAATCATTAAAGACCAGCAAGCATTTTTCCTGCTCAACGACCCAGCGAACCAGGCAAGGTGGCTTCTGAACGAGTCTGAAGAGCAAATGCCGAAGTAAGAAGGAGGAAATGCTAATGGACCATAGCAAAGGCATCTTGGACAAACCTTTTTAGAAGAAAACAATACATATGAGCTTTAGTTTGGAACTTACAAACAGCTACTGGGAAGAACAGCACTTGTGAGACCTGATGCAACCCACGTGGATGCCCAACGCACCAGGGAAAGGATTAGGATGAATCAAGGAGAAACAGTGTCCCAGCTTTAAGACTGAAATCACTGCTATCTGGTTTCACAAAACTAATTACAAACGGTGTGATTTAAAAACATTAGCCTTGCACTACTGCAGCCCACCTAGCAAGAAAACCACATGGGAGATATGGAGAACTCCCGGCCATCCGGTGTCTCAGAGTTTGGTCGGCTCCGGCTTTCGGTCACTGAAGAAGTTTGGTGGGGAATCAAACAGTTGACAAGGAAAAACCAAACCAACCATTTCACATCCATCAATTAGCACTTCCCTGGCTGCAGCTTTGATTCATTACTAGTCTCCAGAGGAGCTGTGGAGAACCACCCTAGCCTGGTCCATCCCTCCCTGCGTCTGAGCCGGGAGGACCTGGCACACGCTGCCTTTTGTCACCACCGTGCGCTTCGTAAGCCTGGCACCCGCGGTGGCTGCGAGGTGTCCAGGTGCCCAGGAAGCCTGGCCACAGCCACCCCAGCCTACAACACAACGCTCGCTCACCGCCTTCCCGTCTCCCGAGCTGGCACACGCAACGTCCCCGGTCGGGCTTCACAAGCCGCTGCACCACAAATGCCACCGGCTGCGACCCTGGTTATCCCAGGCCTGAGGCAGATATCCCCACACAAACCTCGCCAACGACACCGGAGGTTTTAATACCTCGCCTGGGGGAAAGCAGAGCTTGCAAAAAGGTTTCATTTCTCGCTTTGCCCCTCGAGACCTAGCAGAGCGCCCCTTTAGCACTCCCGGTGTCGTGGTTTAACCCAGCACCACGCCGCCGCTTGCTCGCTCCCCCTCACCCAGGGGGATGCTGAGGAGGATCAGGAAGGAATGTAAAACTCGAGGGTTGAGATAAGAACAAGTTAATAGGTAAAGCAAAACCCGCGCATGCAAGCAAAGCAAGGAATTCATTCCCCATTTCCCATAGGCAGGCAGGTGTTGGCCATCCCCAGGACAGCCGGGCTCCATCACGCGTGACAGTTACTCGGGAAGACAAACGCCATAATGCCAAATGTCCCCCCCCTCCTTCTTCTTGCCCTTGTTTATATACTCAGCATGACATCATATGGTATGGAATACCTCTTTGGCTAGTTGGGGTCAGCTGTCCTGGCTGTGTCCCCTCCCAGTTTCCCGTGCCCCTCCAGCCCTTTGGCTGGCAGGGCCCAGAAAACCAAAAAGTCCTTGATTTAGTATAAACATCACCCAGCAACAACTAAAACCATCAGTGTCCTATCAGCATTGTTCTCACATCACAGCCAAAACACAGCACTACACCAGCTACTCAGAAGAAAATTAACCCTATCCCCACTGAAACCAGGACACCCGGCCATCCTGACCAACCCACAGGGCCACCAGAGCGCTGAGGATGGGCACTATCATCATATCATACCGATGTTTCTCTAAACCAAATCTTCAAACCTGGAGAAAGAAGCAAGCATTGGGTGGAGCTGGAAGGCAGCAAATCAGTGGAGCAGGACAAGAGTAAAACCACCTTCAAATCCCTGCTTTTGTTTTACTACCTAATAGCTGGCAAACACAGAATCTCTTACCTCTTGACCTTGAAGAGCCCCTTCCTTGCTGTGCTTGCGCTCTTGTAAGGTGCACGTGTTCCAAGGGAGAAAAAAGCAGCAAGCCGGCGTCTTCGGTGCCAGGCTGCTTTGGCCTTGTGGCTCCCATTAAATAAACCACAGCCCACGGCAGCTGCTTCCAGAGAGGACACAGGTGCAGCAGGAGCAGCCAAGATTGCTGGAGCACAGCAGGCAAATGGGGAGAGCAAAGGTCTCAGAACTACCAACAGCTGCTGAAAGCCCAAATAACTTCAAGAGGGCAGCTGGGCACCCCTTTTCCCCTTGCAGTCTTTTCTTCTAAGGCACACTGGAGCAGATTAGGTTGTATTTAACTTCAGCGGGTCACTGAAGCACTAATTTATTACAATTATATTGTGTTGCGTGTCACTCAACACCAGCCTGGACAATCATTTTGGGTTTTTTTGAAAAAACATTCATCTTTTGATAAAAGACCCTAACCCCACCAGTTAGACTCCTCTAGAAAGCCATTCTTTTCTAATCACAGAATGGTTAAGGTGAGGAGGAGCTGCTGGAGATCTCCTAGTCTAACCGCCTTGCTCCCAGCAGGGTCAGCTGGAGCAGGTCGCCTGGGAATGTGTCCAGGCAGATTTTGAAGAACACCAAGGATGGAGACTCCACAACCTCTGGATGAGCTGTACCAGTGTTCAACCATTTTCACAGTAAAAAAACCAGCTTTTTTTCTCATGTTTAAACAGAATTTCCTGTGTTTCAGTGTGCCCACTGCCTCTTGTCCTGCCACCAGGCACCACTGAGAAGGACCCAGCTCCATCCTCTTTACTCTTCCCCGACAGGTATTTATACATGCCGATAAGATCCCTCCCCAAGCCTTCTCTTCTCCAGGCTGACAACCCCAGGTCTCTCAGCCTCGTTAACAGGTGCTGCAATCCTTTAATCATCACTTTCAGTATGTTAAACAATTTCTTTTAAATTGACTTGAGTATTTGCATAGTTCCTTCTGCTGTTGTCGGCGTGGTTAAAACAACCATCGTCTTTGTGACCTTTGCTGGATTGCGGGCTTGTTTCTTACTTTCTGGTTTGATTTTAATAGCTTCTGCCAGGCAGTCATCACCCTCAAGGAAACTATCCAGGCAGCAGGCTGTTCAGGGCACAAACTTAATTTACGGCTGAGGAACAACAAATACTGCTTAGTGGACTGTTACAACGTTTGTGCCTATTTGAGTTGGACCCGACTAGCACACAGGGGCTGTATAAACCCAAGTGTTTTAAAAGCTGTAGCTTCATAAAAGCTGAGCAGAGGGATGCATTCCCTTCTGAGCATGTTTCTCCAGGTGGTAACACGGTTTTGTCCAACTCAGGTCCGGCAGTTCATTCCCTAGCTGGGGCAGAGGTCTTGCGTTGAGCAGGGACCGTTAACCATTTGGATTCACCTCCCCATTAGAAATAAGGATGCATCCAGTTATTTCCTGCATCTTGTCTGCTTGTCAAAGCAAAATCATTTTCCTGTATTTTTTCTTGTAAAATTGGCTGCAACGTTCCCCACAGTGTGGCCCGGGCACTCCTGTGACACCAGGAGCGACGGAGACCCGTCATGTTCTTGGCATTACTTTGGAAGACACATCACACCCGGCTAAACACCTTCGGTTCATTCTGTGTAGCACCAAGTATATGAAAATGCTAGAATGACGTTCATTTCTTGACCAATCTAATGCAGTTTCTGATAATTGGCTTTCCTAGAAGATTTAGAAGCCTGCACCTTTAGTCAGTAACTTCTTGGGGACAGCCTTTACCTCTCTTTGCTCGGCAAAGCCCTGTGACAAGAACTTCCATCCAGCCGCCAGACCAGCCAGGTCTCACAGGGTGCTCCTGGAAGGTGGCAAGCAGCAAGGTGATACCCCAACAGCCCAGGAGATTTTCCTGCAAGGATCCGTGGAAAGGTACCTGCGCAATTCGGTCTGTGCGCTGGGATTACGAAGTGAAGAGGTGGGGTACGCTGACTTCGACACATCGCCAGCTTCGCTGTGATTCTGACTGCACAGGCAAGCAAAGACTCAACACAATTAAGTTCTCTGTGTTTATAGGAAAAAAGACAATCCCTTCAAGCAGTTAAGTTCTCTTTCGTCTCCTAATTTCACAGTAACTGTTGTGGACCTAACGCTCTGCTTCGCTTTGACAAATCCTAACCTTTTCTTAATTAAGAGGAATTTTTATCACACCCATATGGACTTTTTTTTTTCTTCTGTTTTATGAGCTTCCAGGTTGTTCTTTTATGGAACCAAAATATTTTACTTTTACAGAGCTATACAGTTATCAGCTGTCTAATAACAGGAGCAATTAACGAAATTAAGCAGTGTTAGAAAAGGAAATACTTTTCTCACCCAGCAGCTAGTCAATGCTCCGACTTTCCCCACAGGAAAGTCACATCAGGCAAATAACAGCCCTGGACACGGCGCACCTTGGAGAGGGTGTTCAAGTTTCACTGCTTCGGAGCACACATTTCAGCAGAATTTGTGAAACCTGGAATAATGCTGATTTCCATCTGCTCCACCCTGTCCTGGAAGCACAGCTGCCCTACACCGTGCACCATTCACTGGCATTTAAATAACACCTTTCCAACCCCCAGCATCTTCAGGCAGGTAATAACAGTCCTAAGTTCAATGGAAATATACTTCTAGGTTTAGTATATACCAAGAAAAAAACCCAACCAAACCAACCAGGAAGCTTTACATGGATAATGTGACTATTTATTAATCCCAATGACAGCTTAATTCAGCATCTATAATTGCTGTATTGTGAAGACCCCTGCAGTGCAAGCATACTGCTTTAGACTGGAAAAGATTATTGGTGCATCTTATATCTGCTGTGCAAATGTGTAATTCAGAAAACCTAAAATATCAGTAATCCTGTCCTATAGGTGTTGAGAAAAATAACTTTACATAAGCCCTTGGAGAAAAGCAAAGGCATTTGAACAGGGGACTCCATCTAACATACCACAGCCCAGTTCCAGCAGTATTTCTAGCGAGCGTTCGAAGCCAGACGTGAAGGTGCAGTCACCAACCACAGACGAGTTTAAGGTGCAGCAGTTTGCGGGGCAGCACCGTAGCTTTACTGTTGATTCCAGTCACCCTGCACCAGAAAAACTACCATAACTTCTGGAATTCTGTTTCAAATCAGTAATGCTGTCTTGAAGAAAGATTATGGTGGTTGTTTTTTTTTTTTTTTTTTTAGAATGTTTTAAAGTGTTTCCCAATGCGTGAAGAACAAAAGACTCATCAGCTGTCCGGAAAACAAAATTTCATTTATTGTAAAGTTCCTGAAACAGTAAACACCTTATCAGAAGTACAATGAGCTGGCACTATTTCTTTAAAATGTGGAATTGTCTTCCAGGAACGGCACCTGGAATATTCAAGAGAGATCTTAAGCCATAGAATAACTTGGTGCATAGCCCACCTTCCTCCCTGTCCCCTGCCAGTACCACCAGTGGAGAGCAGGCACTGAATTTTTACTTGCATTTCCTACCTAAAAGCTCTCAAGATTCACCTGGTGGATCACGAGCTGGAATTCACCATTTTGTATTTAGGGACCCTCAAATGAAACGTGTAAGAAATGAGACAAATCACAATGCAAATTCAGCGGGGGAGGGGGGAAGGATTTTACAGAACTTTTAATGACTATAAACTCTACAGCCTCTTGCTTGAGGAGGTGAACCTAGCAACAAGAGGGGACAAGGCTTTGCTTTCAACTAGATGTTCGCTGTTTATTCCAACTGCAACAGAGGCCTGGACCTGCCCCACTTACAGATACAGCTCGCGGCTCTTGCATCAGAACCACAGAAACGACAGTTCTCCAGCAACTTCCATGAACATCTGCACTTCCAACCCTTTCAGCTTCCCGCACTCCAGCAAACAGCAGCCGTGCTCCCAGCGTTATGAAGGCAGCCGGCAGGTGCTGGGCCTGGAGAGCAGGGAGGGACACAGAGCATTGCTCATGAGGTCCAAGGAGTTGATTCCTTCTCCGCAACCACCCCCCTTCCCACAAACGCCATAAAGCATAAGCAGCTTTCTTCAGCAAACGTACGTGCCAACCCCCATATTCACAGAGCTGCAGAAAACCAGCTCTTCTTCACAAGCTCGTGATTTGCTCCCAGTCTTAACGTGTTCCTTCATTAGTAACTAAGCCGTTTGAAAACATGAACCTCAATAGCCCCTTTCTACAGCGTAGGGTAAGAATATCTCATTTACAGCTTTACCCGCACTTACAGTAGAACAGAAATAGCTTCAAGTGTGTGGGACCAGCTGACAGTCCTGCCGTTACATGTTACAGAAAATTTTTCCTATTATGGGGCCAATCTAAGATGCCTTGTTTGTAACTTACACTCTTAAACTTTCACAAATTTATACAAATTCTTAACGATGCTAAAAAACACTGTATAAAATCACCTTAAGGCACAAGTTAAACAGAAATGCAGCCCACTGGAAATCTCAAAGCAGCCAATTCAAGAGAAGCTGGTCTTGTAATAAGTACACAGTTCATTTATACATGTTAAGCTTCATCGTCATACATTAAAACCAGTAAATATAGGACAAAATGTATGCTGCTCAGCATCTACGCTTTTTCATTAGTACCAGTCTCCATCTGAGACATGATCTGTGGTTACAAATAGGAATTGAAACAGGTATAATCAAATCAAATGATTTGCTGTGAGCAACCGTGAGCTATTATACATTTAGGTATGCAGATATGGCAACATTGTAAGGGTGGGATGTCAGACTCAGCGCTTCGCTCTATTTGTAAAAGTAAGGAAGTATGGATGTGAAAAGTCAAAATGGCAGTGATGAAGCTGGGAGAAATTGCAATCTTGCACAAAAGGATTTCGTAAGTTAATGTCCTCTCACCCAACTGTCTTGGGCAAATGGCTGAACACTAAAAGATGCCCAAGAGCAGCGTCATGCCTAAAAAGCCTGAAACAGATCAGCGCTGCAGGTAGGGTCAGCACCCATGCAGTAACACAGCTACCACCCAGCTCCAGAAACACCCAGACGACAACTGCTCTGTTGGCTCAAAGATTCTTGTTGAACCTCTACTAATGGCCAGCCAGAGCGATCCAAGAAAACCTTGCATGGTAGCTTTGCAGGAAGAGTCTGTAGGCTACTCTCTACAACAAGGGAAAACAGACAGCAGAGCGTGAAAGGCACCTCTGCATTAAAATATAAAAAACCCCACATCCAGACTCAATTATGAGTACTAGTGGGTTTTCTTATATGAAGGTCTTCAAGGAGGGAGAAGCTGCCCTACCTACATGAATATTCAATACGTAATTCCATAGAGGAAGAAGCTTGACAGAACAGTTTAATTTAGGTGCAATTTTTGTGATGTGGCTTCAAGTGAAGGCAACCAGACCACTGGCAATGAAGCCCTACAGAAAAAAGCTCGTTGTCCCACTCTGTGTCCCACTGGCTTTGGTTCAGTTTTCTTCTTTACTGGTGCTTTTTCTCCCACCCTTACAGCAATGCTAATCAGATCGCCCCAGCACCGCTAATGCTTTATTAATAAGCCGTTTGCCTTTCGCGTGAAGGAGGAACTGAAATATTATTAGCACAGAGCACTGAACTGTTCACTAAAAGAGTAAGAATGTTCTTGGTACATTTGAAATTAGGAAAGTCTGTAGGAACATGGAAAAAAGGAAAAACTAGCTTAAGAGTTTCTATTCATTGTTTTATAGCAAGAAAACTTTTGTCAGGGTTTATTATAAAGGAACAGCATAAGGAAACCAAATAAATAGTTGAATAGTTAACAGTATGCAATATAATAGTACTAAACTTCAATTACATAAAAATTAAACTTTGGAACAGCATCAATATGAAATATTTCTTAGAAAACCAGGACTCAGTCTGAGATCCTCAGACCTGTACATTGCAAAAAACCAGTCAACTTTGATGCCCAGTTGGTCCCAGCTTTGTTCTCTGAGGGACCGTGTCCATTGAGAACTATGACCCATCCACAGCGCTCCCTAATCCCACTCTGCCCCATCACACACATGCTGTTTTTCCAAGAGGCTAAGGGAGAGTGACCAGCAAGCACGAGGTATGAGTTGTGCTTCACTGTTTCAGGGGAAGCAGTATCTTCCTCATCTGATAGCTACATTGAACAAGGTTATGCAATTTAACCTAAGGATGCTTCTTTCTTCCCTAAAGCAGTGGTTAGAGGAACGGAAAGAAGGCAGAAACGACCTCGAGCTCCCAGTAAAACCCCAGCCAGGTTCTGGGGGAGGCGGAATCAAGGGCTGATTCATCATTAGCTGGACAAACTGTCTGATGTAACGTGAAGTCAGTGGAGAGAATAACTTCAGCTGAGCTACATCAGACTGTCATTCTTTTTTTCCACTCATCAACACTGTGTAGTCACACTGAGCTGGATTCTGTTAGCACATCTCACCTAACACGGGAGGGGAAGGGAGCGATCTCTGCTAGCTCTCAAGAGCGACTGACTGAAACTTTTCACCCTCCAGAGCAGGACTTCACTGTGCTCTCAAATAAAGAAGTATCACCACTGTGATCTGGAATTGTTCCCCGATACAGATTTCTTTACCTGTGGGACATGTGCCCCTCTTCCTAGAGGAGTGCAGCTCACTGTTTGGCTGCACACCAGAGCAGGCTGTGTCTTTGACTTGATGTAAACAAATTATACACAGTATAGCTTTGAAATCTGTATGTCAAACCAGTTGATCAAATTCCCCCTCATACAATTTTTAGATCAGTAGATAGTTCAACTGAAGTCAAGAGTGTGCCAAAAGGTGTCTGAGGAAAGCCCAGCATTATATATTTGCATTAAATGCCAAAACATATCCTAAAATACTCCAGACATCTGTCACTGAAACACTTCCAATATCAACTTCTCCAGAACACTGGAACAATTAACAAAAACTCTGCTATCAAGCAACAAAAACACAGAAATAAAAATTACAAACAAAAATAAGTTTTTTATCTTTGTTAAATTCCTGTCAGCCACTTGAAATCTTGTTTATCTGTTCCATGAAATTAAAACTTGGCACACTTTCCCTGGATGCCATCTATCAACATTTTCTTTTAACTAGAACATTTATTGCATATCAGAAATTCACTTGGCTAGGATATTTTTGTTTAGTAGAAAACACTGCCTTCCAGTTATAACTATGAAGCTCCACACAGTTCAGTAAATGAATTCTCCTGGTATTTCTTGCAGTAATGGTTCCTCAAATTTAAATCGTTTGGAAATGGCTTTCTGCTCAGTTACTTTTTCTTTTTCTGACTGCCTACATTGTCCCAGTGTATATGAAGCCACTACAATTAGTTCTTCTGTCACTATTGATTCTTCCTCTTCAGTCTTCTCAGCATCTACAGATTTTTCAGAGGCAGAATCTGCATCTTTCTGGGTGGCATCACTGGTCTCCCCTCCTGTACTCTTATTCCAGGCCCTGCAAGCAGGATTATCGCTTTGTTCTAACCACGGGTGTTGAAGACATTCTTCAGCAGTTGCCCGGTCCCTGCAAAGGAAGGAAAGTGTTAAAAAAAAAGTCCAAATGAACTTGAAATCCAGTACACCTTGCAGAAGAGATCCATACAAATTATTCCAAGGATATGTCTGTATTCAAGACAAAGTAATAGAACTTTTTTAAAAAAAACCAAAAACCCAACAAAACACACATTGATAGCCATCCAAAAAAGACCAACACCAGCCCAAGGAAATGAAGTGCTAACATTTAAAATAAAGGATTTCCTTCATATCAGTTTATGCTCCCCTGTTGCCAATCAACTTTCATATACAGCTAATTTTTTTAATATATAGGAAAACTGCCCAACCCTTACATTCTTAAACTCCCATAGACGAGCAGTAGGCAATTTCAATAGCTGACATGTCCCACAAAGAACTGGTGAAGTTCCACACAAAACACCTCTTCTATTTTGAGACCTGGAATTTCCAGTTCGCTGTCCTTTGAGAAGAGCATACTAATGAACCAGAACAGAGTAAGGTACTCTACTAACTCATTAAAAATAAAAGGTTGAAAGCACCGTTCATTTAAAAGACAGAAGCAAAGAACCTGCAAGGAAAGTCAGTATCCTCTACCACATGCATTCATATACAGTTTTCTGAAATCAGTTTGAGTTCTGATCACTAACACTTGGACACACTCAGAATATGCAGGTTTGGAGGGAAATGGAGGAATTCTCTTTTCATAGACATGAAAAGTAATAGCACAATGAAATATAACTAATCAAAGCTCCCTTCCCTTGTACTTTACAAGTGAAAATGTCAGCACTTGCCACATTTAAAATGAATCCAGTCTGACACATTAGCATACACAGTTGTGTATTTTACTTACTCTGGTTTCTTTACCAGCAGAGTTTTGATGAAATCCACGGCAGACTCTGATATGAGGTCAAAGTCTTCTCCAGAGTAACTTACGTTCATTTGAGATATATTTAAGAATGTTTCTTGTTTGTCATCCCCTAAGAAAGGTGATATCCCTGTTAGCATAACATATGCCAGTACTCCAATGCTCCTAAATTAGAAGTAAAAAACCAGAAAAGCAGTTTTTTAGGGTGTTTGGTTTCTTTTAAAAAAAACCACTTTCCAGTAAAGTAAGTTAATATGACCATTAATTTGTTCAACTTACCACATGTCAGTTGCTGTACTGATTGGGTCGTAACTCAGAATTTCAGGAGCTATTCAGGGAAAAAAACACCAAGGTTTTTTTTTGTCACATGCAGGCATTACATTGTAGTTATACAGTGCAATAACAGGCATGTGGTAAAATTTAAGATAAGCCATTTGAAGTATGACAGTCTTTTGAAGTCAAGATATTTCTATTCAAGTTAATTAAGTGATTATTATCATTCATTGACTTTAAGTAAAAAAAAAAGTTTTCCTTTTATTGACACCTTCAGAAGCCAGGCCAGTCTTCTTCCCAATTAAGCTGTATAACAAATTTCTTACAGGAAAAAATCAAAAGTATCCAACATTCCATATTCCAGCACTGAAACTCATACAGATATACCACACAACTTTAAGGTATTTTCAAGGACATTTTGAAGGCCTGGAATTATTTGGTTTTTTTTAAAATTAAAATGGATACAAACCTCCACAGGCTAAAATATTATATTCAGAGACTGAGATGTAATCTTGAACTTTTAATCCAAGTGGTACTTATTATCACTGCTGGTAAAAGTCATCTAAAATGTGTACTCATCTTCAACACAAGCACAGCATTACCACTCAGACTGGCAAGGCTGGCCACTTCTACCTTTTACAGCAGTACCACATTCAACCTGATCTTTCGGCACAGCCAATCTGGTATTCACCAAATGGAGGTAGTTTCTTTTCACTCCCCAAGAGCCTGGACTATACATCACTTCTACAGTAACAACTTACCTACATATTCTGGAGTTCCCATAATTTCTCTTAGTTCCTCACTGCTCTTCATTATTCTGGAAAGGCCAAAATCTACTATCTTAATGTCTCCCAGAGGAGACTTACTGGTTAGTAGAATGTTTTGGGGCTGAAAGACAAAAGGAGGAGACTTTCAGGATCACTCAAATCTAATGCCTATGACACCATTTTGCATAATTATTTAAGTTCATGAGTAGCAATAATGCATTCCATAACAAGTATGATATCCAGGATTATTTATTTCCTCCAAGGTGAACTTGAAGTCACAAGTGGGCTAAAAGGTGTGGCAGGATTTTCTGTTTATAACTGAGAATCAAACATCTACCTTTATTAGCTTAGACCATATAAAACCACATGCCAATAGCTATCATTTAACAATAGCATATAAATACCTCTTACATTGTACCTTTAGCCCTTATCACCTTTTTAGCTCCCCTTCCCTCCTTGCTTCCTTCCATTCGATGATGTAAAATACCTCCTTGTTGAAGGGTCTCCAAAAACACCCAATCATTTCACAAAGCCTGAACACATAAAACTATTTTGACTACATCTGTTTAAAGAAAGTCTGTTGCAACCGACCTCAATCTTGTTCAAAGTACAAACAATTGTATTACAAAACACTAACTGAAGAACAGTTTAAAAAAAATACAGCAGCCTGAAAAACAGGTTTTTAAGAGCATCACCTTTGGATAAACTTGTTTGCTCTGACGTCACTAGATCTTGGCTGTCATCCTTCAAAGCAACTTTGTGGTCATTAAGAAGTTCCTTACCATCTGTTTTAAATCCTAGCTCAGTTAAAAAAAAAAAAAACTACTGAAAACTAACTTTAGACAACAGGTCTTAGAGATTTATTTTTTTTTATTTTTTATTTTTTTTGCAACTGAAGCATATCCTTGCCAAAAAATAAAGGTGTGACCCTCCCTGCCCCCAGGCCAATGATCACATTGGGCTCTATCATTAACTTCTCGGAATGGTAACACTGACAGTTGACATTGCGTTCATGCCTCTGGTGAGCACAGGTTTCACGAAAGCAAAGAAGCCTTTATTTGTTGGGAACCTGGATCACCTTGCATCAGGGGTGGTTGAAAAGGGAGGAGGGCAAAAGAGTAAGACACCAAAGCAACCACTGAGTGATAATCCCAACATTTATAGCTTTTCACCAATCCCTGAGCCATTCTCTCCTCAACCCTAGTCAGTCATGAAGGTGAAGGCTTGCTTTCACATGAAAAGCCTTGCTTTTGAGCACAGAAATAAAACTGTGCAAAAACATTTCAAAAATCTTGGGCCAGTTCTCCTTGCTGCTAGACCTAAATATAGTCAAGCTCTTTCATTCCTGCAAAGTTAAGCCATGGTATTTCACACTCACTCCATGATGTTGTCAATCTATTTTCTGTTTGTAAGTCTATATATGAAGAACAGCTTTTTTTTTTTTTTTGCTTACCAACTGGGATCTGGTGGCCATACAAAGGCTTTTGGAGCTATGCATTACCATATGCTTTATAATTCACATTTTTTATTCTGTATTTGTATTAGAAAAGCAAACATCCAAAAAAGCTGACCATGCCTCCCTAATTAGCCTCTCAGATGTTCTTTCCAGTGGGAAATTTAGTTACTTTCTGAGGAGGCAAATAGAAAGCATGAGAAAAACATTTGTTTTCTATATTTAAATGAAGAGAAGTCTTTAATGGAAACGTTTTGTTTTGTTAAGCTCTGTATTATATTTTGGTAGGTAGTATAGTTGCCAGAAGTTTTTATTGTCTTTTTAAAAAACAATCTTATTACTCAAAACACACCTATGCAGAAAAAAACCCCTGTCTACAGTATGAATTGAGTCATAACCCTAAATCAATTCACAACGAAATAACAGTTGTTTTCTTCTTTTAAGGAATCATTATAGGGTTCATGTGAAGTGACAGTCTAAACACCAGCATAAAACCTTAAAGAAGCCATAGCTTTGAACTTACCATAGCTTTCAGCTTGAAACAACTACTCTAAAGGTTTAAGAAAAGGAAGATCATTTCCCCACATCTGTAATGCTGTTTCTCTTCTGTTTTTCTTCTGCTATAACACATCTAGGTTTGCCTAATGCTGATTAGCCCATAATGGCAAGAGAGATGCAGGCCAGAGGCTCTCCTCGTAGCCATCCTGAAAAGGGCCTTTCACTCTTACCATCAAGCAGTAATGAAATGGCTGATGAAAGCTGTGAAATAGCAACATTTGAAAACCTCCCTCTCTACCGCAGTAAGGCTTAATCATTCCGATTTAGATCTTATGTTGTGCACTGAAAACACAAAAAGAAAAATCCTTGCCTAAATGGGCGATCTGAATGGATGCACTTTACTACAAGATTGGTATGTGTGCAGAAGCCACATGATGTGGCCACCTGAGTCTAGCCTGCTGCCATAGTCAGCACAAACAGAAATGGGTACCTTGGGAAAGAATATAGAAACAGGACAAAAAGTTGTATTTTCCAGGCATGCTGCCACAAAGCAGAAATTTTAGGCTTTAAGAATTTGATATGTTGGTTGTACCTGTATCATCACATTAAGATTAACAGCAGTGAAAAGCATCATTTATCATTGCAAATATTAACCAGTGTTACATTTTTCACTCAAATTGGACTAAACTACCGCCCCATGAAGACCGTAGCTTTCTTGACACTATGAACGTCAGTGCAAAGGCCAAACTAAAGCAATGCATACAAAGATCTGGTCTCATTTGGAAATTTATTCTGCAAGTCACACAAATTGTTTGTTATAGGTGTACTTAGTAATTAATATAGGATACCCTTCAACCCTACCTTGCCAACAGATTTTGGAATCATTATTCCAGAAGTTTTTACGAGCCTTTGGCCCTAATATTGCTTGTATCTTTAGTTGGTTTCAAGAAGTCTATGACTAAGGACACATAATAAAGCTCATGTTTTTAAACTAATCAATGCCTCACCTTAACCTGCAACATTAATGAAGTTAGGTATCTAATTTTATAATTCTGTAAATAAATCAGATGCCTAGAAGAAAAGACAGGAATTATCCAAGGAATAATGGGCGGAAAAACAGACTAGCTGGGATACCCCAGCTACATTGTTTGTAAATATACTAAACTAGGCTGATCAGTCTGCCCTAAAACAAGTGAAAGGACTCCCATATCTTTAAGCAATTGAAATGCAAGAACAGAGTTTGCTTGGGGGTCGGGGTTTTTGGGGTCTATGTGTACAAAATGGAAAAAATGCTACAGTCACTAAAAGAACAGACATAACAGATTGGTTTCACAGTATCCCCCAAAATACGCAATGCACGTCCTATACATTAAGAAATAAAAGTATAATCAAAATAGGTTCTGTAGAACCTGGATACTCTATACCTGCCTATTAACAAACAGCTTCGCTCTAATTGCTGTAAAGGTTTGAACTCCAGATTAAACTGTTCTTTTGCCTTGAAAAACTAATATTTTAATTTTTAACTCTTTTCTTAGTTTCCTGAGTGTTGCTTTAGAGAAGGGATACTACACTTCTATTAATACTACATATCTGTTCAATAAACATTCCACCTTAATCCACCTGTAAAGCTCGGTGGAGAAAATCAATCTGTAATGTTCTTGTAACAGGCCACTTCTTTTGTAATTGCATTAGTTTGCTTTCTGAATATTGGTGTAAAATGACACCCAAAACAATTTCAATCAAATAATGATTGTGCTAGTTGTCCTCACTGAGCACAATATCTTGAAAATGATACAGAAGAAGGGCAAAGTTGTCTGTTGGATTACCATACTGTAGGAGATTACTGCTTGTGGCAGTCGTTCTTCCAGACCCCAGGGCTATGTAAGGATCTTTATCTACCTCTGCTGTAGACAACAGGCAGCTAGTCCTTCCTCAGCCCTCACACCTTTTAAAATTCTCTTCCATTCCCAACTGCTTTAAGCTTTTACCAAACACCAATTCAAGATTGAGTCAAACAGCAAATGAAAACACAGAGAAAGGAGTCTTCCCTTACTCTGCAGCTTTCATATACCACTAAGAAGAGATGAAAGACTCCTGACTCTAATCTGCAAATTAAATAGCATCAACACAATACTGTCAAATGATACTTAATTTGCAGTCAGTAGCATTATATTTGCTCTTTCTCCAAGTCAAAACTGGATTACATGACTGTGTTGTGCTATTAGAACAAGCCATATTTCAACTAACTTTCAGGAGAACCATGCTTCTGGAAAGAAATTATCAGGTGGCGACCTTGCTAACCCACATCAAAATACCTATTTTTTTCTGCAGTGTTTAGTCTCACAGGAAAAATCTTGCATCTATTAAGGGGGCAGACAGGAGCTAAAGCAAGCTAGCTGTCAGTGTCATAGCTGTGGTTGATTAGATTTATAAATAACCTATCAGGTGACAATCACATACTGACAACCATTTTGACTTCAATTATTCTAGGCATAGAACCTGACTTTTTTTGAAGATGCAACATATGGAAAATTGGATGGACCTTTCCAAAGGTATTTGTACCAGACAAATGAAAAGGAAACCTTTAGACACCCAAAGGTGAAACTAATAGCACAAGAAAAACATTTTAGCAAGAATTTGTAAACTTTCTGATATTGGCAAACACCTTGCTTAACACCAGCACACTTTGCACAAATCTTCCAAATGTCACCACAAAACCAAGTACTTAGTAAATTCCATCATGTTGTAAGCCAGTAGGTAAAGCAGCATGAGCCATACTATACAACAGAAGACTGTTTGAGGCCAATGGGTTAATAAACATAGAGCCAAAACCAGCACCCAACTTCAATTTTTGAGTTCCTTGGAAAATGGGCCTTTTTATAAAGTCTCACAAGACATATGGGTCAATCAATCTTCACAAGTCACGCGTTTTAATCATACAGTTCCCATTATCTTTATTTGCCAATATACTGAAGACTACCCTAAACCTTCTTTGGCAAAAGACTGATAGTCTTATATATCATGAAAGTAATCGCACTGTAATTAGGACTCATTAAAAGCCACTTTTCAAAAACACATTGCAGTAATGTATAAACATATTAAACACCAGACAACTTGCTCTGCTAATTAACTTCTATAAGCCAGCAAAGCAATGCTGGATCTTCCAGTCAGAACTGGATATGTTCAATTTTCTAACATAAGTTTTCTGATCAGTTGGAAAGTTTCTAAGTAAGCTTTTTCTGAACTCTGAAAAAGCTACCTGTCCACAAGCTGTAATCAACACCCCAGTCTGTTGCCATTAAGTACTGCAGTCAAATAAAGTACAATGCATTTCTGATTACAGATAACCAGCAGATAGTGCTAAGGAACACCACAGCTTTAACTACGAACATGTATAAATATATACCATCCTCAAAAGACATGTTTTGATTTCACACACTTTGCTTCAAGGAAATTCAATGGCCAACCACAGCAGAGACACTGAGTATCTTGTGTAAGCGTACAGGAATTTTAAGGAATTCTAACTGCTCATTTTCAGTCCTTCTGAACACTTATTCACACATCACTTGCTAAAAATTTTCCATTATTTATTTTAGTTCAATTATTAACAGTCTATGTGTGTGACTAAATCAATGAGCTACAGAAAGTTTTAAAGGCTTCCACAGATAATTTGAACAAATGGTTGGAAAACCAGGCAGGTGACATATTTGTGTGCAAATATTACTCATCATCTGCTTTAGCTGATGCAAATGGTTCATGATGTGCTACGTTAATCTATTAAGTATGTACAGCTTGATATGGGAATCTACTGGTAGCTTTGTAATACTGCCAAAATGCAATTAAGTAGAAGTAAGGATCTCAGCAACAGGACAAACACGTAGCAGCTTACTACAAACTTAGTAAATATGGGAATCTGACACCTAAAAAGAATTCGAAAATTTTAATGCAAGATACTTTTTACACTGCCTTGCTTAGTAATAAAGTAGTTCAACCTCAAAATGAGACAAAATTGCATCTTCCATATGAGCGTATGGATGGAAGCTAAAGAAAAATAACTGCAGCTTGCTGCCAATGGAAGAGGTTAGTTTTCTGGATTCCTGTTACAACTCCCTTCTTAACCACGAGCAACACTCTGGATTTCATATGACAACAACTGTACTTTTCTCTTAATTTGGGTCAAAACTGTTCTCCAGTAAGAAAAAAAACTTTACTCCAGTAAATCATGATAATCTATGTATCAATAGGGTGTTGCCCAACTGTTCGGCAGTAAATGACAAACATTTAAATTAAGTTTTACAGTAATTTAAAAAACATACTGAAGTGCTATAAAATGTATTTAACACATTAATATACTGTTTACCAGTCTTGTATGAACACTTTAATCTGAAACATTACACTTTATACTACCAGTGGCTCCTTCCATCCCTCTGCTTCATTAAACCTCAAGTCAGTACAAAAAACAAACCTAATTTTCAATGGACATATAATACCCAGACATTTTTATTGCACTTTAAAAACGAGTCAGGTCTTACCCCAAAGCACTCAGTCGCACTTTAAGGTGCAATGCAAAACCACTTCTGAATTCATTACATCTCATTTAATCAAATTAAGTTTATATTTGACATAATCATAGAAACTCGCCAAAAGGCTTGCAACCCTGGTGCCCACTGCATCACAAAAGTTGAATTTTATCGTTTGAGGAGTATCTAGGTAAAAACTGTATTATTTACAAATAAGCATTACTATGACATACAACCAAAAAGAAAGTCAGCAGATACGAATTAAAAAAAAATAATAATACAGCAACAAACTTACCTTTAAGTCAAGATGAACCACATTGTTTCTGTGCAAGAATGAAACTCCTTCTAAGATCTGCTTCATAAGCCGTTTAACATCTTTCTCTTTGAAGGCTTCCTCTCTTTCAGCTACACACTGGTCAAAGATTTCACCTCCAGCAGCACTATGGAACAATATAAATTTTATTATTTCGAAGACTAAGTTACAGCACCCATTTTGTTCTACTTGCACTATTTCATTCAGCATAAGCAAGATCAGCAGGCGGTAGCATCCAATAGTGGTATTTTCAGTCATTAAACATTTGGTAAGATTTTACAGCCTAGGAAGACTTCTCTGCAGTGTGGCAGCTTTGGAGAGAAGCTAAGATCATAGTCATTTAGCTTACAGAAAATGAATAGTACAGAAATTTTGGGGACTGTTTTGGAAACACTACTGACTATGCTTTAAGATGAATGCCACATTTGTTTTAGGGCTGTGCTTACATAGAAGACATGCCTTTTGCCACTTCTATGAAACTTTTTGGAAATTTGGCCAAGGCAAGTCTTTGTAAACACAAAGCAAAACAGCTCCACCCCCAACCCTCCTCGAAACTTTGCACATACTCAAAAGACTAAATGTAAAGCCTATAATTGATTTTTTTTTTTTTTTTGGTGAAGTCTCTGGTATACAGGGATGCATTAAGTTTCTAAATGGCTTTCATCAAAAAATGCTTTTGAAAATTTTAGTCCTCAGCTTGCTTCCTTATCTTTTACTTATATATGTTTAAAAAAATAACAAAGTAGCAAAAAATATAAAAATAGAGATGAATGAATGTTTTTAAAGAACTCTGAAGGCCCTTGCAGTGCTCTCTCTGTATAGCAATGACTCCAGAGAACTAAAATTGCTTTAAAACATAACCAGGTAGCATCAAAAGTAAAACAAGCAGAGCAGAAGCTCCATCTTAAAACAGGCTGGACGTAAGAATATTAGCATGGGACCATTTTGCGTATGGATTGTTGAATTACCACTGTGAAATCAACATATACACACTTTGTTCTGAATGAAATTCTATAATCATCCCTTAGTGAAAGCTGGTGAAATCTATGAGGATAGCATCTTCTCCAGTTACCCCAAGCTGTGACATGCCAAACATGACTTTGCACAAGCATTAATCTTTATTGATGCATAGCCATTTACTCTGCCTGTGCTTGCTCTTTTCTAATAAATTATATTACCTAGGCTATCCAGAAGACAGAGGCATATTCAATACTAATATAGCAGCAAATGACAGTTCTGCAAAAATGGTGCATTTTGATTATGTACCCCCCAGAAAAAGAACACCTAAATATACTCAAATTTTCATTTTGCCTATACCAAAATTGCTGCTACAGTCCTAGTACCTTAAAGTGCCTCAATTATAAAAAAGTTTTTTTGCCTTCCCAGATGTTGTTATTACTGTTATTTAAAATTCTCCCTGCAAATTGTATACAAGAAAAAAGAATTTAAGCAGGCTACATCTTAGATTTTTTTGAAAGAGTTTTGTGTTTCTGTTCTATATGCTGGTTAACTGGCACAGCAGTACAATTTGATTTATTAAACTCAGATTTTCTTTTTAAAAAAGAAAATTCCATTAATTATTTTTCTTTACCTTGTATCAAAGATGATAGACCTGAAGAATAAAATGAGCTTTTCAAAGGAGCATTAATACTTTAATTCCCCTAGAAAAATTGCATATGCTTGACACTATCACATCTTTCTTCAGCACATCTTTATTTAATTCAAGGAAAATGTTAGTAATATTTCAGCTTTGAACAGGATTCAGATATTAATGACATTTTAAAAATGGACATGGGCTAGTGTATTTTAATATTCTAAAACAAATTTCTTTAAAAAGCAACATCAATTGGATCTTCAAAATAGGGACAGAAAAACATTTACTATAGTCAATAAATTAAACTTTCTACTTTAAGAATGCCATAATACATTACTTGGAAGAATGATTTAATTCCTTGTAGCAGTGAATTATAATGCACATACAGTGATAAGATCTACTACCAAAATTACTAACACACTGTATTTTACAGCTACAACCCTGGGATCTTGCTGGTATAGGTCTACCACTGAAAATAAGCAAAACAATACTTTTGCTATTTAATTTTGTGAAATAGGATTTATACCCCAAACCTCTTGTTGTGGGTAAGGGATCATACTTTATTTTTAATAGACCCAGCTGAAAAAAAATCAGCAAAGGGGGGCTTTATAAAGTCCTGGTTGTTAGATGGTAGACATCTGTTACAATGAAGTTACACTAATAAGTTAAGATTGAAGTAGGCACCAAGCTAAAATGTAAGCTACCTAGAATTTTAATACTACACTTCAAGAACTTTGAATTAAATGTGTTAAAAGTCAAGGTAATAAAAGTTGAAGCAGACAATGTCCTATCACTGAAATCAAGACACAGCACTACCATATGAGAGTAGAAAACCCTCGATCCAGAGATCTTTTTTTTTTTTTTTTAAGAAAGGTATTGAAGTACTTCCCAGTACTTCTGAAGAGGCTTAGGTTCATCAGCATTTTTAAGAGTGAAACAAACAAATGCAGCCCTTACACATGCACACCCACTTCATGACTTATGAAATATAGCCCTTCCAGCTATCACAGACAAATACTTACCTTTACAAAACAGTTTCATAGGGAAAGGTGGTTTCACACCTTTTCATTTTTTGGTGAAAACATTTTTTCACAATGTTTCATTTTTTGATCAACTTTGCTATACAGGATGCATAGAACAATTTCTTCCAGACAATTCATTCTACCCCAAAATTACCACATTCAAACAAGTAACTAGCATCCCTTTACAAGAACACAGGGAAATTTGTTACTGCAAGACCAGTTCGTGTATTGTTGCCAGAGAGCGAGCTTAACTGATTCCCTTAAGCAAAACAGAACACTACCAGCCAACCCAGTCACATGTGGTTGGAAGTACAATGTCAAAGTGAACTCCAAACAGAATCTCCTGCACACCTATGCCAAATTTTGCCAAGCTCCTTAACAACTCTTTCAACTCTTATTTTGTATTCCCTAGCTATAGTTCAGGGGAAAAAAAACACCAACTAATCAAGATGCAGAAAGTATTATGGGCATGTCATTGCTATGATTTCTATATATATGCAGACCAGGAGTTCTCTGGTGTTTACAACATTTAGCTATTTTCCCTCTAAGAACACATTTTCCATTAAGCTATAGCTTTTCTAATGGCTGTTAGGAAATAACAACTTTGCAAACCACTGGGCACCCCTACCCAACTCCACAGAAAATATTCCTAGAGGACAAAGATAAAAAAATTGTCCTTAGGACAAGAAAGTCGATATGAAAACAAGCCATCTTGGGGTGGGGGGAAAGGATAAGGAAATATTTAAGAGCACAAGCGTTTTAAAATCCAGTGTTACTTAGAATGCATTATTTCTCTGGTACACACTCCCTTAGTGTACAAAAAAAAAAAGCAAGACATAAGAATTCTTTCAAACTTGAAAGTTCTGGCAACCAGAATTATTTAGCTATTTTGATTTGTTTATGAAAGTACTGCTGTGCTATTAACTTGTCTACAGTTTCAAGTGAAAAGCACACTAACATTTTATTACTCTTGATCAGCATAAATGAGCCATTTCACAGTCTGGAGCATTACTCTGTTACAATTATGTTGACTTTAAATTCAATGGAAACTGCTTATCTTCCTTGAAACATATCTTAACAATGCACTGTACGGAATTCAGCATCCTACTTCTTTCAAGCGCACTTATAACACTAACACAGTCATTTAGTGTATCATTAGAAAAAGATTGACCAAATCTATTTCAGTGCATCTGAAAAAATTAAACATTATGCCAGCTTTAATGGATCAGACATTAAGACAGTCTTCTGAAAGACTCAGAAGTACAAATCCTCAGAATACAGATATATAGACAAGTTCCTGGAATACACTTGATTTCAAATGCTGAGTGAGACCATATATAGTCTACAAGGGCCAAAATTCTACTTCCTGAACCTTATGCTCTGTCAAAAGCATTTCTTGAAAGGGTTATCTTTGGAAGATAAACGGAAACTCATCTGCTTTCTGTACACAGAGTTTATATTACAAGGGTATCACACCAAGGTGGTTGTAACACTATCACCAAAGATTCACATTCACTACTGCTGACAGTCATACCCCGCCCCTTCCTCAGCTAGGCATACCATTAGACAGTGAGCAAACAAGTGAATTTACTGAGAATTTTTCCAGTGTAAGGCTATCATAACATACCAGTGTCCTCAAAGCCTGAGAAAACTAAATCCCTATCTGATGAGAGGACAGAGGTGAAGAGAAGCATCCAGATGCATTAAGTTGTAGATACCGTTCTTTTAAGTTCTTGGATCTCAGACAAACGTGGTTGAGTGGTTTGTTGTTTTTTTTCCCTTAACCTTTCCAATGAGGCAGCCCAAGAACTGAATGAAGCACAAACAAAAGGTAACTAATATAATTTGAGAAGTTTTCCCCTAATTTGAGACTGCCATCTAGAACAACTTTGCTAATAGACAAGATGTAAACATTGGAGTAGCAGTTATTTCTGATTAGTTTTTTTCCTTCAAGTTCTCTGTTGAATCCCATACCAAATGAAATAAGTTTCCTGCCAGCAGACTCTTACTTTAACCAGTCACACCTCCAGTAAGTAGGACTAAGTAATGTCCAATACTAGTAGTAATATTATCCAGGCCCAAATAACTGTAGGTGAAAAAAGCACTTCATCCAGCATACCAAATAAAATCTGACACTGTCTTCAAGATGATAAAGACAATTCTTTTCTTTTTTAAAGGAAGCATAATAAAAGTCCACTATATTTACACAAGACCCCGGCAGGTCATTATTCAGTTCGGAAGCTCTTCGCAAAAAAATACTTAGCAGCTTAGATTTTGAAGTCACACATACAGGTTTCTGTAATACCTGAACCACTAATGACACACTAATGTAAACTATCCTTTCCATAGATGCATAAGTATATGGTGATGAATACTTACAAAAAACCACCAGTTCTTAAGCATCAGGTGCTCTGTTGCTCTTTCTTTCAAAAGAAATTGGAAAAAGCCAGGTAGGTTGCATACAAATATTGAGACCCAAAGTTACCAAATTCGGTTTTTTTCCTGTTACATCTGATATGTCACGTTTCCCAGACACTCTTTACCTTTTTCAGTAAAAGTCCAGTTTTCTTTTTCAATCGTTCCATTTTCACTGAAATCTAGAAACATGACTAAACATGACTGACCCACAGTTTAATTTCAGGCTTTACATACTACCCCATCAGACTTACCCTTTCAACTCCTACTTAAACCCTCTGTTTGAGGTCTTGCGACAACAAACAGAAGTCAGAGACTGCTGTCAGGGTGGATGCAGTCATCACTTTGCTATACTTTACTGAAGCCAACACTGTAATGGCTCATTGCTTCCCATTGATCAGCACTTAGTATTAACAGTTAGCGGCCAATTTCGTTTTCTGTCAAAAATTGATACTGCTCGAAAGACAACCCTTCACGTAACATTAATATTTTTCTTCATGAAGGCAAAGCACTAGGTGTCCCCTTCAACCCTTGTAACAGATTTAACATCAAGACAAGAAGCTTGAAAACCATAGCAGATAAAGTCAGTGGCCAACAATTAGAGGATTGTTTTTCTCCTTCCCAAGATAAAGATCTGCCACACAGACCATCAAGCTTAATAGAAACTGAAATGCCCTAGAGAAGCTTGCAGTCTAGGTATGTTCTTTCATCCTCCGTATACAGAATGTCAGAAATTTACTAACGTTCATACCTGTTTTGTTGCAACATGTCTCTGGAACATGCTGACATTAAAGCAGCATCCAGACATATTTGCTTAAGTCAGGGAAAGACTGTTTTTGTAATCTACGAGACTAACACACAGCTATTTATCTGGAACAAGGTATGGCTGTTTGATGCATAAAAAAGCAATAATGTTGTTAATTACTGAACAAACTGGTGACTACTGAACAACCTAGTTAATACTTTGGATTAAAAATGTTTTGCAGTTGGAAGATAATTGAGTTTTAAAAGAAAACTAGCTATTTTACATTAATATTATCACAAAACCCATTGCTCATATCAAGCTATGGATTCTACCGCTCATGTATCCCTATGGGATCCAGAAATCTAAACTGTATTCTAGTTAAGTTCGTGCTGCTAGTGTTTAAAGCATGTATTTATGAGTTTCCAATACCAGCAGTTAAAACTCCAGAAGCTGTCACACCTTTGCAGTATAACAGATACTTGAATATTTCATAAACCATGAATTCCGTAAGGACACAACCAAGTTTAAAAAAAAAAGTATTCTAGAAGGAAGTTTGCCTTAGCAGACAGTGTCTCATTTAATTTCACTGAGCTTTAAAGATACAGTTTTTCTTGACTTCTAAACAAGATCACATTGGGACACATGATTTCTCATTGTTTCTTTTTGTTACCAAAAGCAAAGCTGTACAAATTAGATTTATCTTAGCAGACAGGTTAAGTAAATTCTGACCTACTGAGCCTCCCTGTTCCTCTCCTAATTATTTAAAATCCATACAGCTAGAACAAGATCTTAACAGAGTTCAACAGCAACAAGCATTTGTCTGCCTCTTGGAACCTAGATGTCAAATATCTAAGTCACTAGCGTATTAGATGAACAGTCACAACAGCTGCAGAAATCCCTGTCTGGACAAACTCAACAGGGGAAAACCACACAAACAAATGTACAGTCACAAGTTAAATGTCATTTGAAAGAAACTGTCCTAGGTCTGAATCCTCTTACTTTTTCTTCCCCCAAATGATAATGATTTAGAGGGGTTTTCATTGTAGATCACAGGAGGTTTTCATAGTTTCTTTTTAACAAAACCATTACTTTTAATACCTTTTTCATAACTGGTAAAAAACCCCCAGATTTCACCCCGTCTTTATCACTGTCAATGAAATAAACTTCAGTTTTTGAACAGATACTCATTGTTTCTTTCTTCTTCCTCTTTTACAAGTAGGGAGTGTACACAGTCCATGTTTCACTAAAAATTTTTTAGCTACATAAATTAGAGTTCAGCTTTGAAAGGTAATACGTAATTGGAGAAATTTATTTTAATCTGCAGTAGTTACAAGACTGCATGTAACTTCTTGTAATACCGCTTTTCTTAGCAATTCTTTTTGAACTCAAGGAAGTCTAACAGGCAAGCAATAAAATCTTTTCACATTATTCATATTGATACACAATATTTTTATATTATTAGTTTTAAGAAAATATTGCGAAAGTTTATTCAGGAATTATTACTACTACTTACTATTCCAGGACTAGAATCATCTCTGTTGCAGTTTCATAAACTTCGTGCAAGTTAATGACCCAAAGGTTGCATTGTGCCAGCTCGAGAACTGCAATTTCGTGGATTATTTCCATCCGACAGTCTTGTCCCTTTCTTCTTTTTCTCATGAATTTTGCTGCAAACTCTCTTTCAGTGTCTTTCTGGATACACTTCTTCACCACTGCAAATTTTCCTCTGAAATTAAAGAATTTAAAAGTAAGATTAAGTCCCTTAGTGACAACTGTAGTATTGCCCTTATAAATTAACATTTCAGGAAACTTGAACTAAATCGCTATTAATGGATACATTTAAAATATGTTCTAAATTTAGAAAGATGCCTTGCTGAGTAATAATCCCTACACTTAAAAGTTAAGAAATGCACAGCTCAATGTAATTTAACCTCCATGAAAAAGGAATAAAACCCCTATCAATTGAAAGAACCTGGATTTCAAAAATACAAAATAAACAAACTGTGCTAGTTCGTAAAATTAAGGTATCCTCAAACCTCTCATTAAAAAAGCTGGCAAAAACAAAGCGTACAAATAGGCAATTTATGGCTATGACTAACTTTCTATGACTACATCACAATAACCCAGTTACTGTTTTCCAAAGTATCCCACCATATTTAAGGCAACAGCAACCAGCACTACTATTCAATAACTGCTCAAAATCCTGCTCCATTTGCCATGCAATAGCCAGACTCTGCTGTGTATTTTCACCATTACATGTCTCAAATGATAACAGCCTAAGTTTTTTGACTGTTTAACATTTCTCAAAATCCCTTACTCTTAGTCTCACTATAGACACAAGGAACATGGATGGTTTAAAAAAAATTAAGCAGTTTGACCAACATAAAGCTTTCTAACACACTTTTTGTGACGATGATACTGTGAATACAAATGCACACTGAGCAGAATGGAGCATCGTGCTTAACCCACATTAATGAGCGTCATTTCTGACAAAACGCACAACTGATGAGTTACACCAAGCCAGCTGCCTGGCTAAAACCACACTGCAGTGCTTACGTCAGAAGACTTCCCTCACAGCATTTTGAACTGAAGTGTCTGCTCTAAACTTCCTTGCAAGAGTCCCACACCACCTGCTCCACTTGGTTCCATTCGTACCGTACTGACTTTTAGACTGAAAAGGTTTATTAATTAGTATCTGTCGTCTAATGCAATGATGAATTCTCATACTTTGAAGTACAGCAATCTTTTTTTAGTTCTTATCACACAGCTACAAAGTTCATCAAAACCAACTTTTTTTATTTACATGTAAAAATTTTCTTATAAAGCTGCAGGAATAGCTCAGAGATCTTTATTTTGATTCTTAACTTATTATGGGGTTGCCAAAACCAAAACAAGAGTCCTCATCTGGTTTGGAATACAATTACATGGGTTTTGCCTCTCTTATCTACAAGCTGAAGTTCACAGAATTAACTAATTCAGCTCATGCTAGTTTTCACTCTCACAGCTCCCAACCTATGGGCAGACTGCTATCCATGAAATGTAACTGCTGAAAGAAGTTGTGGTCAGCTTGCTTTTAATAGGCATTTGTTTCAAAATTACCCAGTCTAAATGAATTAAGTCAAATAAGCACCCACAAAGTGGGTACTTGCTAGGCAATCTCACTAAAATAATTGGACTTGTAACCACTGATACAGCCACAGCTATTCCTCTAGGAAGAGTATTTTGCACAAGCACACATTATCTACAGCACAACATGTATTAAGACTGGATCAGAGCACAGCCTATATGTCTGTGAAGGCAGACAAACAGAATATGCTTTCAATGTCTTGAATCCAATTTTTTCCAAGAATCATAGAATGGTTTAGGTTGGAAGGGACCTTAAAGATCATCTACTTCCAACCCCCTGCCGTGGGCCGGGTCACCTTCCACTAGCCCAGGTTTCTCCAAGCCTGTCCAATCTGGCCTTGGACACTGCCAGGGGTGGGGCATCCACAGCTTCTCTGGGCAACCCGTTCCAGTGTCAAAAGTTCTTAATTACTAATATACACATTAGGACAAATTATAGCTTTGCAAATACATGAAAATAATATTATACAATTTTGTAGCACTGAGAAGGTGTTGTCAAAAGATCACTATGAAATGTGTTAATTGATACAGAGCTACCACAGGACACCACAGGAGGAATATGACACCTAAAAGGTTAACAACCTGCTAGGTGCCTGGTACTCAACTATCAAAAACCATGTTGGAAGAAACAACAAATGTGTGCAGTAGAGACAGCTCATCAGGAAGCATGGGAGCACGCTAACTACGCTCCTAATCCCCAAAATATTGCAAGGACAGTGTTTCTTTTAGGTAGATTACTAGCAAGCGTATGACATTAGTGTTGCAGCTACAAGCATAAACATCCCTCCAGTACTGCAATCCTAACCACAAAAGACAGTAACCCTCGTTGTGTAGCCAGTGAAAAGGATTAAGTTATTCCAATCGAGACATGCATCTGTATGATTTGTGTACAATATAAAGCTCTGCATTTATCAAGAGTATTCAAATCCTTGCTGAAGTTTCTAGCACCAAAACCAAAAACAGAAGAAAAAAACCTAGCCACTATGCTGATAAGAAAAAGCTTAACAGATAAAAATAAATTGAGAAACTAACAGACAAGCCCTTTAACAGCAAGTTATTTTAATACCTGGTGGATAATAAGCCTTCATACCAAAAATCTAGACCCTGAGGTTCAGCCTTTTCTGTTTTCCTTAAATAGTCTCTGAATGCACAGTTTCCTTCCACTTGAATGTCACCTTAGCAGAGTCAAAAGGTTATAATTCTAGCACCAGTGAAGGACCTAGAGAAAGCAGTTTAGAAAAGTTTGAAATCTGTATAATACAGCTTTCAAGAAGCACTGGGTCGTTTTGAATTATACACAAAAATCTATCTGGAAGCAAGTTAATTAGCCTAATGAGTACCAATGTTCCCAATTCATTGTACATTAGTCACTGTGGAAATAAAACAGTATTCATGGGGCAGCAAGAAACAGCAAGAGCCACCACTGTGTGTGGCCACGCATGTCCTGTTTAGCTGAGCTGGCCAGAAGCCTGATAGGTGACGTAACTAAAAGGACAGGTTACACAGGAGTTCAGCTGGCTGACAAATACTAACTCTTAGTTGTTTAAGACCAAGAATCCTGCCCAGATTCTTTATGGATATACCTATAATTAGAGCTATTATAAGTACTGCTTGTTAGAACTCATCTTTTCTGAATACAATCCCCCAAAAGATCAAACTTGACAAACCCGATGTTTATAACTAGTAGAACTAATTATTGTGCAACAGTCTAGATTCACGTCTAAGAATTTCAGAGCTAAGATCCAAAGATACCATCCACTGTATAGTTAAGCCAAAAGACAAATTTGTAAAGAATTTCTTTTTGATAGAGACAGAATAGTACATAAGGCAAATATAAACAAGCTTTCCTATCAAGTATACATTATATACACTTAATCTTTGCTTTTCTTAAAATCCTGCTTTTCAGAACTCCTTATAAAAAGAAAATCTATTAAATAGTGAACACAGTATTAATCAGAGCATTGCTAGTTTAGCTGTATTGAGAAGAGCTAACAGTGAGGACACTGCGTTGAAGGAAGAGCAATTTCGAGAGGAAAAACTTAATGCGCGTTTCCAAAGCTGAAAGCTGACTACCAGTCATCCCAACACAAACAAAAATGCTTTGAAGGGAGATGTGAATAGGAAACTAGAAGTAGTTCTCAGTCCTCACAAGAGTCTCATTCAAGAATTATGATTTAAGATAAATCATATCTGATTACAAAGAAGCTCAATGTCATCTTTTCTGGTTGCCAACAGAATTAGCATTGTTTCATCTCGCATACATTATGGCTTAAAGGAAATGCCTCAAATCACAAATCAAACGTCAAATCAGATAAGCAGGAACCTTTATGTCACACCAGTTAATTTTGGTTGTTATAAGCTCAGAAGAACAGAGAACTAACCTTACATTAATGATTATTTAAAAAGTGACCTATAAAACAGTGTCACTGTAACAAATGCAGGAATAACAGCAATTCCTGCGAGGATATTTACTTTTTATAAGGTTCAGCAAACTTTTCTGGGATCCACAAAACTATATGCAATTTATTACCTAACTCATATCAAACATTTTTTTCTAAAGTATGGGGGTTTTCTCTACAATTTATTTCCACAACAAGGTGTAGGGATTCCATTTCTGATGTTCATGAATAATGTATTCACATCAATTTATTCTCAAAGGGTGGAAACACCTGCTTACAACTCTTCTTTTTCACCTCTTTTCCACTTTCACTTAGTTCTACAACTGTTTTACCCTAGCTGTGGTACTGCAGAGAGCAGCTGAGGACATAGGTGTGATAGCATATGCATTCTTACTGATACACAAATTTGTGCAAGTGTCATGTACCACTAAGGTGCACGTCACTGAAAGCTACCTGAGAAAATCAAGTTCATGCCAGAGTTGGGGGGGTGCAGTGGGAATTTTAGAGCAATCCTTTAAGGTGACTGTTACCTTCGAGTGAGAAGAAAAGCCAGTCATTTATGCCTTCCTCCGAGCCAGCTCTAGAATCAGCAGTATTATTTTCTGTACACAAATGATGACTTCCAGTATGTGCATAGCTTGTTTTATATTAAAAAAGTGCAATACTCCATCAATGAGCTCAAGAATTAACTATTAGCCTAGTGATTCTTGGTGTGCAACTAGTTGGGAGTTTTTTGCTGAGGAAAAAGAGCAAAGCAACTAAATACAATTAGACTAGACTCTTTAAAGAAGATCCAGGTAATACAAAATATATTTTTCCCCATTTTACAGTACAGTTATGGCTTAAGTGCAGATAGTAAGGGGAAGAAGAGTTAAGCAGTTGGCATCTTGTCCTCTGCAAAGGTTATACTACTTCAAACTAACCTAACTCAAAGCTAGCACTGTCTAGACACTGAAGTCTGAACAAGTTGATGAGAAGTGGCACCCTTAAAATATCCATCAGAGGTGAGTTTGATTTTAAACATCATGCAGATGAAGATCTGTGTGAGAACATTCTGATTTTGGGACAGTAAAATTAATAAGGCTGTGAAGACTGGCCCAAAGTTTCATTTATTAGAACATTTAATTTTAAAACCCTGCCATTT
This sequence comes from Ibycter americanus, assembly GCA_035590275.1. Lineage (NCBI taxonomy): Eukaryota > Metazoa > Chordata > Aves > Falconiformes > Falconidae > Ibycter > Ibycter americanus. Next base: position 84,517,753 of record JAVJGI010000050.1, on the reverse strand, counting down.
CCATGTCGTTCTAAGCAACTTAAAATAATCTCCTTTCCAGAGTAGCCATTAAAACCAAGTTTTTGGTACTTTTTCTAAATTAACTTGTTTTTCCTAGCAGCTGTATTTCCATAGGCTTGCAAATGCCTGTTCAACTATACTGAACGAGGCAGCAGCCTTTTGAAGCACATAAGCTTTACATTCTCAAAGTAGTTTTTTCCCCATGAGCAGAACTAACGAAGCCTGATTTCCTATGGGTTTGCACCCTAGTCCCTCCAGTGACATTGTGATCAGGTTCCTCCTAGGCTTATCTGTGACTGTCAGCAATACTTCCCCCAGGACTTTGGCTCCCTAACATGCCAACATGGGCAGCAGCCTCAGTACCTCCCTTCCCTGAACTGCTACGACTACAAAGCCTTAATTAACATTTTCTCATCTTCCCCATTCTTCCCACCTCCTCTATATATAGGCGACAAGGGAACACAAGACCGAGGCCCCAGGTGTCATGGTGAGTTCAACATACATATGTTGACTGACTGGATTGGAGGCCAAAGAGCACAGGAACCCGCTGAGTTCATGCAGCAGCCCTGCTCTCAGCAAAGGTGCTAAATCTACTTTCTTGTTTCTCCCCACTGTCAGTTTTAAACACAATTCATGTGAGCATTGCTATCCTCAAAACCTCTATCTCAAGTTCAGCTTGTAAATTGTTTCCCTAATTCTGGGAAATGGGATGGACGGATGAATACAGAGCATATAAATACTTTTTTGTGAGCAAATCCAGCTACCAAATTAAAATAGACTATGTTGTGTGCACAAGGAGTGCTTTACATGCGAGTCAAAAACCTGTCACACCTGGGTGCTAATTTGTACAAGTCCTTTGTAAAGATAAACTCTAACCATAAGTAGAAACTTACACGTTACACATAAAAGTGAAAAAATTTCTGCTATGCATACATTATCAATAAAACAGAGACAGTTACAAGTGGCAGAGAGACCTTCCATTTACCACCTATGCTTTGTTACAATGAGGTAGCAAGAAATTGTCTTTAATGGGAGTACTTAGGCTGAAGTATCCACTTTTTTTAATCAAAATGTAGTTACAAAGCATTCAAAATTGTTGAATAAAAACCAAAGCACATACATTCAAATGTACAGATTTCTATATTCTAAGAGAGAAGACAGTGAAAAAATTTGTGAAGTGAGGAGAGAAAAAGGTAGCCTGAACCAAAATATGTGCATCTGTTGCACTAAACCAAGGCAAACACAACAGCCACTTAACTAATTCTAACACAACTACAGGTGCAAAATCACAACCTTCATGCAAAGGTCATCTTTAAGTGTAGTTCTGGTCAAAAATGACTCCACATGAAAACCCATGCTGAGATTTACTTGTTTCAGCTGTAGACTTGCTGCTGTGCTTAATTCTTCTTTGCAGTGCAAAGCTAATCATTTCAGTTGTACTTTGGTGTGTCAGAAGGAACCTTCATCTGATCTATTTTCCAATTAGGCCAATTATATCACCCAGCTCTAAAAGAAAGTCTCACTCCATGGTAGAACTGCAATTTTTTTTTTTTTTAAAAGTCATCTGATCCTCAAATAAAAACACCAGAGCAGCAGCGGTACCAGGACAACCAGCACAGGTGTAGCTGCTCCTACACCTTCTTGACTGCTGCTTAGAATTTAGGCTGTTTTGTAGCCTGCATTTAGTTAGCTTCAGTCTCCGTGCCCTGGACATTGTGGTAACACCACGCTAAAAAACACCCCAACTTTCTCACTTCATGGGATTTTTCTTCTACCTGCTTCCCATGCGAATGCTTTTGGCCACTATGTTTAAACAGGTTTCATTCTATTAGTACATCAGAGTTAGTAAGTGAGCATGAAGCCGACACCTAGGCAACCTAAAAATTTGTTGGAGGTATTTACAGCAGCTACATTTGCTTTGAAACTCCTCTTTAGCTCCAAAGGCGTTGCTTTTACTGCCGTATAAACCAAACTACACAGCTAGCTAGCACAACTTACAAAAGAATATACAATTATACAATAAGGAGTGTACCTTGCCATATATCCTGTGGTATTTAATCTAAGCTTTTTTTTTTTTGGTTGAATACTCTTTAAAGCACATATGACTGAGTTGGAATACTGTCGTTTTTATATGAAGTGACAGGATTTCAGACAAAAATAGTGGTTTAGTGGTGCTGAAATTCCAGATATGTACTTTCTGAGATGCAAAAACTTTTTACTGAGATGTTCTGCCTCCAACCTTGCTTGCGATCGGCCAGGTGTTGATATTATACGCTGATTAAACCTTACCTGTGGAATCCCTTTCAGCAGCAAGTTTTTTTAACCAGCTTTTCGATTCTTTGAAGAGTCCCACCATTACATTATCCTCAAGCATATGCTACCATAGTCTCCTCTAGACGTGTTTCCCCCGCCCCATGTTCACAGCTTGCAAAGCTCGAGTAAAAAAATAATTAGAAAAGGGCAGGTGTCCACGCCTAATGGGAGGCTAGGGCGCTGCTACCCGCCCCGCGCTGAGCCCCGCGTGCTCCCCGGCAGCCGCCGCGGGCCGGGCAGGGGCACAGCGCGCTGACAGCTGCCCCCGCGCTTCCCGCCCGCCAAAGGCCGCCGCG